>VWZL01002701.1:379968-550862 GCA_013396915.1 Stercorarius parasiticus
ATTCTGTGATTCTGTGATTCTGTGACTTACAGAAGAGCTTTTTTAAAGAAGAGCAGAAAGCAGGGCATGTGTGCAGCCCAAATGTTTCATCAGTGAAATCCTGTGTGTCAGCTCTGATAAACTGTCGGCTGAAGCCCCAGCCACCTGCCTAAAAGCCTCTTCCCAGCTATGAATTATTAGGTGTGTATAAACACAGTTAATAAGTTTCTTGGGCCTTGTTTTGCTCATGTTGATATAATTCTGGAACCAGCAATATATGACCACTCTGTAGAGCCAGGCGGTATTTGTCTAAAGATATTTTTACTCATACTTTGTTCCTCCTTTGCAATGCAAAAGAAAGAAGAGGAAGGGAATTTATATCTATGCATTTTTCATACTTACTTATTTATATCACATATACATATGTATGTGTTTTAGAAATGTATTCCTCCAAAGGAATACTACAAAGGCAATAAAATCCATTATCTGTTAAAACTTAGTCAATTATTTTCATAAAAACTACTAGTGTTTTGAAATTATAATTATTTTCATTTCTCCTGCGTCAAGAGGACCCAAAGAATATTGCTGCCCACCAGCAAACAATGAATGTACATAGGCAGTGAGATCATCATCTCAGAAGAACTTCTGATTACTTTAGATTGTTTCCTCTATTTTTTGGCCAACTTGCACAGACTTCTTCCAAGGACTGAGTCATATTCTTGTCTATGGTAAAAGTGAGCAGATTACATTGAGTTGATTAGGTGGCGAAGATACTACCTGTGGCTTTCTAATTTTACTTTTTCCTCCTCCATAACCCAAATTCCACGCGTGTTCCAAAATCTCCATCAGTTTTGAAGAGTTTCCTGAGGGAGGTAAGCATCCCGTGTCGGCTCACCCATGAGCTTCCACATCGTGGCCTGAACCAGCAACATCCTTTTATGTTTTGCATTATGCTCAAGACCTTCAGGTCCTAGGCTCCCTTATGATGATTTTTCTCTTTCCCCTTTCCATCTCAGTTCCTACCGGCCCATGCCATGACCTGCAGATGGGCTGACGAGTTACTGCTTGTTATTCTGTATGTTTTGCTTCTTTTAATAGATGCAGGTGCACACGCTGCTGAAATGTTTTCCCCAGAAGCCCGCAGTTCTTAATCATCTTATTAAAGCAATGGTGTATTTGCCATAATTTTCACATTAAAATTATCTGCTTTAACTGCACACACAGAGCTGTTCAAATTATTTGTTGTGAACAGCTGATTGAATTTAGCTCTGTTTGTTGTTTACAAATTGTCCCCTGCCTGTTCAGAGTTTTAGGGAGCTGCTGAGTCACTGAAGTTGTTCAAGGTATTTCAGATATTTTGGGCTGGGGAGGCACAAACACTAGTGCTTACAGTGAGCTGATCTGAAATGCCGCGGGGCACATTACAGATGAGCACCCAACCTGGTGGCACACTTGGTCTTCAGTAGGCTACCAGAGTTTTTCTCATCATTAGTGCATGTGTGCATTAATAGTAGTGATAGAACAAGGGGTAATGGCTTCAAAGTGGAAGAGGGGAGATTTAGATTAGATATCAGGAAGAAATTTTTCACTCTGAGGGTGGTGAGCCCCTGGCCCAGGTTGCCCAGAGAAGCTGTGGCTGCCCCATCCCTGGAGGTGTCCAAGGCCAGGCTGGACGGGGCTTGGAGCAACCTGGTGTGGTGGGAGGTGTCCCTGCCCAGGGCAGGGGGGTTGGAATGAGATGGTCTTTAAGGTCCCTTCCAACCCAAGCCATTCTATGATTCTATGGAGTCTTCCTACAGCAGCAGCATAACAGAAACTGCCTCCGTGCTAGCTTGGTATCAGCAGCCTCTATAGATAGAGCACTGAAGCCATCAAAATAGATATAGGTCCTAATTTCTGTTTATGTAGAGCCTGTACATTCTTGTCTTTCCATACAATGTTCTTCAGTCTTCTGGTCCAACTGGCTGATGTGCATAAAACATGGGAGCTTACAGGCAGCCGTTTAAGTGTCACTTGATGTACTGTGACTGTTTGCTTTAAATATGTTGCTTGCCTGGACATGGTGGGTAGATGCGTGCATTGCTCTTGCCTTGGAGCAAAGGGGTGAAGACGATCATCTCAAATATCTCAGATATCTTCCGGTACTTCTTAAGAATCAGTGCTAAGAAAAAGATAGTAGCTATCACACTGACCATGAAGACCTCTCCTGCTCTGTTGTTTGTTTTTTTAAATTGTTTAACATGTTTTTTTATCTGGGCTTCAAGGACTCCATTTTTTTTTGCCTTCAAATAAGAAATGTGCTTGCGTATGCATTATTTGAAAGGCTCTATAAATTGAAGAAGATGTCTCCTGTTTAGGAATGCTTCCCATGAACTCAAAAAATACAGTCCTGCTTTCGAATTAGTCTCTTAGCTTTTCCAAAATACATTTGTTTATAACTTGCAGCTATGTGCGTTGTTAAAGCTAATTTAGCTTGCAGAAGTTTGAAAATTCTGCCTTTGCCTTTGGAGTAGGGTATCAGTGAGTTGAAAAAACCTACCAAAGACTGCTGGGAATACTGCTGCCACCATCCCCTCCCCTCCCACTTTGCGTTCACAAGAAAAAATGTTATAGAGACAGGGGCTGGTGATGCTACTCAGTTTATTTGTACATGAAGTACCGTCTGCCTGAAGGAATGAAAAACAAGGAGACCATTTTCTTGCTCCCGAGTCTCTTCTCTCTTGCCTGCTCTCCCTCTGGGATGTTTTGCATGAGCATACTGCCAGTGTGTTTCTTTTAGGTGTTCTCTTGGTATTTTCTTGCCCTTTATGCTGTTTTTCTCACAGTCATCTGTACCATCGCAAACAAGCGATAAGCTTCTGAGAGATGGCTAATTGATGAAGGGAGGAAGCTACAGCTGAATTTCAG
The DNA here is from genome assembly GCA_013396915.1 of Stercorarius parasiticus. Taxonomy (NCBI): domain Eukaryota; kingdom Metazoa; phylum Chordata; class Aves; order Charadriiformes; family Stercorariidae; genus Stercorarius; species Stercorarius parasiticus. The sequence goes on from VWZL01002701.1 coordinate 382,855, forward strand.
GGAGTTTTCTGTACAAACCATAATAAATATACAATGCTGGGCGTGCCGGTTATCCACATCAGTCCCCACGTCTCCTTACTGTGACTCCCGTCTCTCTTGGGACTGTCACTGTTCTCCGTTTCTCCCTTTTGCCAGCAGAAGAACATTACAAAACCTTTTTTTCAGCAAAACAGGGTGATTTTCGGCAGTGACTTGGCCTATGGGTCTCTCTCGGGCAGGCTAATGCTCAATGCTTAAGATACTGTGCATACCACTTAGAGAGAGAAGAAAGGGCAAAGGCAATAGGGTACCATGGGCATCGCCATTAAAGTGATCTCCCAAGTACAGAAAATGTTCTTATAAGCTAAACGTTAATGTTAAACACAAAATTCCTATAAAAAAGGCAGCCTTGGGAAGCAACAAGTGAAAGTCAAAATATCCTCACAGTAGTACCAGTTTAATGTCTTAAAAATTTCCAGTCTGGTCCATGCAAAAGACATGAGTTCAGCTTAAAAATTACAAAATTAACAGAAAAATATAATTGAGGGCATTGGTGTTTGGCCACGGTTTCTCCAGATGCTTGCAAACTTTTAATCTTTGTCCTTCTCCTACAACTCTGAAGGCTAGAAATTTATTTATTTTAAAAAAACAAAATCTGATATTCTTCCAGGGAGATCTGCAGTATAAATAAAAGTGTTGGCAGCATTTTAGCAGAGCTCAAGTGACATATTTTTATTAGTATTTTGTTTACAGCGGCACCCACAATGCACTGGACCTTTTATAAACATTCAAGTGTGGATGCGTCACAAATTTTGATGTAGAAAACCATCATACTTTCACAGCAGGAATCGGATAAAAATTAACTCTTGGCAAGCCATGACCCCGCTCTCTGAATTACTGATAAGGAAGTCTATGAAATGGAGTGAGAAAGTGGCTGGGCGATTTTACCTTGATGTTGGTAGGGTTTGTATGGCTTTAACAAATGAGAATTTGTTCTTGTTTCCTCTCTAAAGCTTCTTTACAACCTGACTCATATGAAAATATGGCCAAGTTCCTAAATGTTTCGAGGCAGCATTTTCAGATACAAAAGTCACAGGAATATCTGGGGTTTTCTTCAGCACGGTGGGTTTGGTTTGGTTTGTTTTTTTTTTTAATTTTCCCCCTTCTTCTTTTCTTTTTTGGAGGGTTGGAGGGATGTTAAAACCACTATTCTACATCTTGAGTTCTTAGGCTGCAGCTTCATCACTAAAACGTATTCAACGAGACCTAATCAGGAAAGCTGATAAATACTACAGACTCCTACACTCTGCTCTGATTGTTGCTATAATAAGGCTACATTCGTACAGTTTGGTTCTCCTAATGTCAAACAATTGGCAGCTCTGCAGTGTTGATGCCCCCTGAGGGCTGCCTGTCCTTGTAATTCCTTCTGTCTACTGAAAGTAAACATATGAAGTGTATACAACATGCCCATACAAGGCACATAAACACACACACCGCTATTGTTGTGGGTCGCAGAGACTCCTTTCTGCTCTGTTATTTTTAACATCGTTATTTGCTCCTTCCTCCCCCTCCAGAGTTTATTTTTTACCTCTAATAACAGACATTTATTTTATTTTAAATTGGGAGTGGATCATTTCAACATCCTCAGCAGTTCGTGATACCACTAATACCTTTCTAAAAACTCAACACCTCTCTCCAGATTCTCTGCTATGGGACAGTGATGACTGGGAAGTGCCTGTGCCTGGTATGGGCCAAATACTCTGGACAACAGGAGGCAAACAGAGCCCTGGCTTGTCTTATTTCACACGTGCTCCACTAATTGTCCATCTTCCTGCCATGAAAAGGATATAGGACCATTTCCTCCTCCACACCAAACATGACATTCATGTCAAAGCATAAACTCATTGAAGGGATGCTTCTTTGACCATCCCATTTCCTAAGCTGAGCTTTTACGAGCTTTCTTCCCTGCTGTGAAAAAATACTGTCTTCCCCTTCCTGTCAGATCCTGAAATTCAGAGTCATTTCCTGTTATTTGAGAAATTACAGTTATCAACATTTTGGGAAAATAAAAAACTATGCCAGCGTCTGCTTCTGAACTCTCTGATTTGGACTGGAAATCTTCAAATGCCACCATTTAGGCTTGTTGGTCATCTCACTGACTGCTTCAAAAACAAGGAATATTTGAAAATTCAGGAAAAGACAAGTTCAGCAAGGTTTTTTCGGGACAAATAGGTGAGTAGAAGCTTTCAACTTGAATCCACTTTTCCATGCTTCAGGTTTTCTCTGGAAAAGTTGTTATCTTTTCCCCCGCCCGAATTCAATGCATTTTCTATTCTCATTTCTCAAACAGGGAACTAACAAGTTCCCCGTAGATTACAAGGATGAGGTCCAGGGAAGCTCTATTGATTCATATTTTGTGTGTATCTGGTCACAGCATTTCTTCTAAACCAGCATTAAAGGTGCTAAAACAGGGAAAGTTCGCTCTTCATTATTGTCCCCAGAGGTAGTACCAGTAAGCCACCAAGCAAGTGGCCAGGTGAAACCCCATCATTCTCAGGCACTTACTACATTTGATTTTCGGTCTGCTAACAGCAAATCATCCAGCAGTCAAGAAATTAATAATACATTTAAAGAATGTGATAATGTGAAAAGTACTCTCTGGAGACTCATACTGCTTTAAGAACGATAGATTGCTTCTGAAGCCAAGGTGGTAATTCATCAATTAATTTGTATGAACACTTTCATTAGCAAGAAACCGATTTTATAATGCTGCATTTTCTGCAGATCACTTAATGCTGAAGGTGGCATGGTTATTGACACTATAGTACCATCAGTACTCAACTTTATAGTGACTCAGAGTCATTAAACTGATCCTTGATGACCTTATTAGGGCAAAAGTTGCATAAAGTGTGCAAGAAAACACTGCTGTGAAATTTCAGTAAAACCAGATACTATATGTCTCTGAAGAATAGCTCTCAAAGTTCTAACACTCAAGCACTGTATTTCAAAATTACGATATAGCATCAACAGCAAAACTGTTTAGAATTAAACTGAATAGGTAGGTTTAACTTACGCTTTCTTTCTGGTGGAGCCGTTGACTCGATGGTCTTGGTCCTTCAGTGCAACCAGAGGGGGTTGAAGTGTTCCCAGAAACCATTATGTTCATTACCATGGCACTAGGTGCCATTCATTAGCCAAATATAGAAAAATAAACTTTTGCATTTAGGCAGCTACAGGGCAGATCGTAGAAGCAGAGTCTGGTTTTCCATTCACTTTCTGCTCCTTTCCAAATTATACTGTAAATCTACCACTTCTGCTTGTGAGAGCCTGCTCCAACCACGGAGCCACCAGGAGCTGACCAGTGAGCTGGGTTAGAGCCATGGCACGCCACAAGGAGAGAACCAAAGGAAGGATTCCGTCCACCTAGGAGTTAGAGGGCTCACAAAACTATAAAGAATAAGAATGTGACTTTAACGCCTTTTACATTAAAAAAACCCTCAAACCATGTGATCAGATCCAGATCCTCGTGGCAAGAAATAGATCTCGAATTTAAATCCCCTGTGTCTATTCAAGTGGGATCATGCTGCCATTGATCCTTATTAACCCAGGTATTGAATTCCTGTCACATCCAAACCACAAAAAAGTAATTCCATTTTTCATATTTTTACTTGCTGACAATAAGGCCGGCTGACTTTTATTAGATCTTTAAAGGATGGTTTGCTCTGAATGCTCTTTTTTGTTGCTCTTGGGATAGTGCAGAGTTAATAAGAATGATTGCGCTGTTGACATAAGTGCTGTATTGAATTCTAGAAAGAAGCTGCTGCAAATTAAGTGGAGTTAATGACTAGAATAATTAAAATATCAGGTGGTTGATACTACTTCATATAATAATAAGTGGGAATTGTTACTAGCTCCTTTCTCTAAACACCACCAATATTTCAGAATATATAGTACAGATTTGGAATGGAAAAGCATTCAAAAGAAAAGAGAAAGCTTTCTGTTCATAATTGTGATTTGGTATTACTATTCATAAATATTATTTCAAGCATGCAGAGGAGGACTTCATTTACTTATTTTCCTTGCAAAAAGCAAAGCGTTGGTTTTCTTGGGTATTTTTTGCATCTCTTTCTCATGGAACACCCCATTCTGTATATATATTTTTTTATCACAAGTGTGGTTGGGCTTCCTCCATATGGGCACTTACGAAGCTGCCACGCTTGAAGCTACATCCTGGGTCTCTGTATTTATATATTTCTTCAGATTTGTCTATGTCCTATTCCATATAACTTTATCTGGCCTTTAAAGCGGCTGTGCACAGCGATGCTCTACCCTCTGAGACAGCACCTTTCAGCTGCTTTCAGCCCCCGTCTACACTGGACGTTGCAATTCCTCGGTGTGGAGTGAAGGGCACAAGGATTTATTATTTAATCCGCTGGTGAAAAGCGCTCGTTTTCATATGGAATTCATAGGCGTTGCAGGACAACTTTAAACACATCTATAACTTCTTCATAAAGTCTTCATAATTCTAAACGCAAAGCATTCCGTATGGAGCTATCACTTCAACTTATTCTTCTTCAGCGTTCACTCTTCCTCAGTCCTTCAACTTTTTCTTTACCTATGTCCTGATGAGGAAAACAGAGCTTTCTAAATTGCCCACATCTTCTCTTAATAATAATATTAAGCTAAAAGAGCAGGCATTCATAGGGCAGTGCAATCTGTAGTATTTTTCTGAAAGATCCCTCACTTTCAGAAGTGCTGATGGACCTTGGGAGCCCAAGTGCCATCTCCAGATGTGATGGTGGCACTCCAGCCGTGCTCTGATGACCTTCACAGATGAAGGCTGGACCTTTATCTGGGAGCCTGGCTAATGGGGAGAGATAAGTGCTAGAAAGGTCTCTGAAGATCAGTTTAGTAGAGTCAAGCAAAGCAGCCTGAGCAGAAAACTGTGTGGGATATTGTCTAATTCAGCCTGAACAAACCACCAGACACAGGGGAGGGGAAGGTGGATTTAACCTCTCTGAGCCTGGCACTACAGCAGATGATTAAAGGCCCTCATATAACTGAAAAGGCAGATTAGGTATGTAAACATGAAGCTATAAAGTACCTTTATATTCACTGCCTGAACTTTTTTCATGGGCTTTCCAAAATCCCATTCTTGACATTTTTTACTGACAAATGTGTTTATTTCGGGTAGTCATAAATTGAAATGATATACCAAAAATTGTCCAGTCAATAAAGCTCCTCTGAAATTTACGGAAGGCGTAAAAACGTCCTTTTTCTGCCAAATGAGCAAGAAATGGATAACAAGCGTGAGAGCGCTGCTTCAATTTTTCCTGTGAAGCAGTAATCCAAATCTCCATCAAAATAAAATCGGGTCACTTGTCAGTTAAGAGAAGAGATAATCTACCCCAACAACTCATCAAAAATTGTCCTGCAAATCTGAATGTGGACTTGGTGGGTTTCTAAGTCTCACCTAGACTTAAACTGGCTATACGTGCTGTAAAATGGTGATTATATCAGCGGAAGATGGCAGGGAACAGTTATTTATGCAGGCACAAGATTGCATTCACCGTGATGGCTTCATTGAACATAAATTTTGCGGCTCTAAAATCGTGTTATAGTGTTATAGTGAAATATAAAAAGGGAATCTCAACCTAAATGACCTTTAAAAAGAAATTAAAGACTGGTAAGCACATTAGGCTAAGTGTATAGATGTGATTTAAACTCGGAAGATTAAGGAAATACCAGAATAAAGATCTACAACTTCTGTAAGTTAATCACCTGAAGCCAAAAAACATTCATAACCGTTTATTAAGGACTAAAAAGGACTGAGATTGAGAAAACTGCTTGCCACTATGACAGCACGAAGAAGCAGAGGCAAAAGTGGTACTGACGTTATCCATGAAATCAACTGTAAAAAATCACTGACCCTCTTTCCACGTATGTAACTGCTCCAGCAAGAAAGGAAAACAACATTTGGGAAGTTTGATCCTCTTAGTGAGTAAGAAATAGAGCTTCTTTGGGCTCCTGCGGATAGTTGGTAGGTGTAGACAGAGCTGTTTGTCCTGGGGTGTTTCCATGCCGGCACAGCAGTGTACTGCAGTAGGAGGCGATGCTACCACAATTTATATACCTCCTCCCTCAGGCTCACGGTATTATGACTGAATTCACACCGAGATCGATTACAAAGATAAATGGTAGAGAGGCACATTTGCCTCCAAACTCGGGCATTTTCAGACCCATAGCGAGTATAATATATGCCAATTTTTAAAGGTTAACTAGTGAAAGTCATTGGTGTGAAACCGCTTGTACTCTATTTCAAGTTAACTCGTCTCTGTTCCGGTGTTTCTCAAAAAGGTCAACCGCCTACCACAGCATGATAAAAGAGGCGAGTAAATCTGGCTGGATAACTCCCTCAATCCACACTTTGGGAAGATGTCCCATATTCACTGAAAATAATGAGCTGAAGTCAGAGGAAAAAACCCCACAACTATACGTGGATAAAAGAAGGGAAAGTAGTCGGTGACAGAAGCTGAAAATATGTGACAGGCTTAAAATATCCGATGAAAAATTGCATTTCTTCACGAGCATAGTCAATAACTTCATTTACATTCACTTTTATCAGTGTGTTTTACCCACACAGAGCTCAACCTCCTGGTAAAAGGGATACTCAGATGCTCCTAACAGTCTTCCGGTGCCAGCAGGTTAAATTTGGGTTAGAAATTGCCAAGATTCACTACACTCCTACCAACGTGGGTAAGTAGATATAGTTTTAGTAGATACAGTTTTACTGGATTCAGCATCCCCAAACTCATTTGCAGATACTGAGATCTGTCTTTGAGAGGTCGGTGTACTTGTAGTTACTAGAGGTGGATGAGAAAAGCTGAGATGTGATAATTAAACAGATAAAAAATGAATAGCTGCATAGCATGACATAGGTAGCCAAGGAGAAGGCAGCCAGCTCCCACTGTATTTTCTGATCGTCAGGGCTCTGCATGGGAGCACATGACTGATGGCTGGTATTATGAAGGAGAGTGGAATATGTCCCGTTTTAACCTTTTATTTGTTTAACCTTTACTGTGTGGGTGCAATTGTGCAGCTGAATTTCTTATTACTTGGAAGGGATCGTATTTTTTTCTTTCATATCAGGGATGATCAAAGTTTAGCAACATCCTCATATAAGTAGCTGCCAAAATGCATCTGTGTTTATAAAAGGATCGTATCTATCCTCAAGTTTTATTTCCTGGTGTTTCTACAGGGTTGCCTGTTTTCCTACAACAATAAAAGGAAAAGAGATTAAAGGCACAGAATTTAGACAAAATTGTCTGTTCTAAAGGCGTGGAAAAGGTAAATAAATAGAAAACACTGGTATCCAGTTTATTGGTTTGTGGTTTGGATCTGTCTAAAGGTTAAATAGCAGTGCTATGTATTGCAAAGAAAATGAACATTTAAACTCCCAAGTGCATAACTATAGCAGTAAATAGAGCACACATCGGTTCAGTATTATTGGATTCAGGGCAGGCATGAGCATCTTATCTCAGCACGAGATATTCACACATCTGAAGTTCTTAGTAACTTTGAACTTGAGTGTTTTCCAGGGTAAAGGTGCTGGACAATCAACAAATAATTGCACAGACAAATACACTTGACAGCTATTAGGCCATTTATTTAGTAATGCCTGGACTAAAATGGAGTAAGGTCACCTGCATTAGTCATAGTTCTGCTGTGCCCAAGTATGTGTAAGCACTAGTCACGACCAGTAAAGAGCACCAAGGCCACTGTCTTCAGCATCTGATGTTACTCAGGTCTTCAGCAATCAGAGTCCATCTAATTTTAGCTAATAGACATCAAAGAATTTCCCATCAAATCCACTTCTTGCTATCAAATAAAAACCAACCTCTCGTTGAGTTAACCTCATACCTGAGAACAAAGCATAGGGACCTCTATGTTTGTTAAAATAAATCTCAGCCTGAAGCATTATTTCAAAGTAGAAAGAATTGACCTGCCAAGACTAAGATAGTGGTTTCCACCTTCAATCTGATTATCAGAGTGATTTAAATTTGGCTGGTTAATTCCTCGTTTACCTGTGTGTGCCAACCACCTCCAGCAAGATGGCTGCGTAGCTTCGTGGGACTCCAGAGAGAAGCCACCTAAGAAACTCCATCAGTTCATAACACAAAACCCCATGTACGGCCCTGATCTGTTGTGGTGGTAACAACATCTACATATGCCAATGAACAAGCCCAATTAAACTGCTAACAAATTGTCTGCTGTCATAACTCCATATTCCAAAATTATTTCACATCACTACCTGCAGAAAGACATCATTAATCCCCTCTCAGCTGCCAAAACCCCTTCTTGACAAGTTGCTGTTATATTTGCTATACAAAAATACATGACAAATAGAATGTCGTAAGGGTGGTAAATAGAGTGAAATAAGTAAAATGTAATTCCAACTGCTAATGTGATGACTGGGTTATTTGTTTACCTCTATTACTTAATTGGGTCCCATAATTTCAGTTATAGAAAATTATGTACGCACTCTTCTATTTTCTTTGGGCCCTTGCTGCCAATCACATTGCTGTTATTTAATGGTATCTGCAGAATAAGCATGGGCTGGAATTGTCTAAGAAATTTAAGAATATGACTATTTATTACGCAAGGGTTCATGATTATATTATTCATTCCGCAATCTTTTGCCTTTTATGTGTTTACAAGATTCGTTGACAAGAAAAAAAGATTTAATACAGATGGCACGTGGTATTTTTACACTAAGTTTTCTACTTGCACTTTATTTTTCCTCAGCTTTGAATGATATGTTGGTGAATGTCTTCTCCAAGAATCATATCAAACAGGCAAAAACTGTAAGAGCAATTAAAATGTTTTAAGTAGAATTGCATTTGGAAGTGTACACCGCGGTCTTTCTACCAAGCATATTAAGAGATGTTTATTTAACCACAGACTCTTGACCGGCTAAAATCATGCAGCTGACCCTTCATTTGCTATAATTAAGGTCATAACATTGAAAATAAGGGAGCAAAGTTGATTTTTACCAGTTGATACTTTGTCCAGTGTTTATTTAGTCCATTCTTTCCTAGATCTGATCTGCATCTTTCCTGAACCTCAATCCTATCCTGCTGTACAATTTGGTTGCTTCAAAGCCAATAAAGAAGCACAAATCCTGCTCCCATAGAGTCATAAGGCCAGAAAAACAGCACCAGCTGCAGAGGCAAGATGAGCAGACCACGCAGAGCAATAGAAAATCCCTGGCATGCCGTAGAAGACTGTGGCACAAGGTGTGCATGAGCACAGAAGGCACTTATAAGCAGGCCAAAAACCAAGAAAAAAAATGATATGGGTGGATTTGTGAACTACGCACTTATCAATGACCAAGCCTCTCCTCTCATATACACGATAAAACTAACTGTATCTACAAGAAAATCTTCGTTTCAAGTCCTTCTCCCAGGTTTGAGAAGGGATGCCGTGCCACAGCGCTGCAGTGGTCCTTATCCCATGCCCATTTCGTTAGGTTTAGTTCATGGAGTGAAAAAGCAGCCTTAAAAAGCCAGAGGAGAAAACACTCCCGGCATTAAACTCTGGAATCACAAGACATCCTTAAATATAAACAACCCAAGCAGGAAAGCTAAGGTGGGTTATTCACTTCAGGTTTTTTCCCCAAATATAATGGTGCTTGTCAAAACAGAGACTTTCAGGGAAAGGGGGACCGAAATTTTTACACAAATTTTAATGATATTCAGCAGAAGTTTTCCCCTCTCAGCTTTCCTCCCATATGAGAATAAAACGTAAAGAGTGTCAAAACTTTTTTGAATTGCAAAAATTTACCAATTTTATACTTTAGAAACATTTTTCAGTTTTTCATTCAAAACAACACTTCTCCTTTATAAGTATCTCTTTTTTTCCCCCTTTTGTCTTTCTATTTTTAAAGAAAACAGATTTACAAAGGATTAAATAATCCAAAACAAGCAAAAAAATTCATTCCAGGTTAACTCAAAACATCTTTCTACATTCTTCCTACCTCTCCCCCTCAACCCGGGGCTTATTTTGGTTCAACTTGAATTTTGTTTCTGATTTTTTGCCAGACTGAAAACCCTCCGCTATTCATCCAGCTCCACTAACAGAAAGGCCTCGTGCAGAGAAATATGCATGAAGAGGTGGGCTATGTAACTCTCACTACGACTACCGCCAGGCTGATAGAAGCAGAGCTCGTGGACGCCGTGGGCTGCCAGGCTGAGGTCTATCGCTGCTGCCGCCACTGCCGAGCCCTCTGCCGGAGCCGCCGCATGGACAGGCTGATGGGCTGCTTCCCAAACTTCTTCATGATCTCCTTGATTCTCGCCAGGTTGGTTTTGGAGATGGTGAAGTCACACTGGGTAGCTCCCATGTCATAGCCGACTTCGCAGGTCTTGGTAGCAGCAGTGTAGCCCTCTGCCTTCACACCCACCACATATTCCCCCGGGTTGAGAAGACGCCAGTAATCCCCATCAGCTCCTGGGAGGAAAAGAGGTGGTTTTCAGGACAGTCTCCTTGAAGAAGGTGGTGTTTATGAGAATACAGAAATGTCTCCACACAGATAAGATGACACCACAGGCAGTAACACTGCATCCTCACACCAGGAGGGTGTCAACGAGGCAGCCACCACCCTTCACGCATACCCCTCTTCGTCCAGCCAAACCTACAGGAAAACACACCTCAAACAAGTTTTCCAATATCCTGGGCTCCCCAGTTCAAGAAAGAGTCTAGTGGAGGGCTACAAAGATGGTCAAGGGACAGGAGCATCTCTCTTATGAGGAGAGGCTGAGAGACCTGGGGCTGTTTAGCCTGGTGAAGAGAAGACTGAGATGGGATCTCATCAGTNAATGATGAAAAAAGGACAATGGCCTTCAATTTGGCCTAAGATTTTTGTCAGCTGAAGTCAGGAAGATCCTGAGACAAAAGGTCACCGTGTAATCATTGTTGATTCCTGAGGGGTATAAAAGGCATTCCCCAAACTAATTGTAACTAAGCAATCAAGAGAAGCCCCAGGGGGGTGCCCACATCACACTCACAATCCTGGCCAGACTGCCTGGACACACGCGTTTTGGTACTATTTAGTATGCAAAGCATGTGAACGCATAACGTCAACTCACTTAGAGGTCTAAGTAAATATCCCCTTCTATAAAACCTTACATTGAGTTTTATTACATTAATTTTCCTACAAACTATAATTCGTCAGGGTATTTAACCACTCGCTTACCTGTAAATTCATGAACAGAACTCCTGTAATCAACTCAACTTCTCATGCATAAAGGAAGATGTATTTTAACACCTTGTCGAATTGGGACTTTCTGTTTTCTTCTTTTATCCCATATATGATCTCAGGTTACCCGCATGTACATAAGGACGGTTTTAAACTTCTTTTTAAATATTATTTTAACTAGCAAGTATGCCTAGCTGTGGGCTGAAAAAGGTGAAACACTAATATCTAAAATTAGTTTTGCACTTTGCCCTGGGAAAACCCACTGTGGAATGAAAGCGCATATTCAAATACACAATTCTATATATAAATAGAAATGCAACATCTCTTGTGTGAAGAAGAGTTGGTTTTTTTAAGCACTGATGAGAACTGACAGCCCTACTCTCGCTAGCCTTGGGTTCCTTGCAATGCAGCGCGTTGCAAAAACTAAAGATGATTTGCATAAAAATATTATACTTGGGAAAAGACCAGACTAGCTAGCCTCTGTTTAAAGAAATAGGGTTTTAATTTAGGCTTTGGTAAAATAAAAAAACACTTTTGCAAAGAGTAAGTGTTAGCAAAACAGCAATATCAACTATAACCTGATATGGCAGTCTCTGGAGGCAAGCGTGAAATATTGTGTACGCAGCAGGCCCCATCGGGTTAGTTCTTGCATAGCAGCGTGCTCCGGTTTTTCTTTCAGCTAATTTGACCCTGTTTGGGGTGATGATCAAGGTCCAGATTTTCTATATGTCAGGAGTCAGGAATTTTTAGGAAGGGCTCTCTTAGAAGCTCTTTATTCAGTTCTCCCTTACTGTTGTGTCCACTAGCACCTTCACCAAAATACAAACCACAAAGCTGCCCGGGTGTCTGGAATTTATCCCTAAGGGCTCATTTTTAGCTGTAAATGCTCTGGTGATACTATAGGGCTGGCAAAAGGCTTCTCATCACCCCGTGCGTGGCTGTGAAGGCATCCCTGCTCAGAGCTTGGCCTTGCCCCCTGGACTTCAAAACTGACCCACATTTTCCTGACACATTTAACAGGCAGTTCATCACAACCCTGCACGCAAGGCCAGAAAAACATCTACACATTCACACACCACTGGAAAATTATTTCAAAGCTGGATATTATATTGTTAGCAGGATGTACTTTAACCCCTTCCCATTTATAAGTAAGCAGACATTAGTATTTCTGTCAGCTGTCATCGCCCAGAATTTAATACCAGACTAAAAGGATTTTATTTTTTTTTTAAATCAGATTAAATGCAGTAGGTAAAAAATTTCAGAGCACATGGCAAGAGAAACACAATTAAAAATACAGTTAAATTTAGTAAATAATAGGTTTGCTAAAAGAATAGGCTCCAGTGGGAGCAGGCTGGAGGCAGACTACATCTATCTCCTGCTATTGGGCCTGGAAAAGAATTTGTCATGTCTTCTTATAGCAATGCATAAAAATATGAAGATAGTATTATTATAAATTAAATGTGTCAGTTGACTCCGTAAACCCTCCAATTAAGAGGAATACTCTTTGACCCTGATAGGACAGACCTTTGTCACAATTAAGTGTCGTATTTGCACTAAAATGTACCAAATTTTACTAATTCAAAATTTATTTAATTATATAAAATTAATTTATATAAATAAAAATTATAAAAATCCCGGAAATCTAGCCATGGTGCTGCACACCCAATACGTGTAACAACTAAAACTTAACTTTTCTCTACTGAGCAGGCAGCCAGGAATGGGCCTGGAGAGTTACTATACCAGAATTATGCTTAGCGTAGGCTAATGTGATCAAATATTACTAAATGCTACTGCAAAATCTTTGGTCTGTTACATGATGTATACTGAAATCATATGAAACTTCCCAAAACGGTCATAAAAATTTCTCTGAGCAAGGTGTGAAATTAAACTTATTAATGCTTTATTGCAAAAAATCGCACAGAAATGTGCATCTTTCTTTGGACTCTGGTGCCAGCTGTGATACAGAAGGGAATGGTACGTTTCTTCATCGAGATTTGCTTTGCGATTTCCAAAACTGCCACAAAACTGCCTTTGCGCCATGGGGAAAAACACGTCCAGGTGCATTTGGTCATCCCACGCACGAACTCTTTTCCGAAGGTTATCTCATAGAGCACAGCCCACATCTAACCATAACAACATGTAATCACTCAGACTTACTTAATCAATAGTTACATCTGCATCCAGAGAAAATGGAATAATTTTCCACAAAGCTCTTTCTCTCGGAATCAATGACTCCAATTAGCCTATTCGTATTGTCAGCTTAGCGCCAGCAGCCCTCTCTTCCCAGAAGTTATATTGCACGTCCAAGAGAAAGTTAAAAAAAAAAGTGCTTTCCATGCGCTTTTTTTTTGTCCGCAGGAAGAAGCAGAGATTTTCTCAAACAAGTAAATGTTATTAGAAGGCCTTTATAGACAACTTTTGTCTGGCTCTACAGGGTAGTCGACCACGTTTATGTTACGAAAGAAATAGTAGATACCGTACAGCCTAGCTCACTTTAAACAAAAGTTATATGAATAGAGATAGTGGCCATAATTCTTCTCCTGCTTGGCCTATTTTTATATCAAGGCAACTCGGAGGTTTAAAAGGACACATTTTTCATTTTAAAAGCTATAAGTGAAAGAAGACTGCTGACAATTTGCCTTCTTTCTCTGGAGTTATACATATCATTTTAGCTTTTTGGCTCCAACATAAATTCTTTAGTTTCAAAGACTAATGAGACATACATTGTTATCTGTATAATATAAAACAAGATAGAGAGCTTTTATGTTCCCATCTACAAAGCGATTCCCAAACAAAGTGTCAGCTTAAACACATCTCATTAAAAAGAAGAATTTAAAAGAATGAAATAAGTACTTATTATTTTTGCTAGCAACTGCAGATGGCCCTGAGCCATAGAAGCTCTGCTTTAAGTCTGGATGTAAATAGCCGTGAGATTCCCCAAGTGTTACAAGGTGGATTCTGGGACAGGTATTACGTGTTCCACCAGGACTCCTTTCCATATGCACTTTTGCTGTCTTTAAACCGTTGCATTTTCTTTCATGTGGCAATCCAGTGTGCCGAGAGCTGGAGATGAATCACCTATTGCATTTACTTGGTCATTCCCACTATCATTTCCCAGTGGTCCCATTTTGAAATATTTAAGGCAGAATCATTATTGCCTAATTAAATATCTGTCATTTAATGTTTTCTTTTACAACAGAGACACGGTAGCCCTGAAATAAAATTAATGTAAACTAAGTTAGATATTCCAAGATTTATTATTGGCTCAGATAATCTACTGTAGCAAACGTTATAGCTTTGGAAGTCTCTTATCTAAAGCTCTGTGATATTCCACAGCCTGAAATCAGTTTACGTGTCAAATTGTGCCATACTGTACCAAAGCAAGTCAAAGTGGCAGCTAATGAAAGACCCAGAATGTCAGAGAGGACTTATAAAATACATAAAATTAGCATTCCTGTTTCTAATATTGAACCAAACCTCGAGTACGCAACAATGTGCTCTGTCTGATTATTCACCGTGATGCTACTTTTCCATAAACATCCAACAGAAACCTTGTTAACCCCTCGCAAACAGCACTTTGCGTGCTAGGCAGCTCCGTTGCAATCACTAAAGACTCCTGCTAACGGCTTGTTTGGGTATTTCTTTCCACATGCTCCTCTCCTTGCTCTGTCCCCTCTGTTGTTTCTCTATTTAAGATGACTGTTATGTCTTAAATCGCAGTACAGTCCCTACACAAACGCAATGGCTGTTGGACACTATCCCGCCCGCTACCTGCCAACAAAAATTATCAGGTATTACTATTAATCTTAGTAGTTACTAGTGTCTATTTAAAGCAGTTTTTTATTTAGTGCCATAACTACTTTCCAGCCAATAAATAAGCTTAGAGTTTGCTCTGAGTGTACATATCTGTGTCTGGGCATAGATCAAGACTGTGCTAACAGGGCAAATATCCATTTGTGTGGTTTTTCTTTCAAAACATACGTACTGAAAAGAAATTCTCTGGGCTGAGATTCACCCGTACAAAGCGGTGTCTCCACTGAGCCCCATTAAATGATCTTTTATAAACCTGTGATGTTTTGCAGGAGACTCTTCGGGTTGTGAAACTCCCCCTTCCCTGCAACAGCTGTTCCTCCTCTGGACACGGCTCTAAATCACATCTCCAACACATTCACAGTCCCGTAACTGTCAACAGCCAAAGAAACACCCTTCGCCCACTAAGGCATTACCTACACCCTTGTTTTACAGTACTATAACTATTTTGTGTTAGATTTGCACTACCTTTACGTGAGAAAAGAAGCAACAGAGTTCTTTAGACACGACCGTACTCAGGCTATTGATTTGGGGCACATAAAAGGCTATTTGCTCAATATTTTAAAGGATGTGGAAAGAGGCAGAGGAGCAGAGAGGAAAGCCATGGTTCTGTTCTTGTCTACGAAGCTGCACCATGGGAAGAAGTGACTCCCTCCTCATGTCCCACTCCTTCTGCAACACACTGCTTGGACTGTAGACCATCTGCTGGTTTTTCACAGAAAAGAGTCCAAAGTTCTGTATTTTGTTTTTAAACCATAAATCTGTTCATTTGCACTGATGGTGTTTTGGGGTGGTTTTTTTGTTTGTTTGTTTGGTTGGTTTTTTTACCTGTGCGAATGTCATGGTTAACACCTTCTACTGAAATAACAGCATTTGGGATTCCCTTTCCATGCACATCTTTTACTATGCCTTTGATACCCCGATGGACCTATCGAGAGAATAAACAAACAAGTACATATGACACAGCAATGAACAGTACTATCATCAGGAACACACAACAAATCATTAGTTCCATGTGTGAATTAAGTGTATTCCATTCCATTAAGGTTCATGCAATTTTGAAATATCATTATTAACCCAGCATCAGCCTTCTAGGCTTTAGCTGCTTCTGCACCAGTTTACAACTTCTGTTAGAATTCCTGAGGCATCAAATTCAAGAGACAGATGAAACAAGCAGATAAAGCAGCAGACGTAAGGGTTGGGGTTTTTTTCTGTCATTTTTAGCAAGCTCTGCCCTCATGTCAAATTTTACCAAGCTTCACTATTTTTTCTTCCTAAGTTAAAACAGCCTGGCTGAAGTGATATGCCAGTATTGCTTATAGGTAAGGTTTCTATCACGTAACAATATCATGTAATTAGTGATGCAGGGAAAATATCAGAAAACTCAAACTCCCTTTCGATACGAAAGGAGTCATCGAGTTATTCAGAAGTTATTCTTCTGTCGAATACCTGTTCCATGAAGACAATCAGGGACTCGCGGTTGTTTTCCCATTCTTCGGGCAGCTCGCTCTCGTGGGGATACTTGTCACAGCCAACGTAGATGGACAGTTCAAAGCAGTTTGTGTGCAGATAACTGAAGTCATTTATGCCTGTCAATAGGAGGGAAAAAAAGGAAAAAATCTTATAACCTCTGTTATCTGTTGATCGGATCCGATTGTTTTCTGCAAAGTAATATCACTTATTTAAACACAAACCGGGTATTTTTCTAGCTGGCTTAGTCTGTCCAGGCAAAAGTATTTTAGAAATGCCACGTCCTTTGTAATAAAGCACCAGAGTAACATCACAGCTATACATTTAACAGAACAAGGCTTTCTAAGACGGCATCCCATCAACACATTAAAAACAGGGGACGCAAGACTGCACCATGACATCACGGGCCGCCCTGTCAGCCCAGCACCACCATCCCCAACTCCTTTGCTGGAAAAAGCGGTGCCCTTTTGCCATCACAAAACTTAAAGGAAATAGACATTTAGTAGAAAATAAAGAAACAATAAAAAAAAAATTCATTCCAGATAAAGTTTCCACAATACTGATGGAACAGGTAGAATCACAGAACCATAGAATCATCTAGGTTGGAAGGGACCTTTCAGATCATCGAGTCCAACCATCAACCCAACACTGCCAAAACCACCACTAAACCATGTCCCTCAGCACCACATCTGCCCAGCTTTTAAATACCTCCAGGTGTGGCGACTCCACCACTGCCCTGGGCAGCCTGTTCCAATGTTTGATAACACTTTTAGTGAAGAAATTTTTCCTAATATCCATCCTAAACCTCCCCTGGTGCAACTCAAAGCCATTTCCTCTTGTCCTATCACCTGTTACTTGTGAGAAGAGCCCGACCCCCCCTGGCTACCCCATCCTTTCAGGGAGCTGTAGAGAGCGAGCAGGTCTCCCCTCAGCCTCCTTTTCTCCAGGCTGAACACCCCCAGCTCCCTCAGCCGCTCCTCACAAGACTTGTGCTCCAGACCCCTCACCAGCTCCGTTGCCCTCCTCACACCAGGAAGATGTTAGGAGAGGTCTCCCTTTACGGCAAAAAAATCTTGTGCTTTGCTTTTAAGACAGCACTAAACTTCACCAATCCTGGACATATTCCCTTGGAGCAACTCTCACTTGTGATTGCCCTGGGTAGAAATGGGATGGTCTACATTAACTTGCATGGATATGTGGCCATTAAACAAATTTATACAACCCTGAATGGAAGGACACAGAGTAATGGGCACTCAGTTATGTAAAAATGATTTATCAGAACAGTTGACCTGATAGTTTATCAGCCTAAATATTTCGGCAAGTAATCCAAATGTTAGGAAGGCCAGAAAAATCAAGGTAGTAAAGGTTCTTTTAAGTTATATATGGTGCCTGTTAGCTTGTAAGGAAAGAAAGGATCTATTATGTTTGCTCCCTATTATGGCTTTAAAGAGGACTGGAATCCGCACCACTGCTCTGCAATAGGGATTTCTCTTAGAAATACATCCTAATCAAAACCCAGGAACCTCAGTGACTCTGACCTCTGAGGAGCTGTGGTTTAAGTCTACATTACAGAGAGCACTTTCCAAAGGTCCTGAGCACTAAGGAAGACTGTACTGACATACAGATCTCAAACATTGCTATTTTCCAGGTTTCTCTCCTGATTCTTGCAATTATTTTTGTTTGGAAAATTCCATTTATTCATTCTCCACAATCACACCAATAACATGATACATGAAACACTGGAGGAAGAAATGATGGGAGCCTCATTTCTTTCTCATCCATCTGCATTTTGAATAAAAAAAATCTTTAAACGTTTATCAATGATCATTAATTGTTATACTTTACAATGGCAAAGTTTAGGAGGAAATGCATTAACCACGTGCTTCTGATTGAAAGGAGTTAAAAAAAAACCCTAGTCCTGTCCAATTACCACAGAGCAGTAGTCAAGTATTTAACGAGCCCTTGGTGCCTTTTGGATGCAGAGCGGGAGGACTACATAATACAGATGTTAAGCTTTTCACTTTTGGTGATGGGGAAAGCCTAAATATCAGACAGTGGAATGTGCTACTCTGCTTAAATGTGCTTCCTCGCCGTTTGAGAAACAGCCAGAGTTATTTTCCCCTCCCATACTGTATCGCATCCTGATTAATCTATTGTGAAATGTTTTGCGATACACAGTAATTGCTCTGTTTTAATACATGTATTTAAGAAAACGGCTTAATGTTGCCAAGAGCAACTCTCCGTGTAGGGTCTGAAAGATGCAAATCCAGCCTCGAGAACACCAGAAATAAAATGAAACTCATCTGTTCTTCGCCTTTGAGCAGTTCATCTGGTGCAGAAACGTTAGATGTAAAATTGCTGAGGAACTTGCATTCATTGCAGCCCAAAATACGTGTGGGAAATGGTATGGCTGGGTTTCAAAGGCATGCAGAGGTGTTTGATATCTGTGCAAGATATCTTTGGTGCGCGCGCTTCTCTGGGGACTCTCTGGTGCCGAAAAGGAATTAGAAAAATCCCTCATACATTTTCCCATGGCATGAGCAGTGAAAGATTCCTATGGATGATCACGGCAAGGCCATGGCAGCAGAAGGATGAGGAGGGAGAAGATGCATGGTACATGTGTGGTACAGCAAGGAGATGCCACCCACCACAAAGGAGAGTGGGGGCAGCTTTCTGCAAGCAATGTGTTGGGGTGTCACCTTCAGGTCAGACATTAAGCAAGCAGGGGTTTAGGAGAAGAAAGTGTTGCACATTGATCTAACAGGTAAATAAGCAGAAAAAGTGGAGTGAACTATGCAATCTATATAGTCATGGAGTTATAGAGTGAAAAAACATAGGGGAAATCTATCTCCAAACCTAGAATCATGTTTGGACAACCCTGTACAACGCAAGGTGCCCTTGGTTAACCATCAGCTGCAATACATATATATGTATGCACATATATCTCTGCGCTACAAATCCCTCTCTTCCATTTATCTATGTAAAGAAGAGGTCTGAAACCATCCCACCTCCAGGCCGGAGGCGGAGCTCAAATGGAAACCACATCTTTTGACGTTTAGTCTGGGGTCCAAGGTGTAAAGAAATGAAAGTAAAAGCAATATTTTTATTTTTGCATGGCCTTTTAAATATAATGGCAATTATTTATAGGGGAAGTCTTATTATAATGGAGGAGAGCAGGATGTAAAGTATAATGAGGAACATCACAAAGTAATAAAACAAATCAGATGAACCAAATCCAAGATGCAATTGTTACGAAGAAATCAAGATACCATTCAACATCTATATTGTACATCATTACTTAATATAACTTTATGTGACAGCCGTTAGTGACATGGCCAATGTCATCTTTTCTGGATCGATTCATAATCGTGTTTCTTATAGCGCTTAGGAAAATTAAACTCATAAATTAGGTAATTAAGCGTTCAAGTTAGCATTCAGAGGGGGGTTTTTTTAGCATTTGCAGAAATGCGTAGAAATGGATTGTCAGGCATTGGCCTTGTGATCTAAGCAGTTCAATCTTCCCCCCCTGAATTCACCCAGCACTTTTTAACCTCCTGAAAAAATATTTGAAAAGTTAATTCTTGGCTCTAGCCTTTAAAGGCTGGCCAGCCTTAACTTCACAGAGGCCAATGTAAAAGCTGTAAAAGTTTTGTCCAAAATCTAGAAATGTTTATGCAGAGAAACTACCTGCAAGTTAAAAACAAGAGCCAGCTCCAATAAAACGTGGTCTGCGCTTGCATCTGTTTGCCATTATTGCTGTAGTTGTTCCTATTGTCATTCACGTGACAGTAAATGCACAGCTCGGTGCTTAATTTTATAGAATACGTTGTCTAACCTATGTATTTATAAAAAAAAGCCAAAGATTTTGAGCAGAGCTGTGATAGATGAGCAGAGTGCCTATTCCGAGCCTGCTCGAAATGTACCTCCATAGAGATAACCGCGCCTGCCGCTGCTAAAAATGTGCTTCTAATTGGGCTTTCCTGGAAATCGATGCTTTGTCTGCACTACAGGACATGGCTTCCTCTTCACGCTCCTTGACAGGGCGACAGGCTCGGGCATATGGTGAACGATGCAATCTGTAATTTATTCTGGCAGCAGAAATGCCTACGGAGCCCATGCAAAGTTTAAGTGTAATTAAGTGTATTTTAAAAACAGGATGGTAGCAGGCAAGCAGCAGCTTTTGCTGGCATGTTTTTACAACTCAAAGTGAATGTGAGCGGGGGCTGATCCGTTCCCTAGGTTCAGCGAGCAGGAGGATGAAATCCTGATTTTTTTAATCCGAGGGCCACTGGTCTCTCCCCAGGCTCCCCGACTGGTTTGGGAGTCGCTGCTTCGGCTCTGACACTGGGTGCCTCTTCTGTTTGGCAGCATTTTTCTGTTGGTACCCTCTGAGATGGCAAAGACTCACAGGTTCCCCCCGACAGTAGGTTTGGACTGGGTTGGCTTTGTCCTGAAAAACCATCTTACACGTATAGAATCCATAAAACCAACATATTGCATGTGCACTTTTGGAAACCTCAGTAGTAAATGAAATGGTCACCAGGTATTAGTGACACGGTCTCCTTCAATCCTCTGATACCTGATGAAATGCAGTGAACTGACGTTCAGATGGGGTAATTCTCCTCTTGGTGTACATTTTACCACCATTGCCACTGCAATGTACACCAGGCAGTGATGGCATTAGCATATTTAGCAAGGTAATTGCTAATTGCAACCTCTACAGACACTTACTTCCAGCCACGGTGTGCCAGGAGGCTCCGTTGACAGTGCCATCCTCCTTTTGGAAATCCTCCGTGTGACATGCTCTCCTTCTCGCATCCGTCATCAGGCGGTGCGTGGAGGCATAGGAATACGCAAGCCAGCGAAAGACGTGGTCATCTGGGGTAGGGGTGTAATCCTGGGTTTTCCACATCGATCGTACCATATCATAGGGGTACGCCACCACCAGCTCTCCTCCCTGCAAATTGCCACCCAGCACAAAAGGGATTTTTTCCATCCACGCTATTATTGCCCGTGTCTCAACGGCCACCTGGGAGAAAAAGAAAGAGCGGCTTTGATCCAACCCGTGAAATCTGATCTTCTTGTTTCAAAGCAGAACAGACGCGGGAGTCCCGCTGTGAGCTTCTTAGCATGGAGTGAGAAGCCAGCACAAGAGATGTGGCCGAGGAGAAGGGCTTCCTTAAATTATGGTGCCTGCCAGCTGTGCTTGGGAGGTCACCCACAACCCATAAAAACTAACAAAACCTTAATGTTAGTAATTTATACAGCAGGAACATCTATGTAGGGTGAGGCCAAGAACAGCAACCGACAGAGATGTCAGACCGTGACACTGCTCCCACTGCCATCGGCTAAAATGAGTTTTTGAAATAAGGGATTTTAAACACAGAAATATTTCTAGAGCCCACAGAACTGCCACAGTTAAGTGCCTTCCCCTCAAGCTGGGGGGATCGCAGCCACTATAAATAGTTGCCATTATATTTAAAAGGCCATGCAAAAGTAAGTTAAATTTTTGGCATGACGATGCAATAAATGACTTTAGCATAAGCCACTGTGTTGGTTTTGCGTATGCCTCAGTGTGTGCTGTGTTATTTCAAATAAGAACATCAAGAAAACCTCAGGAGAAACCTGTACGGCGACTGAGTTTGCAAAGAGCTCAGCTGCACTGCAAAACTGGGGAGAAGCCCGATGCGCAGAACTGAGCCCCGTGGCGGGTTCCTCTTTGTCTACCCATTGCTGCCTAAAAGTTGGGCATCGAGCCCTCCAGGTTCTCACAATAGCCCAGGGAAAAGAGGATCCTCTGGAATGCGGTTCCCTTCCAAGGGAACTGCCTCAAAAATATGGGGGTGAATGGTACTTTTATGGACCATTCTTTTCCATTGACTAAGAAGGAAGCCTAGACAAGTTGCTTAGACCAGGTACGCAATTTCACCTACAAGTTACTCATTTCTTGAGGAATGTTGGAAAGCTCACTCTTTGAGCCTGCCCCAGCCACTGTACTCCCCTCTCTCTGGTCTTACTCACGGTGGCGTTTTCGGACAGGTACCAGTCGGGGATAGGGATGTGATGGTTTGGAACTTTCCTTTTACTCTTCTTCTGATCTTCTGACTCCCAGAGCAAAGAGTTTAAATCCGGAAAATTATTGTTGATGTCAATGCCGTCCTGAGTCCATCGTCCTAAAGACCAGCCCCCTAATTCTGAACCCTTAGATTTAAAAAAAAAAAAAAAAAAAGAAAAATAATAAGAAAAAAAGAGATAAATTTTAATTCTGAACATGACAGCCTGTGAGCCCTCAGCAAAGCGTTTGGGGATGTGTCAGAGATAATTCTATACAGAGAAATGGAAGGATGAATTATTTAATTAACTGAAATGAATGACTTTTTTTTTTTTTTATTTTGCATGAAACCTTCAATGAGCTGAAGCAAAACTTATGAAAAATAACTTGAGGTTAGCCAAAATGTTCTGTTTGGTTTTCAAGGTTTCTATTTAAGACTGGTTTTCCCCTGGGTTCCAATGGAGATGACATATATTCCCTTCCATGGCTGTGAGTGCAACTTCTGTATTCCAGTCTTCTACAGGAAGATTTTCCAGTGCATTTGACCAGCCCCTGCAATTTTTCCTCCTGGTGTCTGTCTCCTTCCAGACTGAAATATTATGATGCTCAACACATTGTGCTCTCCTTAAAGACACACTATTAAATTTCAGCTGCAGCGGAATGTAAATTTTCATGTGCTTAGCTCGGTTTCTCACGAGAAACAGACTGCATGAATTTTCCATTTTCCATAATGGTGTTCCCATTGATCTATACACCTCAGTATGGTTTGTTCTGGCAGTCTTCGTGACCCTCCTTTCCATACACATCTTCCTGTTAGCCAGTGTCACACAGAATACTGATTTTTTTGGCTTTTTTTTTTCTGAGTAAGAGTTTTCAGTAGCTTACGCTTGCTTTGATGTGTTTATTTTTTAATTTGTTTATTTTGATTGCTTGGAAAATATCACCTTTGAAAAAAATAAAGACAGCAGGAGCAAGTTTCATTAATCTAATACAACTAAAATAATCCCTTGACATATTCATAATCATATTACCGCCTTATATGCCTTGTCATATCCATCGGGGTTGACTGAGGGCAGGAGGTGGATCCTGGTATCCTCAATGAGATGTACAATGCGCGGGTTCCCAGCCAGGTATTCCTGACACATGAACTGCATTAACAGAAGGATTAGCTCGCGTCCAAGCACTTCATTCCCGTGAGCTCCTGCAATGTACCGAAACTCTGGTTCACCTGTTGAAAACACATGGGGGAGAAACATAGTCAGAGCAGCAAATTTCACTGATGTCCCTCAGCAACATTTCACTTCAGGACAGTTGAAGAAATGCCTTAACTAAACAGATGACAGGTGATAATGTAACTTTACAGAAACAAATAATTACTATCTATTTCATCTTAGAACAGGCTTATGTACCAGTGATATCTAAAGTCACTGTGTAAAACCTCCAAAACCGATATTTCATTAAAGAGATTTTTAATTACCCTCACAATTTCAACACGTTACAGGTAGATTTTAAAAGTTCTGATAGTCTAAAAATAACATGAAAAATACATTGCTGGTAGTTCATTGGGACAGGTGCTAAGGTTCTTAAAAGGTAACCGTCAGTAACTGCACATGACTGATCTCTGACTTCACACACTCCTTTTTCTTCACTAATCAAAAACCAGGTCCATGCGGGTTTTTCAAGGTTATACTGAATGCCACAATACTTGCACTCAACTACAAAATGCTTCAGAGATGATTAGGACTAGCGCCAGCTGTTAAAAATAAGCCCCATAATTTAGTTTTCCTTTGTCAGAATAACACTTGCAAGCATCAACAGGTCAGACCCAAACTGGCCAAGCCGTGGCTTGTGGCCGGATCCACCCTCCCAGTTTGCCTGGCCCGTGATGCAATCCTTGAATGTTTTCTGCCGGGCTCTCGGACATAGGTAAGTGGGGAAGGCAGATTAGATGAATAATTCTGGTGTGAACATCTGAGATTCAGAGACTGCAGTCTAAAATCATCCCCAAGTCAACTGAGAGATTACATCAATTGTGCTCCATCCCTTATGGCAAAGTAGAGAGATGTCTTCGGAGTGTGTCGTGTTCTTCCTTGGGTGGGATGAACACATATCAGGGTACTTATGGACATGGCAAAGCACAAGACGCCTTTATTCCAATGTCTGTCTCAGGCACTATCATAGCAATATCTTTATTTTTCTCGATAGAAGGACCAAAGACTGAATGAGTTTCTATTCTGAAGAGTTATATCACCATACAAATTTGTACCCCAACACTCACCGGTGGAAGACGACTGGGGAGATTTGACCTATCTTTACTTGCAATGCATTCACTCCATATAAAAAAGGGAAATGACTATCCAAAGCTACATAAATCCCCACAACTAAAATCCATTCCCCGGTACTGAAATTCACTTTTATTTTGTTATTGTAAAGAATGAAACTCATTATCATTAAAGAATTTGATCCCACGTTCAAAATGCCTTCTATTTGTGCTCACCCTCCTCTTCCCAATTTAGAAATATAGCACTGAAGTTCCTCCCACATACATTTGAAATCTTTGCTGCCATGAATATAATTCCATCAGTGATAATTACTGCAGATACAGAGAATGAGGATAAAAAAAAAAAACCCAGATCCCAACACCCTTCAACAGATTTAGTTAGACTAAATCCTAACCAACTTCGTGCTCTCCTGGGTTGTCAGAAATCTCGACAGCATACAGCTTTAGTCCTTGGTTGCTTTTTCCAATATTGTAAATTCTTGTGATATTCGGGCACATTTTATTCACAGTTTTCATCAACTGCCAACAAAAAAATGACATACAGTTAGACAGTGCAGCATCAAAATAGATCCACTATTAATTATTTCATTCCAAATCGGTCGTGGCAAATGCTCCTCATTTTCTTTTTTCATTACTTCTCAGTTGTAAAAGCTTTATGTTTAGTTCGTGAATTACAGCTCTGCTATCACACAACGCAAAATCATAGAACCGTTAGAGTTGGAAGAGACCTTAAAGATCACCTTTCCACCCCCCTGCCCTGGGCAGGGACACCTCCCGCCAGACCAGGTTGCTCCAAGCCCCGTCCAGCCTGGCCTTGAAAAAATGTTTATTCAGCTTATGTTTGCTGAAACACCACAACATAGGTGAGGTTCGAGACCTTTCTTACATGAGATACATTTGTAAAATATCGACACAAAATGAAGGACTTGAGGGGGAAGTCCAGTAGGAATAAAACCAGCAAAAACATTACTACTATACTACCAAGAGTCAGTAAAACACATTTTCAAAATGTTACTCTCTGGAGGGTAATTAGGCACCTTAAAACTTCCTCCTACACGCTCGATGGTTTACCATAGCTAAGTGACTTGAGAAGAGCCAGGGTTCTCTCTCCTTTACCCTATGCAGCAACAACTGAATTCAAAACAAATGAAGATAGAAGGATATAATCCATTTAAACATGATTTTCCCAATGAATTCTGATTACACCTGCTTCTGCTGAGGTAGAAAACAAGCCCACCCTTCTTGTATTACAATGTGAAATCTCATGTGGGAAAATCATTAGTTAAGGCAGTGCTGATGTGGCTGAAATAACAAAATAGATATAATCTGGATGACTCCATAAACACAGCAGGATATACCCCTTCAGTAAGTAACAGATTCCTCAGAATTTGCTTACCAAGTTTCAACAAAAAATGGAATTAATAATGGAAACGCCAACAGCCTGGCTGAAGGCATTCCCTCCCATCAAAATCTATTCTATTCGCTATTTCTGCAGATGCTGCATGACTTCTGCATGACTTGACAAGTGCCACCTGCTCTGGGTGACCCTGCTCTGGCAGGGGTTGGACTAGATGATCTCCAGAGGTCCCTTCCAACCCCTGCCAGTCTGTGATTCTGTGATTCTATAGTCAAAATATAATCAAATAGCCGCAGTGCTTACTAAAGGGCATTAGGGAAGGTCACGGTTCAGGGCATGGTTCTGTTTAAACCATTGGAGCTACACAGATGTCGGCCAGGTAAGGGTATCTGGAGTCTACATTGTCCCACAAACGCTCTACTGTGACATTTCAGGTTAATGTTAAAATTTACACACAAGACTGAAAAAATGTGTGTTAATAATTAGAAGTTATTGCAAATAGCTTTAAATGACAATAATTTATCTGTCTTTTTTTATTTTTGCATTGCGAGGCACTAAAAGAAATAAAGACTTTACGGTAAATTGGAGCCCTAGGGACTATTAATTAGACGATCTTTTCATAAACAAGGGTGCATACATTACTGAAGAAATATTGTAGCATAACAAAACTCTTTGCTCACACAATGTTAATTTAGAAATAATATTGGATGATAACATGACCGATAATCTAAAAAAATGCAACAATTAGACGTGTCCGATTCCCATGCCACCATTTAGCAAATATAAGTGGAAATACAATTCACGTTGGGAAGAACATCATTAAAATTCCTCTCATAAAAGGCTTCACTTCTATTTATAATCATGTTGCAAAGAGACCGAAAAGACGCTATTTTTGTACATTTGTTCATCTCATACGCTGGTTTTATACATCTGAGAAAGAATTTCTTTTGCAAATGTAAACTCAGCACTGAAAAATCCAATCAGTTATGCTCGCTCAGTGTATTGTCTCGTTTCATATCTACTTTTTTTCACCATCTAATATTTTCATCATCATCATAATACCAGTGTGCTGGTATTGCGGGTACCCAACTATTCCATGGAATTTTTTTTAATGTTCTGGGCATACGTGAGTGAGTATGTCATCATTTGTTATTCCAGCTGAAACATATATGTGAAGCCAGAAGACATTGTTTATATCTTCTAGTGTTTGATTTAAATGAGTCATTTAGTAACTTTTTGAGACAAACTGCCTAAAATCCTCATGATCAACCTGCTCATAATGAGCCAAAAATGCTATCAATGGATATGGAGCTCTGGACCCCTTACCAGAGGCTGACAGACCAAAACCTATCCAAGGCTGACTGCGTGGGGATTGTAGATTTATGTTCTACTGACAAGAGGATGAAATGGATTATTATTGAATCAGATACTGTGGTTTTTTCCAATAGAGATAAATATTATGTTTTTCACTCTGCCAATGAGTACAAGCATCAAAAGAAGGTCTATTTTAGCAGGCTAAAAACTGCTTTCTTAATGTATGAATAATGTAATTGTCTCAGCTCTGTGTTTACTATTTTCTCTCCGTTTACCCTCTTCAAACTGCAGGAAGGTCCCTCCCAGCTGATTTATCCCTGCATCCATGCAGGTCCCAAGATGTGGAACGGGGGAGACGAACCGGTCCTCACAGGGCTGTCTCTGGAAGCAGGCTGCAGAGCAGAAGCTTTCCTAACCTGCCTGGCACTACAGCGGGCACAGGATACCCAGAGCATTGATTGAGGAAAGTAGTTAAAATTTCATTACTAGTGAGAAAAATGCCTGCAACCAAGTTCAAAGTATATTAACAACAGTGGAAATATTTGTATTGGCCTCAGTAAACTCTCCATCATCTCTTTAATTGCAAGCATGTGATTACTTTCTGAGTCATACAAAGAACCCAAGTAGAATCTAATAAAATCTGAATAAATTAAGTTTTTTGACACACAGAAAACCAAAACTTGGGCAAGCACAGTCAAATACAGTTCACAACCGACCAGCTCTCAGCCACAGTCCCAAATTTTCTGCTTCTATGAAAAGCGGAAAAACATTCTGTTTTAAAGCTGTGCTTCTTTCCCCAAAGACATTTCTAACCTGTCCTCCTGCAATGAGAGTCTAAAATCCACCTTATTTTATTGGTTTTGACAGTAATTATGCCAATTGAGTTTGTACTTGTCTAATCTTTGTGCTAAGAAATATAGGCCACAAAATCTCTACCGAAATAAATGTGTGACTCAGTACACAGTCGCTCAATAAGAATGAATGGTGATTCATGCACTATAAATACACTGAAAATTCAGCACACGGAAAGTGATTCACGCACTTCAAGTCCAAACATATTACCTTTGTATTTGAAGAGAAAGCAGGCAGAAATATTTCTTTAGCACAGCCCACATCTGTGGCTGTGCTGATATGAAGCAAGATTAAAAACAACAACAACAAAAATAACAACAAGGTTACCAGTTTGAGGTTAAAGAAACAAAATCGTAACAGGGCTGGTAGATTTAAAATTACACTAACTGGATTTTTTAAAATTCTTTTATAATATCCTTTATTTTATTTTTCAAATTTTATTCTGATTATCCAAAGCCACTGAAATATAGGACAATTCTGATGGCTAAATCTGAACGGAGAAACCACCACAACATTCACCACTCAAATACACGTGGAAGCAAAATGACGGCATGGGGATTTTGATAGATTACAACCTTTTATGATAGATTAAAGCAGACAGGGAAAAAATATTTTTAATTGATTGCACATGATGTTTAATGATATTTTTTAACAGGTAGAATTCAGATCCCATAAGAGCTCAATAGCCTGCACCCATCCGCCCTCCATCCAGGAGGTCACGCACCAGCCTCTTTGCCTACCTGCCTCATTTCCTTGTAGTTGTGATGCTTAAAGTCAAGATTATCTGTGGTTGTCATTTCATTTCTTCTGTGGTAATAATTATTTGGGTCTGAGAAAAGAAATCAAAGAATTTTCATGTGCTTATGCATGTCAGATATAAAGATGCTTCGCCATAATACATGCAAGGAGCATAGAAATCTGAATTCCATTGCCCTATATGTATTTAAAACAAGTTTTTAAAAGCAAAACTCAAAGAAAAAACCCCACAAATTTGAAACATTTCTAATTAGTGCAGAAATCAGCTCACGTAGATCCAAAGAGAAGCGAGGAGGCAGCAGGCATCAGCTTCCTTGACAGCTACTCTGCGTGAACAACTAAACCCCAGCAGAAAAGCAGAAGGACATCCTAAGGCTACAGAGGAGGGCAAGAGATGCTGGAAAATGATGAGTCAGATGCAAGATAAAAGAGTGGAAAAAAATCGCATGAGAGGAAAAAGCCCCTGTAAATGTTCTATGTCTGCTTGATTAATTTACTATTACAAGGAATGGGGAATTATCTTTTAGTTCTCTTGAGTATATTTCGAGTTTATGCACTGCCTACAAAATACAGAAAAGAACTACTGTGCGCATATTAAGCATTCCTAATTATATTCCTGAACATTTTTTGTGGACGTCCGAGGTCTTCGTTACTTTAAAATTAGCATATTCATTTCTATATTTATAAATTGCATGTTTTGAAGTAGCTAAGGAGAGTATGTGGATAGAATAAAAACCTTTTGTTTCCTTGATTTTCCAGGCCATTCACCTGGAAAAAAAACAGGCCAAGACTGTTAGGGCTCAGCTTTGTATTTCCTGATCTATGTGCTCCTAGTGTAATCTATTATGACTTATTTTTAGAGATAAACAAGTCTATTTGGAAAAAAACTGGACACATTCCTTAAATTGCCATATCTGGGATGCTTGGAATTTTGAGTAATAATTTGTCAAACCAGTGGCTGTCAGGCTGTTATGAAATTTTTTTACCCTTTGCACAAAATCATCTTCATTTGGTTTAAAATTCTTGGAAAAAAAAGACAAATATGAAAGCCTAAATATCATCCTGTCTTACTGTGACACAGCCAAAAGACACCGTCCCCAAATAAGAAAAATTATTTTTTTTAACATTATCATCTATCGTTTTTGATTTTGTTTGGGGAAAAAGCATAATTATTAGGATGAAGAACATGTAGATACTATTCTGCAACAAACACTTAATGAAATTATGGAAAATTCAAAACACTTAAAAATACCTTATAACTTAACAATTTTAAGCTTCATATTTCTGACATTAACACCTCTAAATTCTCAAAGTTGTTCTTCCCCAAAAATTCTAAAAGCATTTGGGTATTGTTCTTATATGGATGGAAAGCAGAATTTGAACTTTTAAACTTATTTATGAAATGAAACATGCAAGTTCCGTTAAGCTTCACTGCAACATTACCCATGTTCTCTACCACTTAGTTACTCTTCATTAACACGCTTGTCTCCAATTCCATTCCCTAATCTACAGCAGAAATACTGTAAGGCCAGTTGAACGCTGCTCTACAAATATGACTGAAAAATGTCAAAAAACCCACAATCGTCTCAACAAAATCTGGGTGTTCAATGCAGTCTGTCCTTTCCAGTGAGAACTTATTCTATAACAAGACCATCTGGAAATGGGTTTCAATTAGAGCCTAATCAGGTGAGGAAACAAGATTTCTTTGCTTTTTTTTTTTTTAAAAAAGAAAAGTTTTGAAGAATGAAGTGGGTTAAGTTTCACATAAATCACCTGCATTTTTAGGTGTTCTTTCCAACCTAACTGCAGGCTAAGTTGATACAAGTCCACTGACAATAGCAATGCCGCAGTGACCCTGCAGATGACTCTGGAATGCCAAACCTTTAAAGGTCAACCCATGTTCATCTGTAGAAATTATTCCTTAATGTATTGACCACTGAGAAATAGGAATAATAAAACCCCCACTTCTTCTAGGTAAACACAATGTGTTTAATGCCACACAAAATAGCTTCGCCGTTGTAAAAATATCTCTGCGTTGTAAAAATTTAAAAATAAACATCGTAAAACCGCCAGGATGTTGAAGGCTTTCTCTATCACCACGAGCCAAAATATACAGCAACTGATTTTTTTTTTTCCCCTAGTACTTTAATCCTGTTCCTTTCGAAGTCTGGCACGTTTTCCATACATCAAACATTAATATCATGGGAATGACTGTGAATGCTGCGGAGTTGGTGGAAACTTAAAAAAACGTACAGTGAGAATGATTGTATCTCTGGTCCGTCCTCAAAAACAGTGCACAATTTGACAGCTCCCTAGAGAATTAACACTCATATTGTGCCAGGCTCTACCGCGAGTCTGCTTGGATCACCGGATTTCTGCTGCAGCAGGAATACAGATTAAAACATTAAAAGCTAAAATGTAGAAAGGCATACAAATCTTGTGCGCAGCTGGTTAGGCCCACCTTGGCAAAAATTATTTTCTTTCATAAAACAGACAATAAGAGACCAAGAATCTCAAACCACAGAAGAATTCCATTTGAAGTACGCTCATTTATTCATGGCACTACCTCAGACAGTCTTTTCCTCTGCTAAGGAGAAAAGATCCTGCAGAAGCATGGTGTTTCAATTCATACAGAGGAATATGTTAGTTTTTTCTACTGCTAATCTATCTTTATGTTACCAATAGGGTTAATTAAGTTTGCAGGTAAAGGTAGCTTGTTACCTTCATAATTCTATTCTTTGTAAAGATGGACAAGTGACTAGGAAGCGTTTTCTATCTTCGTTTTATAGAATCATAGAATCTTCATGGTTGGGAAGGACCTTTGAGATCATCGAGTCCAACCATACACACACAAAAAAAACCCGCTACAATCTCTGTCACCAGAGCATGCCCTGAAGTGCCAAATCTACACGTTTCTTAAATGCCTCTAGGGATGGCGACTCAACCACCTCCCCACTGGTGGTTCCTGCCCCACTGGAACCCTGGGCAGGCTGTTCCAGGGCCTGACCACTCTTCCAGTAAAGTCATTCTTCCTAATATCTAATCTAAACCTCCCCTGCCCCAACTTCAGACCATTTCCTCTGCTCCTGTCATTATTCACCTGGGAGAAGAGGCCACCATCCACCTCTCTGCAACCTCCTTTCAGGTAGTTGTAGAGGGCAACGAGGTCTCCCCTCAGCCTCCTCTTCTCCAAACTAAACATGCCCAGTTCCCTCAGCCTCTCCTCATATGGCTTGGTCTCCAGACCCCTCCCCAGCTTGGTAGCTCTCCTCTGGACCCGCTCCAGCACTTCACTGTCCCTCTTGTACAGAGGGGCCCAGAACTGAACAAATTTCACAGGATCACAGAATGGTAGGGGTTGGAAAGGACCTTCAGGGATCATCTAGTCCAACCCCCTGCCAAAACAGGGTCACCCAGAGCAGGCTGGACAGGAACGAGTCCAGGTCGGTTTTGGATATTCCCATGAATGAGATCAACTCTAAAATGCCCAACTGCTTTCCACCATGAAAGTACTGGGGACTGCCCCTAAAAAGTACCAAAGACGACCAACTGCTCAACGGTTTGACACATTTTCTGTTACATTACAACTCTACACAGCAGTGGAGCACTGATGCTTCCAGCGGGTTTCCAGTTATTACGCTATCAACAACTACATCTGATGGTCTTTTTTTCCTCCTTTAGTTTTCAATGTCCTTTTAACTTGCATGGAAAGGTATGAAATGAGCTCTGCAATGACTCCAAGATGGAATCAACACTCAGAAAACAGTATGTTCTAAATACTTTCATTTAGTTAAGTAAAGCTTGCATCCATCCCCAACAAGGTTTGTTCATATGCTTCATTCTCACCAAATTCCTACAGTGAATTGTGTGGTGTCACACTGATGGAGCTTGCAAGCTCAGAAGTGGAGCTCATGTACTCCAAAAGGATGAGATAATGAAGTCAATTCAAGTGTTTTAGATAAGTTCTTAATAAAAATAATAGACTAGTCTAAATCCTTTAGACTGCCTTCAAAACCTCAACGTGCCATTTTGCAAATGACTGATTTTTTCATTTCCGTGTAATATAAGCGAATTTGACTTGTCTTCACAAAATTGAACACGTCACAGACAGTACGTGTGTAAATCATGAAAAAATCCGCTGGCAGACATATCAGATGATTGTAATTTTTTTTCCACATGATCTATCTCACGGTAGTCATGAGCATTAACATCACACATTAAATCAGCAGTGAAATAATACTCTGCAACTATATATGGATTCTTTTCTATATATGTTGGTGTATACTCAAATACCACACAAATCTTTCCAGTTAAGTATAATGAATGATAATAATCTGCAAGAGCAAACCAAACCCTTAACCTGGGGTAGTTGCTTCCTAAAGGTTTTCTACCACATTTGATGTTTCTAACGATTTCCTACAGTTCGATTAGAATAACAATAGTAATTCTGAGGATTGGTAATACTCTTCCAAAATACACTTGATTGTGCAAATGAAATATGAAAGAAAACCTTTTAATGACACTCACTGCACTGCTGGAGAACGTTACACATCCTTCTCGATGAGTATGGAGAAACATACTATATTGGCTTTTCCCAGGAGAGTCATTGAATTTGCCGTCATTTTTATTCAGTCTTTGCTCAGGCAAACTTCCAAAAAAAAGTTTTTAATCACCCAAGATTAAGTTTTAGCTTTGCAATGATAAAAGCAGAACACAAGGATAGATTGTCACTTTAAGTAAAAATTTACTCTCACATGAAATCGGCTGAATTTAGTACTGTTGCATACTCGTTCATTCGTAGTGAAAGATACTTGCAGAAAGTCACAGTTTTATACAAAATGAGCAGACTCCTAGCCTTAACCAGGTGCCTGGCAAGAAGAGACAAGCAATGAAAGTAGGACTGAACAACGCACCCACTGAAAAACACACTGCTCCATTGCAGAGCGGTTCGTCTTTTATCCTGGGTTGAAAGAGATGGCATAATCACGATACCAATGACGGTTTTCTACATAAGAATTATTAAAAATTAAATTTAATCACAAATTTATTCCATTAAAATAATTGACTATTGCCTTGAATACTCTACAGTGTAAATATATGCATGAAGAGCTCAGCTAATTGTCTGTCTCCTATTTCTGGGTGATTTTTGATCACATGCACTTTCCTTTTGATTTTCCTTATGTTCGAGAAAGAACAGGCAAGGAAAGTACATCCATCCCTCTGAGGCAATTGCAAAAGATTGCATAGGTCAGTCTGCACCTACATAAACACTAACATTTTTGGAAACCGGAGAAGGAATTAAACACTAGTGATTTTGTCCTCTTTTTCCCCAGCAAGAAATGGCAGCACCGATCCTCTGCTACAGGTAGGATTTTCTGACACTTTTCCTCCACAGCTAAATGTTTTTCCCTCGGTGAGACAGCAAAGCACTTTTGTTGCCTGGAAGACGGTACTGACACAGTTGGATAACACAGCTTTTTTTTTGTAGAGCTACTGTAACAGTCTAGAAAAGATTGTTTGTCAAAGCTAGCCTACAATACACCAAAAATGTATGTTACGAATAATAGATAAGCATCTCACTGATAAAAATTACAATCATCTTATATAATACCAGCCAGATAATCAGTAACTTCTCTCTTGCGATTATCTAATCAGTATTTTCTTATGATTTGTTCAACTTTTAGTTCATCTAGCGTACGGAGCAGGTTTTATTAACAGAGCCCTACGCACAGGAACAGGTCCTGGCCGAAGGACGCATTTTCATCACTATCTGTCAGTACTAACAAGCTTTCCTAGAATATTAATGTCTTATTCAGGTATCTTTTTTATCTGGTATTCCTTTCTTACCTTCCCTTGTGAGCCTACATGATGGAAAGCTGATACACGGTACAGGCTGAATGCAAATCACTTAATTTATTCAGGGATTAATAAAGACATAAAACCCAACATTACGAGTTTAAAAGACAAGAAAAGAAATTCACAGCCACGAAAAATGACTTACTTTCCCTCCGCCCCACTTTTTTTTCCTTAGGGTATTTCCCTGCGCCCCATCTGCCTGGGCACTGTCGTTGCCTCAGGAGGACACGGTGTGTGGGAGCTCTAAAATACGACCAAACAGCTCCTCCTGACAACTTGATTTCTTGTATGTTCACACTCAGGGTGCAAAATAGAATCAAAACCACACCAGTTATCGAAGGAAACTGAACATCATATAACTTCTTTCATGGGAAAGGCTAGAGTTGTTGAGCTGACAGAGCTCCACCTCCTGATTTTGATGAATTTAAGAGACTTGCTCAGTTTTAAGGAGGAAACCTCCGTCAGGAAAGAACCCTCACTGTTTGGTTGCACAGTCAATACAGTGTACTAGAGCAGCGCTGTCAACGAGGTTGGACCCATGGCCAAACCAGTTGGTTATCTAAATTGGAATGAATAAGATGGCACCAATAAAGGGTGAAGGAGTCCATTTACAGGGAACTGCAAAAAAAAAAGTCATGTCCTACAGGACATGCATGGCAAGGCCTCTGCAACCTGGGGAAGAGCTTTGTTTTGAGTGCCTTGCGTGCGATGAATAAAATGAGCTAGAAGAAAGAAATGTCAGTTCTTTCTGAGCTAAAAAGATGGGTCAGCAGCTTACCAAAACCTATTAGTTCTTTCAGTCCAATTAAATTTTGCATAAACACACCCCATTCCCATTGTGTTTCTCAATGAATGATTCCGGTATTTTCTTTCAGAAATAAACTGAATCAGCCACTGCAGGCAATTAACTCAATAAATGACTACCAGCAGGAAGCACTGATGCTGTTTCCGTGCTAATCCAAGACCTGCAACAAGCTGTACCAACACCCATCGCAACAGTGGTGGAACTGCGGATAAGTTCTCACCTCGGTAGCACCTTCCCCCACCGATACAACCCCATGAAGCTGAAGGGTGACAAATGCTAACACTGCAAAGCAGAATTTGGCCCTGTATGAGCGTACACCCAGTAAGAGTCTAATGTAAATAACTGCTGCACTTAATAAAAATCAAAAATCAAATGCTTTCCAAGTATCGAGGTTTTTGCTCTTTCCTCTTTAGGTATAGTTTCATGGAATAGAAAAGGATCGTGAGAATTTCTCTACAAAACGCCCTCCAAAATGGTTTGACTGTCACCTCTGTTATTCCCTGGAGATCTCTGTGTATGTCCTGCATGCCAGGAAATCTCTTCACAGTGCTGAATAAAGCTACGCTTTTCCTTCAGCCTCACCCTCTTTTACAGAGAGTGGATCCTCTGCAAACCCACACAGGAATTTGGGATAGATGACTGCTCTCTGACAGCCCATCAGTCTTTTCAAGACCTGAGGGGAAATACTGGCCCCCAATCCCACTGGAATTGCCTCTCCAGTGTAAAAAGTACAATGGGAAACAAAGAACCCACAGAGCTTGAGTTTTCTAAACTCATGGTTGAAATAAATCAGAGTCCTACCGAAAACATGAATATTCACATAGACAGGACACCCCTGGTCACTGCCATTGGAGTCCAGGATGTGTTTGTTACCCCCAGAAAAGCAGATTCTAAGTGCTGCGACCTTTCACTGCTTCACATTGATACTTCTACAGACTAAGCTTTATGACAGTACTTGCCCCGTATTTCTCTTTGTTAGAGAATTATCCCTTCTGTCCCCCAGATTGTTTTTTTTTCTGAGTATTTAAACATCTAAAGGACAAAAATCAGGCTACTTCTGCTTGGCATGTGAAGACCCTACATCAACAGTGGAACTGGAGGCAGCAAGTCTCTGAACAGCAGCAGGAACAGTTAAAGCAGTAATGAGAGGCTCGGGAAAGGTCGTTCGCTTTCTGGCTCTAGTATTTTTGAAAATACTATTGATAGCCCCCTGCAAAAAAACGAGAGACCTATCCCCGAGGTGCCAGAATTTAAGATCAAAAAGGACAAAAAAAAAAAAAAAAGCAGATGAGAGATGTGGAATGAGTAGTGGGAAACTTAGAAAACAGTTTTTCAAATATATATATACACACATACATACGCACACATACGAAGACACAAACCCACCATGACAGTACCTACAACGTGCTTAACGGAAACATGCTGTTGCCATAGTTTTACTTTAAGTTGCCTTCTATAAATTTTCACTTTGTATACCCTGTTTACCAAAACCCTAACTGTATTTTGCACTCACATGATAAGAGAAACAGCTACCACCAGAAGCTTGTGCTAAACATCAGGTTGTGTCTTTTCCACTGTTTTTACCTTCACCTGAGACTTACCACGGATTATTTCAGGTGCAATAAAACTTGAAATTTGCCAGAAATTCTTTACTTCTCCAACTCCCCTCCCTCCCCCTACAAGATAAGCACTAGTTCAGTCACAATATTTGCCTTTAAATTAATTCTGGTAAGTCCTATGGCCTGTACAATGAAATTAATTTGAAAAAAAAAAAAAACAGACTACATAATTATAATGGTTCTTTCTTGTCTTAGAAGCTCAGGACATCTGCAAGTGACTGTCCCAATATGTAATCCTATTGCCTCACTAGTACATGTGCACTCAGTAAGATTAATTGCGCTGCACTTCAGCCCAAACAACAGAGAATATCTTGTTAGATCATCCATGCAATCTTGTTTTGTTAATAAAGCCACTTATAGATACTATGTGGTTACATTTGAAGAGTTATCCTGATACCGTCCTTGTATATGGGCAGATATTTTTCTTTCTTTTTGCATAACTCTACTCCCTAAAGGCAGGTATTATATCAAAAGCAAAGACATCCAAAGGAAATAAAATTTAAGAGTCTTGACACAGGCAGCCACATCATCATCAACTGAGAAAGACTCTTACCTGGCAAAGGACACCCTAAGATTTCCAGTCTCATACAGATGCTACCTTCTTCGAACCAGGACCGAGGGTTTATACGGATATAACGTGCAACCAGAGGCACTGGCAACATATTGAGAACCGGGATCTCTTTCTCACTGTTTCCTTCAAAAATCTACGTATGGAAATAGCAAGATCAGTCCTTCAAAAAGTCTTTCAGCACCTTTGGTAACAGAATCAGATAAAGTCCCCTGGTACAGCCCCAGGTTGATGGTTGCTCAGGCGAGAACTGCTCTTCAAAGAGCACAATCCCCCCATACCACACAGAGAGGGGCAAAGGAGCCAGAGCTCCGCATCCTCTCTCCGACAAAAGGCACCTCATGGGCATGAGATGTCCCCAGGGACCAGCAGACTAACCCTTGCATGGGCCATGCAACAGGGAACACGTCTCATCACAGGCAAGACAACTTCCAGGGTGGCATTCGCAGCCATAGGCAGTCATATGCAGATTTGTCACATAGAATATTCTGGGACCTTCTCCATATTATGTGCTTTGCTCTTAAAATTAGTGGGACCATTGAGAGACGTTGCCTTGTAGTCTTAGACTGATTAATCTGGGAAATGAAAACTCCATGCGAACAGCCCCCACTTTCCCACCTCTGCTCCTCTTCATAAAACATCTGTTTCGTGATACTCACCACATCTCCAGACTCATTTCTGACAGCAGTCCATGCATGACTGTCATTGCTCACCAACACTCTGTAAGAGGTCACCCAGTTACTCCTTGAAAAAGACAAAGAGTATCTAAGTTATTTTTCCATAACTTAGAATGACTGCAAATTTTGTTTAATGTAATAAAGCTTGCAATGGAAATCCCAGTTGGCAAAGTCATGTCAATACTTGGCTGAAAGTGTGACATGCAAATCTAGATTCAATAGATAATTAAAAAAGTCTAGTGCATAGAAGCAACAAACCAAGATAATACCCTGGGATTCTTTTATATTTCTCTTTCTTTTTATATGCAGATTTTGGGATAAATGGCTTATCTAGACCAGATGCATCCAGCATTAAAAACCTTACCTTTTCAGCAACAGAACATTTATTATTTCTGCTCTTACTATCAAAGAGGATGGGGAAAAAAAATAATAAATCTTCTAGGATGAAAAGTCTATGAATTTCAACCAGCAAAATTTCCATTTCTTCCAATACGAGAATGAATGGAGTCTGCAGTGGTTCTTGTATTTATCAGCAATAGATAGGAACGAAGAGACAATCCTGTCATGCGGAGTCCAATTGATGACAGTACTAGCACCCTACTACAATGTCGAGATCAGTCTTCAGTAGGCTGATCTTTCTAGTGGCCCATTATCTGATATACTGCAAAATCTCCTTTAATCTAAAAAAGCAAAATCTTCGTTCATACTTAAATTACATCTGTATTCAGCTAAAGAGGAGTATGAGAAGAAATAAAATGCTGCTTCCAATATTCTGAGTGGAGTTGAAGCTACGTAGCTTTTACACTGTCTGGCCATTCCTTATGGTAATGTGCATATAGCCATGGAGAAGGTAATGCCCTGAAAGGGCAGCAGTAATTTATTTTTTTCCCCTAACACCTTCCTGTTTTCAACAGGCAATGACTTGGAGGAGATTTGTGTCTTGGAGGTATCTTTGTACCGCGCAGTCCAGGATGATTAAGTTCTATTTTCATGTATATAAACTGATCGTGCACAAACAGCTGTCCTCTGGAGCGGCCATTCTTGAAGGCTGGTTCTTAGCTAAGCTGCACGGTCAGATTGCTGGGAGTGAAACCAGGGTAAGGAAAGCTCTTGGGACTAGAAAGACAACTAGGAGCAGTTATGGGAGAAGCAGCAGAGCATATGGATCGGAGATAAGGAAGTACCTGGAAGGACAGACGCACCTAAGAAGTCTTCCCCCATACAAATGCAACTTTATTTGCTTTTCTCTATTTTAAAGTCAACAAATAATATGAGCCAACGACCTGTGAACACACACATCGACTTCACTGTGCTTATGTTCAAAGGGACCAACTAGCCAAGAAACACCAAAAAAGGGGCAGGGGCAGAACGAGAGCAAATTCGTCAGCCACAAGATCAGCCCCAGTTCATCCAGCTTCGTCTTGTACAAAATAGTGACCTTCAAATAATGCCTATGTCAATGCATGGCAGCAGAAAATTTGTGACTTTAGATTTCCATCTGCTAGTTCATTTTCTAAGTAACAGTGAAGATTTACAAAAGATTCAAACTGATGTCCAGGCTTACAATGATGCCTAAAACCAAAGATGAGGTAAGTGTTTAGTAGGATTTAGAAAAGCACTCCTGTATGTAGTACGCTAATGCCCCCAAAAAGTCCAAGATGAGATATCACATGATTTTGAAAAAACGACTGGACAAACCCAGCTCTGTTTTACACGCAAACCCTGTCCCTTGCAAACCTTTCACCAGCCTTCTTCAATTAATTTATACTGTTATTTTAAATGGAAAAAATCTTGGCTATTGCCAAGCAGCCTGAACTTTTTATTATTGCATTGAAAGCATGAATACACCTGTCACCTGTAACGCACACACTACTTCAACATCAGTTAAACAACTTTAA
Organism: Stercorarius parasiticus; assembly: GCA_013396915.1. NCBI lineage: Eukaryota > Metazoa > Chordata > Aves > Charadriiformes > Stercorariidae > Stercorarius > Stercorarius parasiticus. Next base: position 423,406 of record VWZL01002701.1, read on the forward strand.
CAAGTTAGCAGCACACTGAACATGCTAATTGCATGTCACTGGAAGATCTCCTGGGGTACAGGATTTACCGGAGATCTGTGAAGTGCTATGCTGGTATCCCAATTCTTTGTGGCCATAAAATGATATACGACAAAAGAGTCAGTGACTTCAGCACAGTATATAAGTTTCTAGTAACTCCTGTCAAGAAATTAACCTTGTTCCCCTCAACTTCTCTGTGATCATAAGCTGAAGGAAAGCAGATTTACTTCCAGCAAAGATGGAAATTGGGAATTTTGGAAGTGGCCGACATCGAAATTCCAGGAAGAGAAAAAAAATAACTTTTTCCAGTGGAAAAAGAAACCAAGCTTGAGAGCAAAACTCATGGGCTTGAATGGTGGTGGTGGTAGCAGTGCACGCATTCAGCTCACATCAAATGGTGTTGGGTTTTTTGGTTGCTTTTTCTGTTTTGTTTTGTCATTGTTGAGGGGTTTTTTTGTTGGTTTGTTGTTGTTGTTTTAAATATTTCTTAAAAGTTTCTTGGCCATTTTTCAAAACCTGGTTAAACAGCCAAAAGAGGCAATGTCACAAACCAAGTAACGTCATTGCTTCTGAAGTATTACAAAATTTTTTCACTTCAACTACACAAACAAGATTAGGAGGGCAACCACAATACATCCATATTCATTACTCTACGCCTGGCAAAGAAATTCAAACAGAATAATATCACGGTCACATAAAAACAAGACAACAGTGAACATTCTTTATAATTGAGAATTTTGGAAGAACATCATGGTGCACAAAGAAAGTTTTTAAAAGAACCAGCTCATTTTACTGGCATAAGAAAATGTTGCTGTTATGTGAATATTTCCAAGCCAGGATTTTATTTACCAGGTTTTAATTTTCTCACTCCCTACAGTTACAAAGGTTCAAACTTCTCCCAAAGGAAAATGTATACTAATCAGTCGTACGCATATTCCATCTTGAGTGACAAGTAACATGCTTTTCAGAGGCAGCCTGCCAATTAAAATACAAATGGGACTTCATCCAGCCTTGTACGTTTGCAGTCTAGAAGGACTGCAGAGGGTCATGGGAGGAGATAAATCAGCGGAATGTATTAGGTCACACACCACATCCGATTAACTGTGCTTGCCTGTAAGGAACAAGCATCCGCTTTGCAGTTGTTGAGATGCAGAATAAAAACACCACAGGTGACCAGATCCTTCTCCCACCGGCACTAAACCCAAAATTGCCTCTAGGGGCTTACTGTCACAAGAAAAACAGCTTCTGCCAATATAGAAGAGGCAGCTGTACATTCAGATTCCCCTCAGAAATGGCATCTTCTACCTTAAAATCACGTTCCCCGGGGTGGGGAAGGGAAACTTTGCACGCATTCACTCTTTCAGAGTATCTGGGAAACTAGCAGAAGTTAACACACAGGGCTTCTGACCAGGCAGATGATTACCTGTAAATACCAGGTATTTCTAAAGATACAGACCAGCAGCAGAGCGTTCGCATCCTAAGTCTTCGCGAAGGCTGCAGATTTTCCACACGTGTGCGGCACAGGAGGTCTGATGTTCCCAGGAAGCAGATGGAAGTGTCGTACATGCTGGGATCCACAGCCAGGCTGTTTACAGTAAGCTCGGAGCTTCCCGGAATTGAAGAGTTTAATACGTACGTGGTGCTCAGTTGATTTGTGCAGACGCAGAAATCTAAAGCTTTCAGGGAAATCTGTCCCAGAAAGACGACGGCTAAAGCAAAGTCTCGTGCTAGAAGGAGGATCGGGGGATGTCGTCTGCTTTGTGTTGTTACCTGACGGCAGGAGGATCCATCTCACCGGGTTGGGGATTCGCAGACGTTAATTTCTGCGGCACGTCACATCGAATCTTTTCGGGGCCCATCAGCACTGAACAATAAAGCTGTCTAAGGAAAGCTGAAAGAAAGCTATAAAGCTTTACAGTTCTTCGGATGTCCCTACCGATGTTTTAGAGAAGCTTTTCCGAATTCACTCTACAAAATCTCCCTGAAACTACTATTATGTTCCGCAGACAAAAATACAGCTATTTGTTGGTTTTATAGAGTCAAGGAGACATAATTCAGGGAAAGTCCTATGCCAGCATTCAGAAAAGAGTGCGTTAATTACCGAGCTCGTTCTTGGCAGGAAGCTAGGCGGTACAGAAGTTATTGCGTGACAGTACCTTCAAAAGTATGCGAGGTTGCCTCCAGTTCATCAGGCTCGAGCACAAAGTGCTACTTACATGCCTCATGAATTTCATCAATGCTAGAAAAGGATCACGAGATACGCATTTGAGAGGAATCATTTTGGATTCAGACGCTTCCCGATAATAATTCTTTTCAAAAATTTATGCCAGCCTTAACTCTTCAGGAGGAGAACCTATCTGAAAAAGCTCCGTATCTATTGCCCAGATTAATCAAGTGGTTTCACAGAAAGCAAATGCAAAAGTGAAATACAGCTAAAGTTCACTTAATGTGATGAGGTTTTATTATTATTATTAATTAGTTGGTTTTTATCTGTAACGCATTAGCTTTAGACAAGGCTTATTTGAACATCCTGGATTTTAAATTCAGTTTCTTGTGATGCATGGAAATGCCCAGCTTGCCTTTTTTTGGATGGAAACGGACAAATTGAGGGATTAAGTGACTTGCCCAGGGACAGAGAGGGAATCTGAACCAAAATGGAGAATTAAAAGCAGATCTCCTACAGCTGTGGCAGGTTCCTGTCCAGAGGATCAGCTTTTCCTTACCTACGCACATCATCAGGCTGCTGAGCACAGGGAAAGACATCATGACCGCATGAGAACAACAAAACTTCTGCCTTGCCTTCTCCAACCTAATTTCCTTATTTTGCTTCATGTGTATTAGATGCACAGATGAATCCCAACTCGGCGCGACGTGCAGCGAGTGCTAAACGAGAAGCAGCGGAGGGATGCCAGGCGTTTGGCTGCCCAGCCTCCAGCAGGCGAGTACCTCGGCCGAGGCTTCTGACTGTTTGGATACGGTTTTATTTTGTTTGAACAGCACCTGCTGCACGCAATATTTTAAGGCCAAGCTTCTCAATTACGGAAAGCAGAATAAGCAACAAGTGAAATAAATCCGGTACCCTTATCCTACTCTCTAAGGATGCTTTTCCACGTCACCAAAACCCCACATGATTTGGGGTAAATGAGGAAGGTTGGCAGGTGCCGGTCAGCAGAAGCTCAAGCCCACAGCGGCAGAGAGGGTGGAGAAGAGACCAGAAAACCTTGGCAGAGTTCAGGTTAGCATCACCTCCAATGGACCTGGCTCCAGCTGACCATATTAATCTTCCGCTGTCACAATAATCTGATTTATCTCCACTACAAAACCCCCCAAATGAATAGAAAATAGAACCAGACGGGCACACAAACGTGTATCTTCCGATAATATATAAATCGGCAAGCTAAAATACTTGAAATAACGGTACCTCTTTATCAAAAGATTGCTAGGCAAACTTTAGATTAATCTGTAATCATGCAACAGAATCAGCATGCTGGCAATTAAGTAGCTTTCTGCTTGAAAAAGTAATTTGTAGTCTCATGCAATTAAATATAAAACCGTTAATATTAATATTCTAAAATAATATTTACATCGATAAATTTTTAAATCGCCCACTGCCCAGCAGTTTCAAACACAAGCCAAGTCAAAAACCACTCAGGCTAACCACAGGTAGCCCAGCAAGCTTTACAAACTAATTAAAATAAATATGATTTAGGAGATGGAGCTTGGCTAGCAAGCAAGGGTATTTTTTTTAATAATTGAAATCTTTGAATGTTTAATTTTTAAAATTGCTTCTAGCTGACTTAAATGAATATACTGCTGTGAAATCCGGCTCTTCCGAGGCCCTGCGAAGAAAAGCTCAGGGCCAGCATTTCGCTTGCTCAGAATGAATTAAACGCAGATTTTCAAAGCTCTCTTCTCAGTCAGGGGAGGTTGGGGTTGAAAATACATTTCCCACCCAACAGCGGGCACTTACAGCCTGGTTTTTGCAAGATTTTAATCTCCGAGTTTCTGACCTCTCTAGAAAATCCGGTGCCGGCTGCGGGTGTTTCTTTTTGCTGTTGGACATTCAGAGAGTAACACCTGAAGATGCCAGGCCTCCTGTGTGGGGTTAAAGACGTCCTCTGCCCCAAAGATTTTATGGTCTCACCACTTTTCATTTCAGGCCATTCTCCAAAGAGAGCTCTATGTTTTTGGAAATTCTTCCTACACCTAGCTTTCCTCTTTCGTATCTCCTGTATCTTCTAAACACAACCAAGCTGTGATTCCTTTTCGTCTGAACCTCCTATTGGGACGTTTTAAATTTTCCTCTTCGTGCCTGTAACGCCTTTGTATATTGGTCACGTATTTGAGAAGAAAAATCTGAACTATACAGGCACTGCCTCACTCTTGTGTATCTCCTTCCCGTGAATATTAAAGCAATGGAAAATGAAGAGCTCTGGCAGTAACCAGCAAATACTGCCATTTGTGTGCACAGCTCTGAGCATATTTAAAGTGCTGCTGAAGGTCTCACATCTACCAGATGCACACAAGGATGTGGCCAAGCTCCACGTGGTGTGTGCAGAAGGGATGCTGGCTTGGGAAGGATGCTCTGGGCGCGGGTGGGGGGAAGGAGCAGCTGCCCCATGTCCTCTAGGTAACCCCACACACAATCATCCTCATTGCAACGCATCATAACACACATGCAAAAATATACAAATCAAGGCTGTGATTAACAAGCGTAAGTAATCTGTTGCAGCAGATGCCTGTATTCATTGGATGTATCCTTTTCGCAAAGGCTTCAGCTCATTTGGTTTCAAACGGCCCATTGTAGCCCCTTCCACAGAGGTTAAAAAGCTTCCCTTCTTCTTCTGAGCATCCCTGGTGAGGCTCACTGTGCAAAGCGGGTTCTCCCCACACAACACCACCCTTCCCCAGTGCAAAGCACTGATTGACCATGCAGGAGTTGCTGGCCATCCCTCGGGGGGACGGCAGCAACCTGCTCCCTCCCAGTGCTGTGCGGTGAGTCACCGAGCCTTTGGCAGGAGAGTCGTAACTGGAGCAAGAGCATCATGACAGATCACACCCGCAACAGAACAGCATCAGTTTTGACATTTTTGTCAAACAAACTTGTGAAAGTATAAATACATTCCCGGGCATGCTGTCAGAACTCCACCTACGCAGGATCACCGGAGCTGGTCACAAACCCAGCCCCCCAGCGCCAGGAGCGGGTGGTGAGCGTTCATCGGCAGTGATGAACACTGTGCCGAAATCCTGCGTGGGGCACAGCAAACGAGGTGGAAGACTAAGATGGCACAGGAACTGAAGTAACTGGACGGACGGCACTCGAGGCTGAAGCTGCCAAAGGCTGACTCTTAGCGCTGCAACAACGGAAAGCCCGGGAGACGGCTCCCCAAAGCCAGAGTTAACGGAAAACATAACTTATTAAGAAAACCAATCATACACACTAGTGTAATATGTAACAAGTGACATTAATATATCAAAGGAGCTTTTTCTACACTGAATTCAGGTTGTTTCGTAACTCCCATCAATATAATTGATATTATTTCCGTGGATTTGGAACAATTCGCTCCCTGAGCGTCTGACCTTGGGGAAGCTGTAATAATCTCTGCAGCCCCGTCGCCCAGTCAGGGCAAATAACAGTTTGCACTGAATTGATGCACCATAACAATTCACGTCAGCACAGAGCAGCTGCTTATTTTAATTACATGATTTGGGTAAGACATCGAGACATTTTCGTTGAATTTGCTGAAGTTTCACAGGGGTGTGTTCTCACAGCCCTTGCATGGGGATAGGAGGTACTGCTTTGAAAGCCAATGCTAAGAATGTTGTCCTTGTGAGCTGGACAGGATTTAGAGTTTATTCTACTTTACTTTCAAAAGCAGCATTGCGCTGCTTTTGTATTTTGATCCTTCTTCGTCTATACAGTGCAAAATTTTATTTTCTTAGATGTCTGTAGAAACAGCTCAAATACCTATGAGTAACCACTGTAGCATCCCAAATGCTAACACAGTTACACCAAATGGATTATCGCTGCTCTTTATACTCTTATTGTTGGAATGCTGAAGATGCTGATGTGATTATCCCTTCATGAAGCCAATCTTACTATTAAGACTATGTTCTTAATACCATGAATGGCTGATGAACTTGGGAGGAAGCAAGAATTTTTATCTTCTGGCAAACAAGGGAGTTTAGCACCTTGCAATCCTCACATGCACACTGTCCATAAAAGCAAATCTCATTTCCTCAGGAATTGCCAGTGAAGTATAAGTTAAATTTAGGGTAATAAATTAAAATTTGGGGCAACACATTCATTTTGTGACAACAGAAAGAGCAGAAGGCTGTACCGCCAAAATTAGAAGCAACTGCACTGACCTAAATTTCTCCTCACCTGCGTCTCTGGAAGGCACCCAGCTTGCTACAGACCTAAGGTTCCCTAAGGACAGTTTGTCAAAAGGGATGCTGGGGGATCATGAAGGCTTACACTGCAGACAGAGGAGGGTGAGGGTGTACTACAGAAAATTGCAATTCCCCTACTCAACTACAAATATCTTCAGCACAAGCACGATCAGACACAAAAATCAAATCTGCTGGGTATTTATAACTTGCTATCCCTACGGAGTAGCACAAGGAAGTCAAACAAGCGACACAGTAGGGAGCGTGCCATGGTGTCTACACCAGCTCCTAGTCAAAACATAGCTTCAACAGCAATGAACAAAAAAGACCAGTTTAAAAGTGGGTCAGTTTAGAAGCAAGCACTATGTGTAAGTCGTCGTAATTATTCCTTCCATCCAGCAACACTATTGATGTATTGTCTCCTCTAACCAACTAACCTTTTAAGCCCTGTTGCCAGTTTGCAAGGTACGTGGATTAACCTCTTCCCAAATAATATCTTACTCCCAAATAAGAATTTGAAAATTGCCACCCCTACTTTTTTTTCTTAAAGACAAATATATTGCATAAAATTAAAATATCTTCAATATTTTCACAAGGCGGAGAGGTCTTAAAGAAAATACACTTGGAAATAAGTCTATTTTGATTATTTTTTTTTTAAAGATGTCAGAATTTTGCTTCCGAATTTGAGCATTCTGCACAGATTATTTCATCCACGCTTTTTCTTACTGTTATTTTGTTATTTCATGACATGCAGTGATAGTGCACAGTTTAACATGCTTGAAAGATTAATTTTAATAAATTGCATTGTCACATATACATCTTACTCACTGAAACATTGCATCCTCTTCTAAAACTCAAAACATCCTCGGCACTGAAACAGTCTGAAGCTTTGTATTAGTCAGTACACACTGAGTCTATTTAGACATGGGTTTTCTTTTCATACAAAAGAGGGTGCTGAGTTATCAAAAGATTGTTTGGGTTGTGGGAAACATTTCCTATGTTTTTCAGATTCTTGCCAAACTGCTAAGAGTGATTAATATTTTCTTTTCCTCTGTCAAGTGATGCATATTTTAAACTATCACATCACCGCTTTATATATAGGGCACAATCCCACAGTGATGTTTCCAGTGTCCTTTGAACAGTAGTTTAAAGCTGCTTGGTTCGTAAAACCAAAGGATGTATTGGCAGCAATATAAAGAATTATATTGTATTTCTTCCCCAAATATTCAGCCATAAATCCTCTTGTAGCCCAGCTATGGCACCATCCACCTCTCAGATGAGGATGTCACGTGCCTTTCTAAAAGGTCACATCACTCCCACAACTCACTCTATCTTGATAAGGCAAACAAAACAGCTCTGCAAAGAGATGTCACTGATCCATGGAGGTATTTAAAAGACGAGTAGACATAGTGCTTAGAGATATGGTTTAGTGATGGTTTTTGTCATAATTAGGTTGACGGTTGGACTAGATGATCTGAAAGGTCCCCTCCAACCTAGGCGATTCTATGAGTCTCTGATCCTAATATCCATCTATCAACTACTAGATATTCATAGAGAAACAGCGCAGCACCTGCCCAGAGACACTGATCTCCAGATGTTCTCTGTTCGTACAAAGAAACTGATGTTCTGCCCAGTCTCAAGGTGTTAGCTCTTATTCATGTCAAGCCACACTTGTGGCACCTCTGAGTTTTGGCTGTCTTCAGTGTAAAAACATAAAAACCAGGAGTCCTGGTTCTTGCAGCTGGGCCCCACTTTACCTGAGAAGTTTAAATATCTGCAGATTTTCTGGATAATCTAAGCAGAGTCTGCCATTTATGATGGTAAAAGAGCACTTTGCCAGGATTTCAGGTTTCCCAAGAATGCCCAAGGTGCCTGAACAGCAACAGCCCTTGAGTCCCTGTGCTTACTTTAACTGATAAAAGGAAGAACTCTCCAAATTCAGGAGTTTTCGGTCAAGGCCTGGTTTTGCTTGTTACGGGAAGAAAAAAAGAAAAGCAGGAAGATTTGATTCCATGTGACTATGAGGGAATTCACAGCCAGGCAGTTTGAGCACAAAATTTGACTCAGAAGGTTTTTTTTTTTTCCTTAAAAAGGAAATGATTAAACAATTCAAGTATTCACTCCTAACCAAGCGTGGTTTCCTTCTGTCAAGTCATCTGTGTTTTTTAAGAGCTGTTTTTGCACCTTGGCTTCTTCCTCCTCAAGGCTCTCGTGTCTCAAGCAGAAGCGCCCTGCACAGGCACACAGAGCCACAGGGGACGACAGACAAGAAATAGCAACTTTCCAAGTGAGATTGGGAAAGGAACAACCGAGGTGAAACAGTTCCTGCCAGCATACAGTAGGTGACAATCCCATGCGTTTTTATGTTCTTTGCATTGAGTCAAGTTTAACCTTCAATTCTTCCATTATTATCCTATAAATTTCCAAACAAAAAAAGACAACAAGCCAGGCTGACGTGAATCGGCTGTCTCTGGGTAGAGAAGGACATCAGCAAAACTAGAGTTTCCAGTACTGCTGTGAAGGAGTAAAATGTTGCTCCGACCACTACTACACTAGCTCTGGCTACAGCATCAGAAATACCAGCAGAACCAAAGGCCAGACTGCCAATAACTCAAACATTGCAGCCCTGCCGTGAAGGGCAAAGTTATTTGCTGCAGGATTCGGCAGGGTGTCCTTGCCTGCCCTCCCTTGTCATTTTACATGTCCTCATTAAGTCGGCAGAAGGCAGCTAAAGGGACCAGGACAGGTACAAACCTGATCTAGGCACAAGCTCAGAGAGAACTTTCAGTTAAGTAAAGTTTTCCACTTCGTAGAAGTTTCTTGTTCAATACAAAGAGAGGAAAAGAAAAATAAAAGGTTGGTTTTCTGATTCTTTGTTACTATCACATCATAACATTGTTGAACTTAGCATATATCCCAGTGTCTTGATTTTTTTTTTTTAATTTTATTTTTATTTTAAAATCAAAGTCTCGGAAATTCTCCAAGGCTAAAATAAAATCTTACCTTGGCCCTCAAGCTTGGCAGGCCTTTGTTTCTAATACAACACAGATCAGAAGGGTGTTTTTTGGCTCTCCTACCTGAAATAAGCTTCTTCTCCAACATATGTTTCTATTAGTTATGAAAGCAGTGTATTCTTGTCACATAAATTCATGAAGTTGGGAAGGTGCCTCAGGTAACAAAATGGCATCTCTTTGTATGAACTTTAATATCATAAATAGTCCTTTTTGATACCATCACAGTCAGTGGCTAAGTAGAAGAGAAGGACGTTAACGAGTCTCCTTTGATTCTAGTGCCCATTATAGCAAAACCATCAGAAAAGAATCTGCCCACACCAGTAAAACTCCTACCAGCCTGTTTCTCCTGGTCTGGCTCACAAGAGAAAATTCACCTCATGCAAGCCCTATGACTATGGTCAGGTCATTGTCTCTTGAGTTTGCCACAAGCACCAAAGCTTCTACCAGTGCCTCTGAATCCCACCCTTAGGCGACTTCTGCTCCAAGCTTGGGGGTCTCTGCTGTTGTCTGGATTCAATTTCCCTTTGTGTAGCTTTTCTCTACACCAGGATTTCATTTTTCCTTTCTTCTCACTTTCTTGACTGCTGGAGGAATTGGGGTAGAAAGTAATACTGAGAGGATCATCTTTCAGATGCAACAATGTGATTAATGGCTATGCTGTTCCCGGGTGCTGAGACTCTGGAAACCCCAGGACACCACTCTTGCCCCAGCAGTGGGGGCTGCATACATCAGCCTAAACTCCAGAAAGCACGAGCATCTCTCCAAGTTATTTTTAACACCTAAGGACTTACACACACAGAAGCAGAGCACACAAACATCAACTACGCTGATTTTATCTGTTCAATCTCATGAAGAGAGAGAGAAAAATGAAGTGGACTCCAGGGAAGGCAGTCCCACAGCCAACACTGTATCAACAGACACCAAGCAAGATGGAGGCCATCACACCCTGACAAGAAAAGCCACCTCCATGGCAGTCCCTCATGTGCAAGCTGGAGGTAGGGAAGGAGGTCACCCCTTCCTGGGACTATTTCTCCCAATTCCCCTGACCCCTCCATGGGCCAGCCTTACAGGACATGTTTTCCAGGAGATATTAGCCCACTCCAGTATGAGCCTAGTCCAGTTGGAACTATCTTTGCTCCTATGGGGCAGAAATGTGCCTGTTTCTCTGCAAATTTGAGTAACAATCCAAGAGGAACCGCTCTCCCAGCACCAACCCCACTCTTCCTGCTGACCCTCAGGGTTCTGCCCAACAACTCTTTGCAGGGGAAGAAGGCAAAAGCAAGATTCAGTAATTTAAAAAAAAAAACAAAAAAAAAAAGAGACGATGACTATGAATACCAACTACAAATAGTGTCAAGTCCTGCTGTAAACTCGCAATAGAGCTGAACTAAAAATAGCAACACAACGAAGCACTGCAGTACTGGCATTGATAGGAACAGCAATGTCAAGAGTATGAATATAGAAAAGAATAAGACTTTTCTACAGCAATTATCTACCTAACACAGAACAATGTAGAACAAATATAGAAACCTTATTGCCAAAAAGGCTCCTGCTCCCACAGTAACATTAAGAGAAATAAAAAAACTCCAGAAAATTAAATTCTAGAAGGAAAGAAAAGACTCTCTTCCTTTTTTCTTAACGATAGTGGTATTTTTCTGTTTTGCCTTTAATTATATGGCACATTCATTTTCTTAATTGAGAAATCAAGATGCAATCAAATCCTTCAACACAAGGAGGACATGAACCTGCTGGAATGGGTCCAGTGGAGGGCCATGAAGATGATCAAAGGGCTGGAGTCCTTCTGCTATGAGGACAGGCTGAGAGAGTTAGGGGTTGTTCAGCCTGGAGAAGAAAAGGCTCCAAGGAGACCTTATAGCAGCCTTCCAGTCCCTAAAGGGGGCCTACAGGAAGGATGGGGAGGGACTCTTGATCAGGGAGGGTAGTGATAGGACACAGGGTAACGGCCTCAAGTTGAGAGAGGGTAGATGTAGGTCGGATGTCAGGAAAAAATTCTTTATTGTAAGGGTGGTGAGGCATTGGAACAGGTTGCCCAGAGCAGCTGTGGCTGCCCCATCCCTGGAGGTGTTCAAGGCCAGGCTGGACGGGGCTTGGAGCAACCTGGTCTAGTGGGAGGTGTCCCTGCCCAGGGTAGGGGGGTTGGAATGAGATGATCTTTAAGGTCCCTTCCAACCCAAACCATTCTGTGATTCTGTGAAATCTGACCAGAACGGACCTAAGGCTGGGCATCTCCTGCATACTTGGTGAAAAGGTCTAGCAGTACAAGTGGGATTATTTGCTCACGTAATGCAGTGAGACTCAACAAGAAATTAAGAGACTGAACAAACAGTGTAAAGATCAGGAAAACAAATAAACCACCACCTCCAGTTCCTGTTTCTGCCAGCTGATTGCTGTATTCCTCCTACACAATTCACACCGGCTGTCTTGTAGAGCAATCTGGGCACCTACACTCAGAAGGTCACAAATGAGTAAATGCACACAAGTCTGTGCAAACCAGTTATTTCTCAGTGCCATATACTCGTTCTGTAACACAAGCGGTAACCAGAAAGCTCACGAATGCTTTCAGCGTTGGATGTGAGCAGCACTGTCAGACCAAATTTTGTTTTAAGAGTTCATTTAAAAAGCATGTCTTTTCAGACTTTTACCATTTATATGGTGATTGTCTATGTCTTAGGAAATCTCAGAGGTCACTGTTTACTCTAAGATGATAAATTAATCAAATTTAATATCAGAAAAGAATTAGGAAGTTTAACACAAGCAAATTTGACAAGGTGAGTATAAGGGCATATAATCCTAGGGAATTGTGTTGCTTCCTTTGCCAGATGTAGATAGTGACTATAGAAGTTTACTACCTTTAAATTTGTATTTTATAGCATAGATATGCACTTCACCTTTCACTGTTCCTCCATTCAATTACTTGATATCACAGAGCATTTCTGTTCTTTATTTTTTCCTTGAAAACCCAAAAGATAATACAATATGAATTCCTTGGTCAGAAAGCTCAGAATCTCATGTAGAAAAGTAAGCATGCACTTACGACCAGAGAGAGTTTCTTCCTTGTGTGATGACTCCAGTGAATTTTGTTAGTCTTCGAGCATCTACTTCAATCCACTGATATGGGTCATTTCTTCCCGCGCACCAAGCGCCATCATAAAAATCATTTTCGTTAACACCTGCCTGAAAAGAAGGCAAAACTCTCTTCACAAATCAGAACCAAGAAACTGAAGGTCTTTCATGGGAAAAAGGAAAGAACACATGAAGTCATCATTCATTCCACTTACTCCTTTGGCTCTACTTTAAGACCCCTGAGACTGCCATTCTCAACAGCTATATGGAGCAACCAAAATATTTTCTTACTTGGAGCGGGGAGGGAAATTCTGAAAAGTCCCTTCAAAAACTAAGAACTATTATGTATAAACTTAAGTTGGAGTGGGAGAGCATAAACAGAGCTTGAGTTCGGTCCACCTGTCTGTGCCTGTGGCCTGATAGAGTCTTTATCCAGAACAAGTTATCCACACGGCCTTCAGAGTTCTGGAAGCCCTAAAAAGCCAGCTCCAACCCATGTAAATAGTGTCAGTACTAGAGCAATATCTCATTCCCCATGGAAGCAGCAAAGGAGGGGGTAGGCCATATGTAAACACTAATACCATTTCCCACCGATTTTCAATCCCAGAATTATTAATTTTCATCACCAGGGATATTCCTTAAGCAAACTAATATCAAAGGTTAAAAATTTAGGAATGCCCAGCTGTACTCCAAGTTGTGTCCCAATCTATAGCCCAATTTATATTGGCAAAACCACCACAAACAGCCTTCTCAACATTTTCAAAGAAATAGCTGCAAGGTATTTTGAGCAAGCTGTATTCTAAATGTATCCGAAATAGCATTTAAAGACACACAGCATCTGAGGTCTTCGGATATTTATCTTACTACTAAAGCCCAGGAAGCGTTCAGCACCAAACCGGCTACACAGTAGAGGGCACAGAAGATTTTTTCCGTATGGTTCCCTGAGGCTACATGTATTTTTATGATATTTCATCTGTGTTTTCATGTGGATTTATCATTGCCATCCACATAACTCCAAGAATGGATATCCTTAATCATTTCCCAAATATAAATGGAGAGTCTGGAAAACTTTGTAAGTTTATCCTAAAGACAGATTTTAAAGCTCTGGTATACAGTTATTTTATGCTCAGTGGTACATTTTCAGTTGGTTAAGTACCCAAGAATACAACTGTCAGTTAAATGTCCCGAATTATCCCTCAGCTTCCCACTGAGCAGTATTTGCAGATATTACAGCCATAGCTGGCTTACAGCGACAGAGATTGAGAGGTCTGTCTACCTCCATTTTTACCCATGGTTTCTACCCAAACGGGCACTGGCTGGGTCTAACGCAAAGAAGCGACGCAGTTGTTAATCCCTTTTCCCAGTGTGAGTCTGGTGGTATCTGGAGGAAGTGCTGCAAAACATGGACAAAGATTCAACTCCTAAAACTTCTCGTTTTCTCAGGTATTCAAATCTGAGCCAGGGCAGCTTAGAAATTACTTGGTGTCCTGCATCTACCAAATTTACATTAAGCCACCTACTTCTATGCATTAACTGATATTTTAAAGTGAAGGTCGTATAAGAGTCAAAGCACAAGATACAGAGGAAAAACTCTATTAACAATGGAAGATAAATTCAAGGGGAACTGAAGAATGGGAAAACATGAGAATACAAATATGATCACTGACCTGAGTTATAACCTTTTTCAAGAAAAGGTTTCAATGCGTTTTAAAATAAGAGAGAATTTGAAGTAGCCTTAGGGTTTAAAGCCAACGCTTGCCAGGAAGCATTAAGATCTGCAGAGCACCTTGAACCAGCATCCTGCTAATCCCCTTCACACTGACGAAATTCCACCAATTTCTGCAGAACAAGTACCTATATCTCTCATTGCTTCAGCTGGGATCCTTGGTCCTCATTCAGACTGAGGATATTCCCCGTCGGTGTGATGCTTGTCAGGGTGTAAAACTCTCCTCTACGTTACAGTGAGGTTGAAGGAAACGGAGGAGCGAAAAAAAGAGCTTGTTTCCAAAAAAAAAAAAAAAAGAAACCCAAAACCAGACTTAAATAAAGCTAAGCAAGTGTTTAAGTTTTATATCAAATATGAAGAGTTTGAAGGACTCTACAAATACGGACAGCTTAAAATACTACGGCCTTAAATAGAGCCAAAGAGAGTACACAAGAGAAAAGAAACCGTGCTGCTTCTCTCTTATTTCCTGACGTCAGCTTCTCTGAAGCTTAAAGAATATTTTTACTAGGCAAAAAAAAGCAGGTGTCTATGTGTAACCATCACAGAGTACTACGTGAGAAAGAAGAGTGAGAAGTTCTTATACAAATATTTCCAAAGGCAAAGAATTCCAATAGATTTATGTTGAAACATCTCTTTTCAAGCTTCAAGTCTGTGTTTTGTCTTAAGGCACCTGAAGTCTTGAGTTTGCCCTATGGCCACTTCAAAATATCATTTCTATAAAAAAAGCCCCTTATGAACTCAATCGAATATTTAGTAGTTAAAATTATTATTATTATTAAATTTCTTTGCAAAGTTTTGATTCCTGAAAGATTAGAAAAGCTATCATCAAAGAATATAGATCAAGATACCTTTTCTCAGTAATACGCTTACTAGAATTTAAAAATTGTATATTGAGTTAGTGGAGATAACGGATTCAAGTTATGATATACATAACTTAAATGTAAATGTTTAAAATGTATAGCTTTATCTTCATAAGTAGAAGGAAGGAGATAATGAAAACTGGAAGTAAGGACTAGGTCTTAAGCAAACCCTTTTTTCCTTCACTAAATTTTCAAGAATAACTCAAAGTTTAATCCAGTTTATATTTCACTTGCAGCCAAATGCAAAAACATTTCTCAATATGCAGTGTCTTATGAAAAAATACCTTTTTGATATAGGAAAAGGGTGGGTTTTTTTCTGTCACTCCTGAATAAGTTATCTCTAAATGTCAGTGTTGAAAATTGTAATTCAAATAAAACAAATCAACTGCTTAGTATTTACCTAGAAGCCAAGATGAAGGGAAATCAAAAGGTTACAAATCCTTTACAAATTATATGGCTTCTGATTTTAATTCATGTTTACCTTCAGAGCTAGATGTGTGCAAGACTGGACAAAGACTTGCTCACATTATCACTGTTCCAAAAACCTTGTATTAGAACGAGGAGAAAGATATTACCACCTAAATACATTAAAATGAAGAAAGACATTTCAGTCTTCTGCCACAAGACAGCTAGAACAGCAGAAAAAAAAAAATAATATACCCAATATCAAACGACTTCAGCTTAAATTCCTATCAATTCCCAGAAAGGTGATCACAAACATTACTTTACCATAGGAAGTTTGTGAGGAATACAAAAACAAAGCATTACTCATCACAGGTATTTCTAGCAACCACTGCCAGTAGGAAAGAAGAATTAAAGCACACGGGCTGAAAGCAGCACTTCAATAATTTTGTCTTTTGCTCACGTTTTGATAATGGAGCTTTTCAAAAGGAACTAGGGAAACAAAGAACTGAAAAGACAGAAAGCCATACATCCTGCTTAATTGCACACACGTGATTGCATTACTTGGTTAATCTTCAGCGTAATTTGGATTTCTCCAACCAGGAAAATGAGGAAAGGGAGGAAACATAATTGGACTAATTTTTTTTCAGGTTTTAACCACTGCTAATTATTTTGCAAGTGACAAATACTAATGACTTTTATCCCTGAAGGCAGAGCGCCACACTGAATATTATTTTATGCTATGATTTTTCCTGAGGATGTTAAATTACTACCGGTTATACCACTTCTGCAGTTGCAGGCTAGATCTCCAACGGATGGGGCTCTGCGGCCCCAGTAGCTCCAGCTCTCGAGAGGTCCCAGCTTAATCCCCACGTTCACACCGGACTGGGAGCAAAATCAGGTCCCATGCAGTGCAAGGTCTCAAGAGAAGCAGAACCTAGAAGGTCTTATCCAGTCCTGCTAAACCTGTCCTCCTTCGGAATCCAGCGTACAGCAACTGATTCGTTTCATACGCTTCAAATAAACTAAACTGGAAAAAAAAAAATAACCCTCAGAAGCTTTTGAAAAACTTCATTATTCTGTGAATTCCCTGCGAGCCGAGGTAGTGCCAGTTACCTGGGGTGAGCCCTAAGCTTCTCAGCTGACTTCGCATCAGATGATGAGATTGAGCAGAGGGTGGAGTTTGTCTTATTTCGGGGAGGAATGCAATAGTCACATGAATATTGTGATGGCACTCTGGCGATACCCAGACCATGCCACAAGGGCAGCAGCCCATAAAATTGCTCATCATTACATTAGCAGAGTGCTCTGGTGAAACTTGAGCGGCACATCGACCTCACGGAGTCTCTCTGACTTGGGCCAAGTGTTTTTCTTCATGAACGGTACTAAACAGCATGAAAACACAGCTGCTTAAATACCTCTGCCTTTTGCCTTTCCCCAGCATGCCGCAACCCGCCCTTTTGAGCAGCAAACAGAAATCACCAGGAACCTCGTTACTCATCTGACACGTCAATCCCCTGTAGTACCTGTTCTTGGTTAAAAACAGCTATCTTTTAAACAGTACTGAAATTCAGATGTCTTAATGCAAAGTGAAATTAAGTACTGAAACCCAAGTGGCAGAGAAGAGGGTCTGCAAATTCTAAGTGGCTTTAGAATTAATAGCACCTTAAAATTTTTCAACGTGCTATTAGTTTTAAGCTAGTCCCAAAGGAATATGCATCTAAAGGAAAATAAATGCAAGCCCATACTTTTAACACTGCCGGACATAGTGTTAACTCTAAGTGGTCAAGGGATTTAGGGAATTATGGTATATATAGTATACAGATAAGCTTTCAGTAATAGTAAAAGCTCTTAATTGGAGGATTACCAGAAATCTCTATTAGGGGTGAAGTTCACAGAATCGCAGAATGGTTTGGGTTGGAAGGGACCTTAAAGATCATCTCATTCCAACCCCCTGCCCTAGGCAGGGACACCTCCCACTAGACCAGGCTGCTCAAAGCCCCGTCCAACCTGACCTCGAGAAAAAGGGCCACATTTAAACAAAAAAAGTAAAACGGAGAAGTCCCTGAAATCAAACTTTACTATAAGCCAGATGCTGTTGGGTTATTAGTATATGAGCCTCACACAGTCCTGGGCTCGGGCAAGTCTCTATACCAGAAAAGAGTAAAACCAGCTTTTGGATGAGAAACAATCCACGTAGAACGCATACAGCTCAAGAAAATGGCAACACCGAAGTCCGTATCAAGCAGAAGCGTGACATTGTGAAGCCTTCCTTCCCAGGAAAAAAAGCACCCTCTTTTGAACAAAGAGAAACACAAACACAATTTGCATGGGACAGAAAGTCCTTCCACCCAAGACTCCACACAGCATTCCAAGGACGAGACGGCAGCCCCTGCTCTGCAGAGGTGGGGACCTTATTCTCACAATAAAAACGAAAGAAACCGCTGCCACAGAAGTGTCAGAAGCATTATGGTTGTAACCCGTAGGGCCTGGGCATGGCACCTACCCAGCAGGTGAAGGTGGGATGGGAGAAGTGCAGGCTCTGAGGTCCTAGGAGACAGGACACCAAAGGAAATGCACTTGGTGTAATTCAGCCTTGCTTCGGCTTATTTCCCAGCAAGAGAGTGTCTCCTCAGCTCCTGCTGGAGGATCTGGACTGTATTGAGGGGAAACATCCATAAATAAGGTTCTTACACTGCTCTACTTATTTTAAGTCAGTGTTACTGGTGACAACAGGACACTGGGCTAGATGGAGTCCTGGTTCAAGCCACTATGGTCATTCCCGTGTTTAAATAAATTAGTCTTTAACATCACCATGAAAAATGAGAATCCACAACCAACAGAGAATTCCGAGGTTTATATCACAGTCCTTGGTCTTATGCCGCTACATAAACAAAGCTATAATAAAAAAATTAAGTATTCCTATAGAACTCATATAAATATCATCCTCATACCATTTTTGTGTTCATAAGGGTTGTTTTTTTTTTTTCTTTTTTTCTTAGCAGAGAATACGAATAAGCAAATCACCTCACTCATGTCTCAAAAAGGAATTAAATATGAAGGCTGCAGGTGAGACTTCGCATTGCACCCAACCCCCTGTACCTGCACCCGGGCTTGGAAAGGAAGAGCCCAAGACCCCATTCCCACCTCTGTGCAGGCTCCTGTTATACACCTCCAGCTGGCTCTGCTGCTCACGTGGCTGCATGGCAAAGCGGTCTGCTGAGCTTTTGGACAAAAATTCATTTATTTAAACAAACAACAAGGAGGAAAAAAGAAAAAAAGGGGCAGCTTTTTTCCCCCCCCATAGAGAAGCTCACAGAAGGCGAAGCAAAGGAGAACAGCTGCCCAGTGATGCAACTTTAACGCTTTAACCAGGAGTGGTCCCTCCTTCCAGCAGCTGCCCACCATTACACTGCAGTGGGCACCAGGTGAAATTGCACCACTGATTAGAGCTCACCCTTCCTAGTCCCAGTCTTAGTTTATTAACCAGCAAACTCCTTCAGCTGAAGAAAGAAAAAAAAAAAATCTAATGACAGGCCTAATAATGAGAGATAACTAATAAATGAAATAAACTTTAGAGATTTTTTTTTCACTGGTGACTTGGTGCTGCTATTCTGTTTATGACTTTGAGTTTCAAATGTTGTACTTTTTATGCAAAAGTAACAGTTTTACACTGGAAAAGACTGTACTTCAGAAAATAGCACGATGAAAGTGAAAAACAGAAACACAACAAATGGGGAAATAGCAGTTGGTCCTGCAAGGCACCTAAGCACATCTTTAATATTAAATAAAAGAAGCTAAACCAGATCGTATGCTGGTGACTTCTGAATTGAAGCATTTTTTTGGTAGCATGATCATTGCCCCTGAAAAGCTGCCTTGGGGCAAGTGCTTCACTTAAAACCACACTTTCAGTTAGCCATTGTCATTAACCACAGGCAAACAACAAAAAAAAGCAACTTGCCGTGTAAGCTTCTTTCCCAACTGGGTGTTAAAGGAGCTGGGAAGGGAGCAGTTCTGGGCTGCCCCTGCCTTTGCTTGCTCATAGGGTACTGTTTGGATTTGCCCCCTCAGCACACTAAGTTTGGAGGGTTTTTTTTCTAACTAAGCCCCGCGAATCTAAAGGTTATCCATCAACCTTAGTCACTTCTAGAATTCCAGTGTTTCCCCTTCATTTGAATTACATGAGCTGACAAAGTAGTCAGAACCGATAACCATCCATTGTTTCTCTTTATACAACAGTGCAACCTTAAGCCATTCTCCCACTTAAGAGAAAAAAAATTGATGTTACCTGAATATTAAGCCTTCCTCTGTGGGCCCCAAGGCCATACCGCTTTGCTGTAGAGGCATGGAGCTGGAAGTCAGTAATTTTTAATGTCTCTAGACCAAGTGGAGGACAATCTACAAAACAAAAGATTGATTAAAATTTAATTAAAAAAAAAAAACACCACTCAACACAAAACAAACACGTATTCAAAGTTTCTGGATCCCACTTGTGCTAAGCTGGCTGGGGTCCTCAGCTGGTATAAACGAGCACAGAACTGCTGAGGTCAATGAGAAATGGCAGCTCTCATAAAATCAATGAAGCAATGCTGATTTACACCAGCTGAGGATCTGGCTTTTTGGGGATTTCAGATAGTTATTCCTGCTTGCTATATGCTTTGGTTTTCAGGGACATGCACAGTATTTCCCGTACAAAATGCCAGTAAAACAGCCTTTTATTTTTCTCTCTTTTTTGGCATTTTCTTTTTTTCTTCTCTTGTTTTGAATTTTTTTTTCCCCGCACTGTACTCATTCCAAGCTACTGTATGAAGTTATGTTTCTAATTAAAATCCTTTCTGGAAAGTTCAATCACAGTCCCTCATGTTGCACAATAGCATCTGTTACAGGGGTCTGGGAGGCCGGACAGCCCAGCTCCAGAGAGGTAATGACTAAGCACAAAAAGGGCAATTTGAAAACAAGGGGGCATTTCTCTAAGCTCCAAAGCCTTGAAGAAAGAAAAGCAGATGCCATTACTTTAGCAGCTACCCAGCAATGCAGCAAACTACAGCCTGGAGCTCTGGTTTTGGAAGGCAAGACATTGGAAAGAGGCTACTTCATGTTTATCAGAAAAATATTCTGCTCTAAAATAACCCCAGCCCCCATGGTATTTAAGCCCTTAACAAGGCTTAGCGTATTTACCCTCAAAATGCCATGGTGAGATGGGGCAGACTCACTCTCACTGTTTCATAGCAGGTGAACAAAACCACAGAGAGACACTTCGGGAGCATCTAAATTGTACAACAGAGGACAATTTAGAGACCCTGAAGTCAGCGCCAGCTGGAATTGGAAAGTCTGCATAGGGTAGAGGTGGAAAGCAGTGTCCTACTTATTATTCAGCTTGAGTACTTGTTAGGTTAGATTAGGTTTTGCACTGCCATGGCCATATCACTTCTGGTTTTGGATAGAGGGCAGATTTTTCCTACGGTTGAGTGTAGGTGGTTTGCTGTAACTTGCACAACAGCTTGTGACACAGACCGGAGCCGAGCACTAGTCATGAATCATGGAATCACAGAATGGTTTGGATTGGAAGGGACCTTAAAGATCATGCAGTTCCACCCCCCTGCCCTGGGCAGGGACACCTCCCACCACACCAGGTTGCTCCAAGCCCCGTCCAGCCTGGCCTTGAACCCCTCCAGGGATGGGGCAGCCACAGCTTCTCTGGGCAACCTGGGCCAGGGGCTCACCACCCTCACAGCAAAGAATTTCTTCCTAATACCTCATCTAAATCTTCCCTCTTTCAGTTTAAAACTGTCCCCCCTCATCCTATGGCTCCCCTCCCTGATCCAGAGTCCCTGCCCAGCTTTCCTGGAGGCCCTTTAGGGACTGGAAGGGGCTCTGAGGTCTCCCTGGAGCCTTCTCTTCTCCAGGCTGAACCCCCCCAACTCTCTCAGCCTGTCCTCACAGCAGAGGGGCTCCAGCCCCCTGAGCATCTCCGTGGCCTCCTCTGGCCCTGCTCCAGCAGGTCCATGTCCTTCTGCTGTTGGTGCCCCAGAGCTGGAGGCAGCACTGCAGGGGGGTCTCCCCCGAGGGGAGCAGAGGGGCAGAAT
The DNA here is from genome assembly GCA_013396915.1 of Stercorarius parasiticus. NCBI lineage: Eukaryota > Metazoa > Chordata > Aves > Charadriiformes > Stercorariidae > Stercorarius > Stercorarius parasiticus. Next base: position 444,986 of record VWZL01002701.1, read on the forward strand.
CCCCCCCCTCACCCTGCTGCCCACTCTGCTGGGGATGAGCCTGGGCTGCAGGGGGCTTTCTGGGCTGTGAGCGCACATTGTCGGCTTGTGTTGAGCTTCTCATGTGTGAAATGTGGTCTGAAGCCCAGACCACATTTCCAGTCCCCAGGCCACCCCTGCAGTCCCCAAACCATCCCTCCTCACCGCCTGCCTGACAGCTGGGATCGCCATCTCACTTGTGCCACGGTTGCTGGAGAATAGCCAGAGCTCACTCCCATGCTCTATACCTGTATCCCTCTTACATATATATTTTAAATTGCTCACCAAAACGTCATGAGGGTATGTACCTGAGAATCTCATCATCGCCATGCCTAACTTTGACATGTAGTTTTGCATTATCCTGCGCAAACTGACAAAACATATGAGATTGCCAATGCTCCTCCTTGGCTTGTTACAACCTAAAATGCCTCAGGAAAAATGTTACTTGCTGTAAATTCACGCTAGGATTTCTTTGTTCATCCTTAGGAAAGTTCTCACAGGAGTCCAGGGCCAAAATTTGTATCTCCATCAGAGACAATGCTAAATATTAATAGTAAAGCTAAATGCTAAATATTAATGTATTTTCTAAAGTACCAACAGTGATCTTAGTCTTACACAAGAGACAAAATGTAGACGGGTCCTCATTTCGAAGAGCTTTCAATCTAATTATCTAAAACAGAGAAGAGACAGGACAAATAAGGAAAGGCAGAGGAAGGAGTAGCTCAGAGGATACTTGTTTCGTTGGCTGATTGTTTTAATCACGTTTCCCTATAGAGTGTTTCATTTTTCATCATGCTCGGACCAGAAGAAGACTCAGGCACTGACAGATCTCTACTGGGAGTAAATTAAAGAGCTGGGAACTGCCTGCCTTTCTTTAACAAGTTCAGTCCTCAAGACAGGTTTGGAAATCAGTCTCATGGTGTAATCCTGCAAAATTTTTTGCACTTTGGTATATTTTGCTCTGCGGACAGTCTCACCATTCCCAGGCACTCAAACGCCACCCAGAAGCACCCCTGCCTGGTTTGAGCTGGAAATAAAAGCAAGCTGCTTTTACATGCTTAGTTCGTAAAATACCATTTAATTCGATGGTTTTACTGCACCTAAGAAGGCTAAGGGGCAATCTAGAGGTACTGCTAGGAATTAATAAAAAGTAGAAAATCTCCCACAAAGTGAACAGCCAGCTCCGCGAGCAACACATCCACCGAAACTCCATCTCTTCCAGATTGTGTCTCACAGCCTGTTCCTGTTCTCCACTACCAAAGGGGAGCAAGAGCTTCCGGAACCGCCCCAGGGGCGCTGCAGGACACACTCTTCTTTACAGTGACCTGTTTTCATGAAACCTGTTGGAAGGACCCTATTTTTGAGCCTGGCAGCTGCCCATCTGACCTGGCTGAAGTTTCCTGGCATGACACATGCTTGCCAACAAACGTAGAGGAAGTGGGTTTGGGCTTATTCAGTCTGAAATGTTACTTATTTCCTATAAAACCGTGATATTCTTGGGTTGCCTGTGGATTTCAGAGGGGGTTCCTTAAACTGCAGGATGGGTATTTGCAGGCTGAAAAAAATTGCCTGCATGTATTTTTGTGTACTATCTCTGTTTCTAGAGAAACTGAAGCGTAATAATAAGACTCAAAAATGTTCACATGGATCTCAGTTAAACATGCCTGACTGCTCTTTATTTTTCAGGGATAAATAATTTGTATTGTCTGTGAACACATCAGATTATCAGGCCAATATTATGAAATGCTCAATTTAATGGGAGTTTTCAATGAAAGCAAGATCAGGATCTAAGAGGAGGCAGGAGCTATCTACGATACACAGTATAGATTCCTTTGATGAAAACTGTGCAATACGTTGTTAACAATACGCTGTCCTTTCTCAATGCACTGAAGCCTTACGATATTTCAAATGGAATCATTAGGATCTTTACCGTCCATTCAATAGTGTCCAGGAATTTATTTTTTACTGTTATTTACGTAAATTAATAGGAGAAGCACCTAACTTGCTTTCTCTGGAAGTGAAGTAGACGTTAAGCTGTCACTGGAATAATTTACCAAATCACGTAAAGATTTATTGTTTTTCAGCGTGGTAAGAAAAATCAAATATTTTCCTCCACCACTTGACTAAAAATTAATGAAAAGCATTCCTTTTGCAGTTGGCCCCTCTTTCTCCAGTGACCATCCCAAACTGGGGACAGAGTAGCAGGATTCTCCATAAAAGACCAGTGACCTTTAGATGTGTCTGTCTGTGCCGCTCTGCACCAGGATGATATTCTCGGAGTCATCAAGCCTATTGTTCGCAGTAGCTTTGATGTATGGAATTTGTGCTGTTTCCCACAAGAGAAGGCCTTTGATTTTGCCTTTAAATGAAATTATGTCTTCTATATACAGCCATAATATTTGACTATTAACGTTTCAGGAATATTCATTTTTTCCACATGCATATGAATTCCAGCATCAATAAAGGGATGAAGAGAGAAGCATATTAGACCAAAACATCAATCTTTAACGTACAGAGGTGGTGGGGGAAAAGTTTTCAGTATGACCTCATCTGTTTACCTGCAGGTTACTCATTATAATACAACACAATCCACCAAAGGTTGCTGTTTCACTACCGAAAAAAATATTAATTCTGCGTCATCCTGTGAATCTAATTTTAGATAAATTATTTTGTTGGTGTGTGTCAGGACAATTTATTTTTGAAAAGCATACAGGAAAAGAAACTGATTTATGGCATTCATAAAGACGGCACTTTTTAAAGTATTGTTTTAATATATTTTATTTAAGAAATCTTCCCTATAACAATGAAAATTGCCACGCAATCTGTAAGACTGTCTTAATGATTTTGTATTCTCCATGCTAGTATTTTGTATTCTCCATGCTACAACACTTGCAGAACGTACAGAAATTGGGTAGCGTGAGTAATCAGAGCAGTTCATACCTTATAGATTCAACTGGAAACGACCCTGTTATTTGGTAATTTTTTTTAACTGGTTGAAAAACTAATTGTTATGAAATAATGGAAATTCAACTATGACTTTAAAGGGCATTTAAATCCACATACTTAACAACCTATTAACAAAATGCAGCTAGAGTATTTATGTTTTAGAGGGACCGAAAAGCAAACATTAAGCTTGCAGGTGCAAGGAAGAGGCTGAGTTATGGACATTTCTCTCTACCTGGCCCATATCCAACCGTGATTTCATCTGTGATTTGCAACCGTGATTTAGAAATGAGCCATTAATAAGACATCTAGATCATTAATTCCAAGACTTAAAAAGAGATGGGGCTTGGATTCAGACTTGATAACATTTGTATCTGGAACAGCGTTCTTGTGAGGTTTCCATTTCGAAACAGCTTTCCTATCAGCTATGTTAAATGGCTATATCTCAGTGACCATTATTTTCAATTATGCTTCTGCTAGCCAAACAGACGATTGTATCCCAGCTAAGGGTACCAAGGCATTTCTGATACTTCAACACAGCACTCGCCTGTCCCTTGAAGTCAGGAGGGGGAAAGACTTGAGAATTACTTCAGTCGCAAGCTCATCTCCTGAAATCTCAACTTATCAGTTATAATTCACGGCTTGCCTCTACCTGAAGGAGCTACTGAGCTCCCTTCTCAAGCCAACATCGACTCAACTTGCAATCTCAGCATCGCTCTGCTGAAACAACATCTTTCACTGAAACTCTGGTCAAAAATCCCACCTTCTGCAGAGCCTGCTTGGTGTCTTTACACCTGCAGTATGATTATAGCTGCTCTGCTGCAACATATTCTGTTCTTTATGACAAAATTGTATTAGCAGGCATTCTTAGAAACATATCAATTCCATAAGTAGAAGATATATGTATGAGCAGGGCAAGGAAAACACTTCTGTTCATCTTTATTGCCTAAATTATTCATTTATTTTATTTTCTTCTAGTGTAAATAAAGATTGTCAGATAAGCACAGATTGTCTTTATAGCTTTTGTATCTAATAAGGGTACATTTAGGAAATCATTCTGTACTGTTCTTTCGGAGGCATAGCAGACAAATTATTGTTTTATTTAAAGGATATTTTCCATCAATTTAGGAATATGTACGGTTTTTCAAATGGGAAGAAAAAACAAGCATCATGTTTCCTTTTCACTTATATTTTTAAAAGCCACACCTATAATCCTTTTCAGTTCCCTCAAGTCTGTTCTTATCTAACTCCTCATGCACCGTGATACTCGGATCTAGAAATGGAGAAACACCAGCCCTGTGCAGTCTGACAGTCTCCTTCACATTTGGAGGCAGAATGTGCTCTAACTACTTATTTTTTATGATTCCAAATGTGTTTTAGCTTCAGGAGCTTTGTCATTTTTAAATACGTAAGAATCCCCTTGCGCCTCCAAACGTTTGGGGAGAAAGGATGTCACACTGCATAGGTACAGCAATTCAGAGAAGACACCAGGAGGTCAAGGCAGTGTGACGGTGAGTTAACACAGAATTTTCTCCATGCACAGAATGGTTTTAGGGCCAGGATTTTTTGTTCTTGCTGTTGGTATCTGTAGCTTTGCGTCTTGGGCTTGAGCTTGCACCACTGAAGTCAACGGAAGAACATCACTATGATAAATATGAAGACCTCATCATCCTTCCAGTGTAACTGATTTCTGCAAGGAGTGCGTTTTCCATGAAAACATACACTGCTGGTATGGTTTTCAGTAATGCAGCGCATCCCAAGTTACCACTGCATTCAGCAACACCAGAGGACACTGAAGTATCGTTAAAGCGATGCTGGTCAGTTTAGAGGGTCAAAAATACGTGTTATACATCTTGGCCAGATTTTGCCTAAATTGGGGGATGACAGTGGCCAGCAGGCACCTACAGCAACAGAGATGTTCTGTCATTGCTGAGAAGGGGAGCAGGTATGGTGCCAGCGTGATGTGCCTTAGGATGCTATTTCTATTTCTAGTAACAGCCTATGACTGTAATCAATACTTGTTTCTTCCTTCTGTCAACCAATTTGCCCATCAGACTTGGCTAGAGACTTGTCCCTACGCTGGAGACCTTCTTCTCTGAGGACTCTACACATACCTTGCCAACACAGTAGGGTCAGCTATCTCATGGCAAAATCCCATTGTAATACGGAAGATTTAGTTTTAGGTTTTGATTCCCTGTTTCTTTTTCTGGACCATCCCAGGGCAGATGCAGAATTTAGGCCTTGTTTAAGCAAAACACTTAAACATATTGTTAACAAAGAAGATGCAAATTTTTGAAGCTACAGATGTAGGTAAGTTAAGCTCACAATTAAACACATATTTCCGGGGATGAAGACTTTAACACTTATTATATTATTCATACTATTCTTAGATCTTTATGAACTTGGACAAAGATTCTTAATGAGGTCAATATCATACGTTTTATCCTAGCAGCTAACTTTAGAGCTTTTCCTATGAAAAAGTGAGGTTGAAAATTCATCTTCCAACAGCAGGAACTTTTAATGGAAACTCTGGCAGTCTAACTCCCGTGTCTCAAGTAATATTTAGGTCACAGGTATTTTGCAAAGTATTTTAATACTGTGATGCACCTGAAAGGTGAAGTAACAGTAAAAGCACATTTCTTCTGACCTGCTACTTGCTGAAAACATCTTTTGATTGCTTTGCTGTGATGGACAGCCTTTGTGGGGGCTGAATTAAACTGAACAAGGTTCTCGATTTTCTAAATAATTTGTTATATTTACAGGCTGAAGACATTTGTGGGGGGAACATGGTCTAGCTAAATTTTGCTGTTTTGACGATGTGATTGTGGAAGTGTGAAGTTTCCGCAGATGTTCATGAGTCACACTCTATACTTGGGAGGGCCCAGCTTTTCCCTGGAAACGGGTCCATGCATTTCAGTCTGAGCGCTTTTCTGACTTTGTTCGCCGTCTCAAGGGTTGCTAGCAATACATCCTAGTTTCTTTTGAGGCCTGAATTCAGGCCACCAGCCCCCATGCACCCCAGGTTAATTGAAGCAGTACAGGCAGATGAAGGTTCTTCAAGCACACACAGTTTGCTTTTATTTGCTTTTTCTTATAAACCCACTCCCAGGGCGCTCAGAGAACAAAGCAAGCAATGTGCACTTACAACAAATCCCCTATATAGAAGTTAAAATACTGAATTATAGTCCCAGATCAAAGATCAAATGAAGGACTAAATAGATGCCAAAGTTTTCTATCCGAAGACAACGTTAATTGTTCTCTAACGTTGCATCGAAGCTGTATATTTTTCTAGGACAAGCAACAAGTACTGCACAGGGGTTTAAGACGTTGGCGACTTCTCTCAGAAGGAAAGGACAATATTTATCACAGCACTGCAACATACACTTCTCTTTATGGCTGCTGTTGAAGATTAAAAGAAAAAAAAAAGCCACAAATGCTTTTGGTTAGAAGCCCCAAAATCCATCTCTGTTAGGAGGTCTCACCCAAAGCCTCCTTAAACCAGGAGGAACATTTTCATGGGCTCTAGGTGAGAACGAAGTCTAAGTGAGGGTCCCACAAATGTTACCCATCTGGTATCTCAGAGCTGCTTTTGATGATCAAATATGTCTCTTCTTTGCAACCGTCTTCTCCAGGGACTGCCTCTGGGCCAAGGAGCTGTGTTTTGGCAGCCTCTTAGCTTGTGGGGAGAGGAGGTGGTTTTAATCCTGGCTTGCTCCCAAGGCTTGCTCTTCCAGGTAAACTCCCTCCTTGCCCTGCTAGGAGTCTCTCCAGAAGATTTGCTGCAACCCTGTTTTGTATGTCCCACACTATGTACACTTCAACAGCTAAACCAGCTCTTTCAGAAGGGAGGTAGTTACAGAGAAGTGGCAAATATCTCCTGCCTGATGGCACAAGGCAACGCAGTGCTGGGCAGGGAAGGTGTGGGTTTAAAGCCCGTGTCCGCTGGAGTCAGGGGCAGCAGACAAGTGTGAAAGCCCCGAGATGGTTTCAAGGCCACCAAAGTTGTGTCCTCACCATATCTGATGCCAGTGACACCCATGGCCCTCCTGTGATACAAAGGCACGGAGCACTCCCATGCTTGCTTTGTGCCACCTAAACGCTGTGCACCAGCCGGCAGGATTTGCACACAACGATTGCTTGAAAAGTTGCAGAGTACAGACTTTATGCGAAGGTAAAAATGTCTCTTCTCCGACTTCCAAGGTTGAGGGAAAATTCAGCAATTAAAGACAAATAAAGAATAAATTATCTTGATCCTTCAGGTCGGGCCTGACATGAAACGAAATATTTCTGAGATCCAGAAAGTATACTCTTATTTTTTTCTTTCATTACTTCTCACATTTTTTGCTCCCTCACAAACGCAGTTTGTGGCTGGTTCTAGATGCAACAAAACAGCACATTCAGCAGGAAGAGCTTCTATTATTCCTGGCACAGCTGGAAGCAGGAATTTCCAAAAAGCCTGTTCTCTGGGAGATTGTTGGCCAAACTTTCAGACTCAAGGGGCTCAGCTAAATTACAAATAATATGTGACATTCCCTGAGCTGCCTACAGCTGCCATCGTACAGCCTGCCTTGGAGATGACGTGATTTATGACGTGGACACTACAGGAGCCCGATCCCACATGCACAAAGTCTGCGTACTTGGGCACAAGAGGCATTTCCCATTTTTCTTCCTGTCTCTGTCCTTCTGCTCAGGGGGAAGAAGCAGCCATACACTTCCGTGCCTGCAGACAGAAGCCTCCTCCAGGTGGAGAGGTGGTCAGGCATGGAAACATAGCTCTTGCATGTGTTAAACTCGCCTCCTCTCCCTTACCCCACATCTCTTTGGGAGAAGAGAAAGGCAGTGGAAAGGAGAGGAATTTCTTCCTTCCTGCCCATGGGAACACCACCTTGCTGACCTGACGTGAGAAAGGAGGAGGGTGGAACTTATTGCAAACCTGCTCATGGCATCCAGGTCATTAACAAAAGAGACGATGCGAGGACAAGCTGTATTCAGTGCAGACCGTCAGCACATGGAGGCATTAATTATCACTGTAGGCATAGCCCTAGGAAAGGTTTCCAGATGCTGGTAATACAAGGTACCCTCTCATTTATATCCAAACCTGCCAAGTCCTCCACTTTATCTACAAAGGAATATGTGTATTTGATTACTCTGAAAAAGACAAATTATTACCTTCAATGGCCAAAAAATAATGCAGCCTGAAAAATATCATATAAATTCTTAACTTTTTATTTTGAGCTTTGACTAAGGCTGAATTCTGTGCTATTAATTTTAAAACGTCTCCTCTGCTGTTTTTCTGAAGCAGAGGATGAAGACTTTCTGTAATTCCAGCTAAAGCCGCAAAACTGAGTACAGCCATCAAAAATGAGAACTATCCTTTTTTTTTTCCAGAGCCAAACAAATAGACTTAGCCAAACAATGGAGAAAAAGACTGAGACAGACCGCTCGCACAATGGCTGGGTATAGGACTAAAATTACCATTAAAAAAGCGTAGCTGCCCAATGCGTTCGTGCCAGAAATAACTTAAAATATCAAATCACTGAGGTATACTGCAAGACCAAAGATTCTACAATAAGAACATTAAGTCTAGCCACTAAAAATAAACATTGAAACTTGGAATACCATTAACAAATACAAAATCAAGACAGAAAATAGTTACTATCTTAAGATACTGCCCTGGCCCAATAAAAAAGACACCTTAAAGTGCTGATGTTTAACCACTTGAACAATTCCATTTGAGTGTATTTTACCGAAAATAGTACAACTGCATAAAAACAGTTGTATGAATATAAAATTGGCTTATGGTGCAATTATTTTCCTCCCCCTCTATGAAAGCTGTAGTAGCAACTTTATGCAGAAGTGAATATATCCATAGTCAGGCATAGCACGTTCACTATGCAGTTGTACAGAGTGACAGCATAGTCAGGAAATTCCTTAAACATACATAACCTAGAAATTTTCCATAACTTTGGGCACTGGAAACACACATCTACCAAGAATTCTGCCAGCTTGAAGGATTTTGCAGCAAAGCCAGCCTTTTGGAGCAGAACAGGGATCCCAGGGAGCACAAGGGAAGTGTCCGAGTGGGAGGACATCAGAAAGGGGCTGTATATGCTCCATCACGAGGATCAGAATTACACACCTGGGGCTATCGTAGACCTAGTGGTGAAACACACATGAACAGTCTCAGCAGTCCTCTAAACACACCTCATTTCGCTGAAATAGGTGGCACCACTCTGACATCACCCCGTTTTCAACTTCTTGCTCTCCCCAGCACACACAGGAAGCCCACACACAGAGAGCAGGAAAAACCTGAGAGACCGTAAAGGAGGCCTCATTAGTACCGATGAGCCATTAAATTTTATCGCCCCTGCTATAGTTACCTCCATGCCTAAGTACTAAATTTACACTTGAGAAAGACTGAAATCAGCCACTTGCCAGTCAGCACTACTTAATGTTATTCAACTTTGAATCGAGTTAAGCTCTAGCATAGACCAAACTATTTATTTTAATTTTCTGTAAGGTGGAAAATCTGGTGTATATGATATTGAAACTAGCTTCCTTTGACGAAGCAATCCAAAGCCTGACACAAGTAAATCAGGAATGAAGAGAGAATCACTTTGCTATTGAGTTTTGGGTTTCATAGTAGGCTGTTAAGCTTTCTGACTTAGCTCTTGGTGGGAGCCAGCAAACTTCAGAGCCAGCATGATGAAGTAGTGCGAGCTATGCCTTTCGGCAGCAGACAGTCATTAGTCATCTTGGCTGTGAGTTGAAATGTCATCTTTTGTTTTTCCATGATTAAAAATACGCATTTACCAACAGGATGTAGACTAGAAGTAGTCCGTATCTGCAGCGAGACCTGGGTGAATAGCACAGGATCGCCTTTCCGAGAGTCATTCCTCCTCTGCTGGTTTGTGAAAGACTCATCCTTGCCAATTTTAAATCTTCCCAAAGAATATGCTGCTAATCAGAAGTGACCTTAAAATTTGCCTCCTCTGCATGTAGGCATATAGTTGCAAAGACACCTCCGTGCACAAGCAAGAAGACCCTCAAAGGCGGGCTGACGGCTTCAGCGGAGGTTGCCAAGCCAACTGTCATACCCCCAGCACCCAGCTGTGCTTGTACCCCTTGCAATTAATATCCCTCCTCCTCTCACCGCGCTATCTGTGCTGCCCACCAGGAGGAAGGATCTCCGAGGGGGTGGGAGTGACTGCCCGAGCCCCGGAGTTTGTTTGGGAGCCGTCACCCCGCAGAGGCTGGTCTCGGTTGCTGCCTAACCCTCCTCCAGGTTGCACATCTGGGCTGAATACTTGACCTATATAGAGAGCTTGTGACAGGAAATACCTAAAATCAATCCAACTTGGGTTTAAAACCTTTTATAAAGTGTAAGTCTCAGTTTTATGGAGACCTGGTGTGTCTGCTCTAGCAGTGAGTTTAGACATTTATACCTTTTTTTTTTTTTTCTGAAATCACATCTGTTGTTATTATTTCATACGAAATAATAAGAGAAACGAACAAAACCAAACACTTTCTCATGAAGCATAGAAGTCACCGTAGTGCCTGGAGCTATTGCTCAGACGATGATTTCAGAAGAAAGTTGTGTGGTTACAATTAACCTGAACTCAAACTTTGTGCTCCTTCCCAACCCTGAAAGAGGAATCAGTTTGTAATTTCTAGAGCACGGTAAAAGAAAAAATAATTTAGTCAGCTTGTTTGCTTTTTACTTAATTATTAATTTTAATGGACTTGGTTTTTTTAATTGCTTGGTTGATTCAAGCTCACCTCTAAGACACTACTAAAAAGTCAAAAGTGGCTGATATATTTAAAGTCCCAAACAGCGGAAAAGTGTTTTAGTGAAGGGATGAAAAATTGGCCAAGTGCACACAGAAAATAACTGGAGGTTGTTCGGATATACCCAGAAGTCCTGAAAAGCAGAAGATTTAGCAACTCGTATAACAGAGCTTTTTTCTTTCCTTTAAAGCACCCTACGTCCAAGCTGTTGCACCCTTGAGAAGCACCCTGAAAGTAGAGTATTTCAGAGTTCAAAGCAAAAGGAAGTAAAACTTCAAGAAACAATTAAATCTCTAAGATTTGAGAAAATCAAATCCAGGCCTGGATTGAAATGTGACTACCCTTTAGAAAAAAAAAAAAAAAAAAAAGAAAGGAAAAGCCTAAAGAGCAGAGGAGTGGAATTCCAAATTCCTGGGGTGCACGAAGGGATGTAGGAGGGATGCTCCCCCTGGGAACAAGTCTATGACTGGTGTTTGGGCTCACTGTGAGGACACAAACCACAGGGGAGCACAGGAATCCCACTGGAAAATGCACCACGGATGAAGAAATCTAAGCACAGAGCCCAGCCCTCACAGGCGATTAATTATTCCCTAAAGTAATTTCTGGCAAAGGCATGATTTTTAAGGAGCTCAGAAAACACACACACTCTGCAGTCAGGCTCTCCCTTTCCCACATTTCACCAGCTGTGCTTCCCAGGAGCTTTTGCTCAACTTCCCAAAGGATTTCAGCTTCCAGATGACTTTTTAGCTTTCAGACGTTCATCTTCCAAAAGGCAATGGCACATATCAGCGTCCATCCATTTTACTTCCTCCTCTCTACCTGCCCTCAAGATACTCATGGAAAAGCCAATTTAGGGAACTAAAAAAACCCAATTTTTAAAAAAATGCCCCAAGCCCAAGCAAGCACCAGAATTCTGTGTTTTTAAAAGCTCAGTTAATATCTTTTAAATTTTGGGCACTCAGCATTTTCACAAGCCTCTCAGCTTCCTGCCCACAGAAAGAGAAATGCTAAAAATACTGTGAGAGAGACGTGGCTCTTGATATTTCTGAGCTGATGGGAGGGAAGAAATAGAGGTTCAGCAGGGAAGCTCTTATGGAGCTCCAGCTCCATGTTACAGAGCGAAAGAGTTGAAACAGTTCAAGCAAGGTTCAGGCAAATATCTCAAGGGGTGGGCACCTCTCCAGCTCAAATGACTGAGTGTTCAGAGGTCCTTCCTCCGTCTTCCAGCTTCCTACGACCTTGCAGCTTTCTGCAGCCCGCAAAAGATTCCCAAAGTTCATTCTGTCTAAACATCTCTCCTGCTTTGTTTAACCACTCTGTCCTGGTCCAGCAAAGGCTCATAATCACAGGCTAAATATTACCACATCGGAGGTTTCACTGACTCAGAGCTAAGTGTGTCAGAAGCTTCAAATGATACAAAATGTGAATTATTAGTGAGTTTAAAATTGTATGCAAACATGTCTGCTTCCTCAAAGCTGAAAGCCCAAAGATACAAACTGAAGGCAATGCACTTGTGGACTTACAATGCACTTACTGTGGACCCCATGAGGGCTGCTCAGGAAAGCATCCAAATAAACCCTAATTTATACTCCTTGCCCAGTGAGGTTTGACATCCTTTCCCTGGAGAACAGTGTCATGCTAGCAAAATCCCATGTTGGCACCACCAGAGCCCTTGTCTCCACTGCAAAACATGAATTGGCTAATGTGAAAAGTGCAGGCTATGATTTGGGACTTATCATTGAGTTGATAAGAAGCTCAACATGAGCCGTCAATGTGCGCTCACAGCCCGGAAAGCCAACCGCATCCTGGGCTGCATCAAAAGAAACATGGCAAACAGGGTGAGGGAGGGGATTCACCATCTCTACTCTGCTCTGGTGAGACCCCACCTGCAGTGCTATGTCCAGCTCTGGGGGGCAACAACATAAGAAGGACATCGACCTGTTGGAGCAGGTCCAGAGGAGGCCACGGAGATGCTGGGAGGGCTGGAGCCCCTCTGCTCTGAGGACACGCTGAGAGAGTTGGGGGGGTTCAGCCTGGAGAAGAGAAGGCTCCAGGGAGACCTTAGAGCCCCTTCCAGTCCNAACTCAACTGCTGCCTTGGAGAGCCCATCCTCCTTCCCGCACACAGGAGCTGGAAGTATTTAGTAAGCATAGTTATGCTGCACTTGAAAAACCACAGAACAGAGAAAGCTTCGAGGCAAGCTTCCCTGAGCATAAAAAACACCCATTTTTCAACTTGCTAATTGGGAGGAAAAAAATCTGATTCAGGGTTAACGAACAGAAATACGGAACGGTTTTGCAGAGGAATAGTTCTGTGCTATTTTCTCTCCACTTCTTCAAAGGATTCTGTGACATTTTAGCTGCATAACTGACACTTCGAAAAGTTTCCTGTTCTGTTCCTCTTATAAGAGTCAGTCAGTCAGTATCATTGCCATTTGACTAGCATTCAAGCATCAAAAAAACCCCAAGTACATATTTGCTGTTTGGATATTAGCAATATCAAACAATTCAGACGTGTCTGTAATATTTTGTATTCCACACGCTACCAGCCTTCATCATGATTTTGGATCATTTAGAAAGTAGACCTACAAGACTTTTTTTCGCCCCCTTTTTCATTTAATACTTTAAAATAACACTGAATGCCTTCAGCTGCTGGCTGGGAGCTTTGCTCTCTGTTCGTTGTGGACTTGAGGTATTGCTTGCAGACAGACATCACCCTATTTTTTTGTAGAAGTGTTTTCAGATCCTAAGCAACAAGGAGTAGTTTTGCAGAAAAATTGGATCAAGGGTATATTACCCCTTGTATTTTCTTCTCTTTTTAAATAAAGAATTCAGTCATTCAGGCAGGGAACAGGTGCTATGCCTTGTGATGTCAGTGACCAGATACCTCAACCCTCATTCCTCCTGGGCTGCAAGTTGGCAACCGAGGAATTTACCCCTTTTCTTCTCTGAGCTTCATGCATCCCACCCGTCTCTGGGCTTCTGCAGTACCTGGACTCACTTTGTCAGAATTTTCAACGGTCTTTGGAAAAAGACTCATAGCTTTCTGTCTCTATATGTGATCCCCCAATCATTTATTCCACTAAAAGATGGAAACAAGATTTTTTAGAGCCCCTTTCTGTCACTTATATGCATCTAATGAAATATCTGATGCAAAGGAATTGGACTAGATGTGAGACACTCATCTGAGGAGCCTGCAAGAGACTTGGACTGCAGTCCTCTGCTGGGATCCGAAAGCATCCAAAGAAGTCCAAGGAAAAAAAAAAATCTGCCAAAAAAGCTGTAAGATATCTTTCTTTTTGTCTTATCTGGGGTATGTGCTAGACCCTGGCTATGACTGGCCCTGGCTCCTCCTCCTCTCCTCTTCCCTGGGTCCTTGTCCTCTCCTCTCCTCTCTTCTCCTCAGCCCTCTATAATAGAGCAGTGTAAGAGCTATCACATCACCTTAGGGGAAGCCTCCTGCTCCAGTGGCGTGCACTGAAGACTGGGGCATGTCCCCATGCTGTTGTGTCCCACCCCAATGCTGTTGGGTCACCTGCATCCTGGAGAAGATCTGAATCCAGATTTACTATGGGAAATTCCAGCCTTTCCTCCAGCCATATGTATATATGCCATATGTAACCCAGACATACTTTTGGCAAAGTCTCAATGGAATTTTTACTTGGAATTTTAAGTGCATAAAGAACATACAGTTTAAATACACTGTGGGATAAAACTGGGTCTATCATTTTCAGTAGGGTATTTGCCACCCAGCTTGTGATGGCAAATGTAATTCCAACTCTTTCTGAAATGTTTTCTGTAACTTCTCAGTACATAAGCAATTAAGGGGAAAAAGAGAAAAATCATGTTGTCCAAGGCTGAAGTTTTAAGTTCTACTTTTTGGCAACGCAAGAGTTAGGCAAGCCTCCTTATGCAAGGCTCTTCGGCTGAAATCGAAATTTCTACTCTAAGCCAATGACAAATCTTTGGGAGGGCTGAAATCCAGTCCTGTGTTCAGACCTCCTCTGTCATGTGTACGGGGCAAACTCATTACACAATTGAAAATTATCTTGGGGGAAAAAAAGAGTGTGTTAAAGCCAAATCTGGCATAAGGGGTGGTCATAATGCTGGTGGTAAGGAATGCTTACGTCCAGGTTTGAGATCAGGTCTTCTAAGATACTTTGAACTTTTCCCTTGATTTGACAGATGTTTTAGGAGGACCCTGACTGTAGAGAGGAGCCATAAACCTGTCACCCTAAAACACTATATCTCTGAAGAGGAGAACATAAAAATACTCTAATTTCTGGGAAACAATGAGAAAGAGGGTTTTCAATTGCTCCCATTGCAAACACCACCATCTCCCTGCACCCCGCGATGATTAACGCGCCCAGGCAGTTTGCAGTAAATCTTGTATGTGTTAGAAGAAGGAGATACTTGGCCTCTCTCTGTACTCTTTTTTTCAAACATAACTCCCCTTGGAATGGGAGACTCTTTTGCTTTCTAGAGTTTACATGAGGAAACACGTAAAAGGTAAATCTGGGGACAATGGAGACTGCAGACCTCTGAGCCCCTCTGTAGGTCAAAGAAGACTCTGGAATTCAAGCAGGGGCATTTGGGATTCCTCTTCATGTTCCCTTTTAGGTCTCAGCCAGGAGGATCAATCTTATAGAGCCAAAAAGAAGGAAAATGCCAAGAAAACTAATAAACTTGTGCTACATGGGAGTGTGAGGACGAAATCTTCTACAGGAAGTGCTTAAGCCCCAGAATCTAAGCAATCGAATTAGATTTCGGAAGCTTGGTTGGATGAGCTGGATGTCTGGATGAGCTATTGAGGACCAAAAGAACAAGCTGAACACAGGACTCTGGTGCTTAAGCTCAACCAAGTCCCATTAGAGTACCCAGCGCTCAGCTTAGGGGCATATCCAACATGTCTCCTTCTGGATGGGACCTGGACAGGCTGGATCGATGGGCCAAGGCCAATTGTATGAGGTTTAATAAGGCCAAGTGCCGGGTCCTGCATTTTGGTCACAACAACCCCAAGCAACACTACAGGCTTGGGGAAGAGTAGCTAGAAAGCTGCCCGGCAGAAAAGGACCTGGGGGTGCTGGTGGACAACCAGCTTAACATGAGCCAGCAGTGTGCCCAGGTGGCCAAGAAGGCCAACAGCATTCTGGCTTGTATCAGGAATAGCGTGGCCAGCAGGAGTAGGGAAGTGATGGTGCCTCTGTACTCGGCACTGGGGAGGCCTCACCTCGAGTACTGTGTTCAGTTCTGGGCCCCTCTGTACAAGAGGGACATTGAAGTGCAGGAGCGGGTCCAGAGGAGAGCTACCAAGCTGGGGAGGGGTCTGGAGACCAAGCCATATGAGGAGAGGCTGAGGGAACTGGGCAGGTTTAGTTCGGAGAAGAGGAGGCTGAGGGGAGACCTCATTGCCCTCTACAACTACCTGAAAGGAGGGTGTAGAGAGGCGGGTGGTGGCCTCTTCTCCCAGGGGAATAATGACAGGAGCAGAGGAAATGGTCTGAAGTTGGGGCAGGGGAGGGTTAGATTAGATATTAGGAAGAATGACTTTACTGGAAGAGTGGTCAGGCCCTGGAACAGCCTGCCCAGGGAGGTGGTTGAGTCGCCATCCCTAGAGGGATTTAAGAAACATGTAGATTTGGCACTTCGGGGCATGCTCTAGTGACAGAGATTGTAGGGGTTTTTTTGTGTGCGTATGGTTGGACTCGATGACCTCGAAGGTCCTTTCCAACCATGAAGATTCTATGATTCTATGATTCTATCTATCATCTACCAATTTCTGGGATTCAAAACTGAGCATTTGTCTGTCCACATTTCCCGAACAGATCGGTACACTGCAAACATGTCCAACACTGCAGGCTCTGGGTGAAACATGGCCACCAGACATGGCAATGGAACAGGATGTTTCCCTTTATCTGACTTCAAACGATTGCCCAGATGGCTAACGCGCTCTCATTGCTGACGTGAATGCACATCTCGCAGGGAAAGTTGTTGCACATGAAGCTACTGAGGCACAGAGGTGCTCTCAGCCTGCGCTGCAGAAGATAATCCTCTTTTCATAAAGCTCAGAAGGAGTGGAACGGGGGCCAGAGAACTAAGATGAATGTTATTCTCCAACCTAAGGGCTAGGGCATGAGAAATCCTGCCCTGATGATTATTTTGGTATTTGTATTAATTCACAAGGAATGAAACAGAGAAAGATCAACTACAGTTTCAATAACTACTACCAAAACGATCGCTACCTGTGGCCAGACTTCAAGGACAGGAGCTTCTCTCTTAGATTTTAATCTGTTGTCCTGAGCACAAGACCACGCCTCTTTCAAAACTCCTGTAATTTTTACAAGTTTTCCAATATAAAAATGCACATAGCCCTTTAATATTGTCTTCCTGAAGATTTAAGTTGCGTTGTACGTTGAACTTGGTCCTTGGGAATCATGTTGATTATAGCAGAATAATGCTATTGCCAGGTACATACCTCACCTATTTCACAAGCAGCTGATGTATAGCCATACAAGAAGTTTGTATGCAATTCATTAAAAAAACCCAAGAAGTCTGAAGGCAATTCGTTAAAAAAAAAAAGATAAAACAGAAAATAGATCTGTACGTGATTAATTAAAAAAAAAAAAGAGAGAGAGAGCTCAATTAATCAGGTACAATATTCGATTTGAAAGTAATATTCTCTATGTCAGTAGCTAGCAACTACAGAATAAATACAGTGTGTAGCAGAAAGAAGTAAAAAGATGTGTAAGCTGCCAGTACATGAACTATGTTTAATTTATGTATACAACAACTTTTATTACATTCCTTGTTTGGACTGTTGGATGTAGCAGCAAATTTGCAAATACAGCGTCCTGCTAAATGCTTGTGTGAAAGCTGGAGCAGAACTATATTATTTACTATTTACAGATCTGTACGTTTACAGGATTCCTGTACTGCAAATAACCACAAGTAAACAGAAGTTTAATCCTGTGTCTGGGGGCTTTCGCTACTAAATCAGATGCCTAACTTCACCCGTGGGCAATAGTTACTGGGAGTCACTATGGCCCGCTGAAGCTTCCCAGCTTTTTTGACATTTTCTGCAATATCGAACCTTCCACGCAGCCCCACACAGACCATGAGTTGCAGGTTTGGGGCTCACGCATGTGTCAGAATAGGAAATCTTTCACTCCACCCAATCCAAGAGTGAAATATGTTTCTCCAGCTCTGACATATTAGTAGTATCTCATATAGTTTTTTTTCCAAGACATTCTAGTAAAATATACTTTGGGGCCTGATTCTTGTTTGTAAGACAGGTCCTTTAAACACCCCTGAGAATCAGAAAGTCACTTCAAAGCCTCTTTTTCTTTAGAAAAATGAGGCAGATCACTGAGGAAATATGGAATAAACCCCTTATATTTCCTCATTGCCATTTAACCTATAATAATAGGTTACAAATCCTTGCTTGCCAATGCCAGTATGTTACCCATGAGAAAGGAACTATTTTATAGAATCATAGAATCATAGAATGTGTTGGGTTGGAAGGGACCTTTATGTCCACAAGAGGACTTAGATATCTATAGTAGATTCCCCAGAATATCCTTTGCAACTTAATTGAAACAGGCCTAGAGGGATTAACAGCGGAACCCAAGTACTCCAAAGGTGCTTTAAATGATCCCCACATACTTCCTCTGGTGTCTTCATAGGCACGCTGACTCTCAGAGTCACCATCTGGCATCTCTTCATTCCCCCTCTTGTTTTTCTCACCTTTTTTTTGTTGCCGTGTTTAGCTACGGGTATAAAAGAGAAACAGTTTTCCTTTTACACCTGTCAAGTTGATTTAGCACTGCCTGGTGACTGCATAAAGAATAAAATGCCTTCCTCCTCTCTGGTGGTGCTCCATCCCTTCCAGCACACAGCAGACACCCAGAGCACCCTGTTCTTCCCCACACTGGGATGATAAAACCACAGGGGGATGGAATAATAAACGTTCCTTTTGCTGTGATACAAGGAAATTAGAAATGTGTTTGCATCAGAAGTAATGAATTAATGTTGCAGTGTATTTTACTAATGGTTTAATGTAGGTATTTTTCCTTGGCTGGTCAGATATGTAAAAACCCCACCAAACACCTTTTGAAGTCGATAGAAAAAGCCAGAGAAAGGGTTCCAGAGGAGCTCGGCAAGCCCCCGAAAGAGGTAGCTGTGATGCTTAGTGATGAGCACCATCCGTGGCTCAGGAAAAGAAGTCCCCATCAAGAAAATAACCAGACAGCAGCAGTGTTAGATACCCATCCTGGTGCTGACCACAGTGTCCTCTAAACACCCTTATTCCATTGTCCATGCACTTTATTCTTGCCTGGGCACAGATAGCGTGTTCGTGTAGGTTACAGAGAAGTAACTTCTACAATGGAGATGTAACTGCACAGACATGATGGCCACAACCATCCCTGAATGAAATCCCATGCAAAAACGAAGGAAACTCAAATGCTGTCGTTGACTCATGGCCTATTGAATTAAATAGGCCCAAACTGTCAGCTAAGGTAGCTCCCAGGGACAGAAAGATTAAAGGTGACTGTCTGTTTCTAACATGAGTAATTATTCCTATCACCTCTCTTTTCCCTTGGTGAACGATTGTTTGAGATGAGTAAAGGCCATGGAGTGTTTTGCATGTGTAATCACTGGGTTTTAAAAGGCAAATAGTTTCAGCTGCATCAGAGCCTTCCTTGTTCCCATTTTCCTTGAGTACCCAAAACCCCAGTGTTAAAGGGACATATTTATATGTTCATTTCAAAAAGCCTTGCTTTATAAAGCAAGCAGTACCACAAGACGTAACCTCGCCAGAGGCCTGACAAGAAGACCAGACCTGATGCACCCTTTGCATAAGCACAAAACGTCTGTGAATATCACAATCAAATCTCAACTCTGTACCCAGACAACAAATCTTTTGGTAGTCTGATTTTTACATAGACAATGCATTGGACAAGACTCAAAAATCCAAGGAAGAAAAGGCTCAAACACTGAAAATTCAAGAAATTGCTTCTTCTGCACCATAACTTCCACTGCTTCATCTTTTTGATAGATTGTAAATTCACATAGTTGACAGAAGTCTTCATTCCAAAACTAAAAGAAATAAGTGAAATATGAATTTGAACCATTGAAAATTGTCCAATCTGTGTAGTAAGTATAATTAAAAACAATTCTTAAAAGGATGGTCTAGCCAGTTCACTGAACAGAGAATAACATTAAAAACCAAGAATGAATTCAAATGATGAGTGACTTGTAATATGCTGGCATTTCAGCAACAAGTCTAGCCTCAGGTTCATACTATTAAAATCTATTCAGTGAAACCATCCTTTTTTTAAAGAGGTATTTTTCTCACCTTAAAAATTAGTTTGAATTCAGAGAAGACTGCTAGGAGGATTATTGTAGAAACGGGTTTTCTCTAGCATAATCAAATGTGTTTATTCTTGTATTTTTTTTCTCATGTTGCATTATTCATTAAAGCCATGGATAAGGAAAGATGCTAATCAAAAAGTCTTGGCCAATTTTGAGGGCACTGCTCATTACTCATTCTTAGTCATCCTTTGTCCTCTTCTGTTGTGACATTCTTTAAAGGATGAGCTCTTAAGTGGAATGGCTATGTTACATTTCATTATTCTACATATTTGTAGAAGTGCTGAGGAGAAAATAGGAGCTGGTAGATGAAAGCAAGCTCATTAAAAGCCACATGTTTTCATCTTTGCTTGTCACATCTGGCAATTAGGATGTGATACAGGTCATATTAAAATTCATGGGATATGCACCTAGGGCCAATGAGTTCGTTCTTACAAGTTGGTAGTATAAATTTAAGCAAAAGCTTTAAAATGACAATCTACATTATGGGTCAGAGGAGTGCTCCACTTTCTCTGGGCTTCTCAGGAATGGAAGCCAGCTACAAGGTTTAAGAGAGTGGATACCCGCAGGCTAGAAAACAGCAGCGCTGGTAATTAATTACCCAGCATACGGGTAATTCTGTTCTTGTTTCTTAATTCCTATATGAGGCATTTATTACTGAATAGTCTTCCCTTAAACACCAGCCTTTATATGCAGTCATCCCCAACCTTCATTTTACCCTGAGTCAGCTCCCTAACCCCAAAGCCTGTTTCCTGTTCTCCCTGAATCTCTTTTGTATTCCCATTTCCCTTCACACCTTCCCTCTAAGCTCCCCGACACGCTGCCGAAAGCCCCTGCTGGCTCTGCTCCCGGCCAGGCCCACGCCAGCCGACCGTCCCCGTCTGGCTTCCGGCCCTCGCGTTCCACTCCAAGGCACCTTGCCAATGTTTCCAGTGACTTCTTCCCAGCCGGAGCTCTAAGACTTCACCCCACCTTCAACGTGCCAGCAAAGTTCAACATGCTGGACTTCAAATGTCTTTGGAAAACTTTGACTTTGATGACTCCTTTTGCTCCTGCGCTTCCTCCAAACTCTAGGTAGGCCTTCAGCCTGCCTGTCTGTTTCCAGTCTCTCCCCTTTCCATCTCTGCTCTAGCTAATCCCATCCAAAGCCACAATTTTGCCAAGCGATGCGGATTCACAGGCTACCTTCTCCTCCTATGTTTCCTTCTGTTCTAGCTGGAAATCTGGTGTATCTTGGTGACCTCTTCTTAAGTGCTTTCAGCTATCAGTTCAATGCCTTATATATCACTCTCTCCTGTCTTCTCCCTAGTAAACAAATTCACCATTCAAATGCCAGTAACACCATAAACTTGTCATGTTTTTAACTTTGCACTCTCTTCAGGTCTTCATCACCATTTTGCAACAAAATCTTTCCACTTTTGCCTGAGTAACATCTCTATGATTCAGCTTTTCCTCCATATTCACTCATTGATCTCTCTCCAAGCCTTCATTATCTCATGTCTTGAAAAATGCCTCAATTAATGTACTATCAGTCTATTTTTATACAAATTCTTTCTGCAAGGTAATTTTCATGGTTGCTTGCATTGGCCCTTGTATCCTCTTTTTGCCTTCCCTCACTGACTCCTCCTCAGACACGTGGTCCTGTGAGATCCTGACCCATCCAAGAGATTCCCGTGCCCTACGTAAATTAAAAAAACCCAACAAACCAAAATCCTTAAGAATTACATTGCTGAACAGGTGGCAACATTACACAAAAATAAACAAATATAAGGACAGTAAACAGTGATGCATCTGAAGAGTTTCATCATGCCTGGGGAAATCGGCAGAAAAGACAAGACAAAGGAAATCATGACTACTGCACAGATGCTACGTTGGATTGCACAGAGATCAAACACTGGAAGGTGAAAACACTGGAAGCACTAAAACCCTTTCTGAGCACTGCCATATAAATAAACATCACTCCTTTATTTTCTAAAGGCAGTCAGAATTGAGGCATGGCCAGAACAAGAACTACTATAACAAGTATGAGTTTTCTAAACCAAATCAAGAATTACAGATTTAATTGTGGTGGATTTGGGCGCAATAGGAACTGTTCAGTCACGATCCAGAGCAACGAGCAACACTGAGCAGTGCCCATGGGGACTGCAGACAGACCCCCAAAGCATCTGTAGGGGTCTGCCCCACAGATGGTAGCTGAGACGTATATTAAACTCTATTAAAAGCCTCATAAAAGAAAAACATTGATGTTAACAGGCTCTTTCCACTGATTTGAATGGGCTTTGGATAGAAGCCTAAACAAACAAGGATGGAATTAGAAAATGGAAATATGTATATATAGAAACCTGTCAATCCAACCGTTTACCTTCCAAGGGTGACCTAGTACCACTTCATTTATGAGTTGTTTAAAGGGCGAGGAGGCAGACGGATATTTTTAACTGTTATCTGAATCGAGTATTTGCAAATAGTGATTCTATTAACGCTTTTATTTTACAAACCACATTGCAACCCCACCAGCATCAATAGGATTTCTTCCTACATTAATATTTCACAGATTGAAAATATCTATATTCTCACCACCTTCAGTAATTAGCTTAAATAAATGGAGTCTGTCTCATCTGTTGTGTGCTGTGTCCTTCAGACTGCTATGTTTGATTTCAACTTTGATTCAAAGCTGGGGCTGATCAGTACCAGCTGCTCAGCCAAAGGGCAGATCACACGTTCCTGTTCCTCCGCTTTCTTCATCCCAGCTCCCAGCCAGACTATTGTTTGTTACAATTAATTAATCCCGCATGCCCGGCTGCCATCGAGCCTCACAAAAAGCAAATTTTTGTATTTACTGCATGTCCAATAAATTAATCCCGGTTCCGGATATATGTATAAACACATATAAAATGTATACATATACACACATCACATATATACACAGCCAGATTTATAGTTACTATTCATAGATAACTGTTTGGAAACAGCTATTATTATTTCTAGCTGTCCTCTTAACAGGCTAGATGAGAGAAATTATAGATATGTATTATTATTTAGGCGCCTCTGTGAGGGGCCTGATTTTCAGCTCTTCATTTCAAACCGATCCCTGGTGACATGGTGACATGGCACTAAGCATTGGAATCACTGCGCTGGCAGGACCTGGCCCTTGCCTGCCTTTGGGAGAGGTTAAAGGAGAAATTTCAAATATTATAGCCAGAGCTTTTAACACTGCCTGCAGTTAAAATTGCCTTCCTGATAAAAACCTCCTGTTTTCACTTACTTCTTTAACAAATGCTAACCATTCTTTTTGCTGGGTGTTTGCCTTAGGGCTTATTATGGCTATTTCAGTTAAAATAGTTCAGCTGCTCCCGAGGAAATACACTGCATTTTCCCATATTAAAGTAAGCCTAACAGCCGGTTTGTTGAGTTGGCATCAAGCCTCCACGTGTTGGAGCAAGGAACGAAAGTTTGGTGGATGGAATCAGTTGTTTGTTGTACCTCTGGCTATTTTTTTTAGGAGCTTATAGGCTTTAAAACCTCTTATTGCACACGGCTGGCGAAAGCTTTGTAGGTCAGCAGTGTCAAAAGAGTGAGTGACTGTTGTGGAAGGAGGGACTGAGCTATTTCCAGCTGCTTTTGGTGGTGCATCACCAGCCTCTTCTGTGCTCCCCTTGACCTTGTGCTTGGCCATGCTGAGGAAGAGGAGGAGGCTGAGGAAGGACCTC
The DNA here is from genome assembly GCA_013396915.1 of Stercorarius parasiticus. NCBI lineage: Eukaryota > Metazoa > Chordata > Aves > Charadriiformes > Stercorariidae > Stercorarius > Stercorarius parasiticus. The sequence continues at coordinate 468,810 of VWZL01002701.1, forward strand.
ACCTGACTGAATGCAGAAATAAAATGACTCCCTGGACTCAGAGAGTCAGGTAGGGTGGAAAGTAAAAAAGCAGTACTTTAGAAGATGAGTCTTGCACAAGTCAATTGGTCGGCCCACAATGGAGTGTTTCCTGGGGAAGGTTTGAGGAGGTAATTTTTTCCCTTTTCAGTTCCATAATTTCCTGTATAGAAAAATGAATGTGATTCCATTTGGAAATGACCAAATTCAGACTCCCTGTAAGACCTCAGTATGCTCCCTGGTAGCTCAGCAGTGTGGTATAGTTTGAATTTTCTACCATTGTGTCTACAGTGCATAAACCAAACCAGGTTTGGAAGGGATGAGTGTTCCACAATGATGAATGTAGTTACCGGTATGGCTGATACCTTCTCTCCACCTGTAAAGTGCTCAGTGCAGCTGATGGGGAGCAAGGAAGATGCCTGTCTGTGAAGATAAATGAACATTACCCTCACAGATTAGATACTATCCTCATTGCTGTCATGTTTGGTGGAGTATATGTGAAGCCATGGTGCTGGGGAAATTGGGAAAAAACCAACGGGGAAGATGAAAGCAGAACTGGACTGCAGAACATCCCCCTGCAGGCTGGAAATCTGTATTGTCTCAGCCACTCAAGAAGAAAAATCCTGGTACCCAATTAGGTAGCTTTAAAATCCATGTGTTGCCCATGGTTAGATAATGAACCTAATAAGCCAGTCCTTGAGATGGTCCAGGCAGTAGCATCTGCTTGGGAAGCTGCTGCCTAGCTGCTAGCCCCTGAGGGAGCCACGGGCACAGATGTCTCACGTCTCTGCCCCCGTAGACAAGGTGTATTTCCTTGATTTCCATGATTTCAGCCTTGGGTCACACCGGCAATCCGAACCGGCTGCCACACAAATGGTTTCTCAGATTTCAGAAATGGTATTTTCTTATCTCTATTTATTATTATAAAAGCTCATATCTTAGAATCACAGAATCACTGAATGGTTTGGGTTGGAAGGGACCTTAAAGATCATCTCGTTCCAACATGCCTGCCCTGGGCAGGGACACCTCCCACCACACCAGGTTGCTCAAAGCCCCGTCCAACCTGGCCTTGACTTTGCTAATCAAAGGCTAATTAATTTCTGTTACTGTTAAAATTAAATTGAAAATATTTTGTTCACTATCTTCTAGATGTAACCAGGAAAAGTGAAAGCCACTCTACAAGCCTTGCTCCTCTGTTTCACTCTACTGCATGTATTAATGGCTCAAAATTGCAAACTTTGTGCCATATGCTCCAGCCTTTAACATTCAAAGTTTCCTCCTGAAGTAAAAGAGAGTTCAGCTGTAGCAGAGTGGGATTTGGCCCGAAATTTTACAATACTAAAGTTCATGGGCCAAGCTCACTCCTAAGTGTCCCAAACCAGTAAAGTGCCTACCATACATTCAGGAAGCACAGAAAGAAATGACTCTTCTTTCAGGGTGGCGCAATTAGCTCATAATGGGAACAACCGATGGTAAAAGCTGATCAAGTTTCTGCAAACTTTAATAATTGCATGTTTTCATCCAATCAAATGCAGACAATAGAAAATGCAATTAAGGGTGGCCTTTTTTATTGTAAGGCATTTTTGCTGCCGTTTAATGTCTTTATTTCACAGGTCAATAATTAAGTTGAGCTGCTTGTGGCTTAGCCTTTTACGGGAAGACCCTCGTTTACATATCTTCCTCTGGAGGGCTTTAAAGTGAAATCTCAAAGAAATTCACTGGTTTAGATGTAAAATTAATTCAGGAATCTCTCTTAAATGAAAATGATAAGGGATAAAGTAAGGTGGATATACAATCCACTTCTACTACGAAATCTGTCTCTTCTTCTGCTTGCAGAACAGCAGCTTTAACAGTAAGCCAGTTGTCAAGTGTAATTAAGAAAGTGAAGTCAGTATACTAGTTAGAGTGCAGCGTAATTAATACATTACCACTCTGACATCTCTTTACTTGATGAGGAAAGGGTTAAAAAGCCTGTAAAAGTTCTGTAGATCTGTTCTGCGGGCTATTAAAAATTAATGTCTTGTCATCATCATCACCACGAGCACATTCATTGATATTATTACCAAGACTGCCATTAGCTGGATATTCATTAATGCTAAAAGTCACAGTCAGCATGAGATTCAGCAGACTCCGAGCTCTGGAGGGAGAGGTGGAAAGTTACCTGGTGGAGTTTCAAGAATGGGTTTTCCTTTTTTGTTGCTTTTCTTCGGTTTTAACTCTTTCCTGCTCGGTTTGAACCCTGGGTGCTCCTCTGTCTCTGCAGCGCGGACAGGTCCTTCCTCTCCAGGTTGCTCCGTGAAAGGAAAAAACTCTTCACCAGGATACGGAAAGGAGTAATAATGATCCCTGTTGCTAATCTCCTGCAGGTAATAATCCTGATCGTCCATGGGGACAGCCCGGGACACGTCCCCCAGCAATGCCAGCCCAAAGGCGCAGAGAGCGAGGCAGAGCTGAGAAGAACATGAACTTTTCTTGCTCAGGGCAATCATTATCGTTTGCTTGTGCAGAACTCTCCTCTGCAAGTCCCAGAACTTTATTTGGCAAGAGGGAAAACAGAGCCTTGGCAGCTGGCGAACCGCCCCCCCGCCCCAGGAGCCCCAGAGGGCTGGAGGAGCCTGCCTGCGGAAAGTGCCTCCGCTTTGGGCGAGTTTCGCCAAAGTTGCGAGGAGCGCAGCGGGACGGAGGGCTGCGGAGGGAGGGGGCAGGACGGGGACGCATGTGATCCCCGGGCTCACCAGCCAGACAGACGGACAAAGCTCTCCGCTCCGCCGGCGTTTGGCAGGTGGGATCTCCAGCGCTGTTAGCTCGCTGCTTTTCCTCTCCTGCCTTTCTTTTTGTTGTTGTTGTTGTTGTTGGTTTTGCTGCTTTCTTCCCCAAAAAACAGAGTTACAAGGCACTTTGAGCTAAATCCCCTAACAGCGCCTTTAGTCTTCCCGCACGCGGCTGATCCGAGAGAGCATTTATTCAAAGAAAAGTAAACTTGGCAGCCAGCCTTTGCCTCCCAGCCTGTGTAGAAAAGTGTTTCCCTCCCCCCGGAGATGCTGTGCAGCTGGGGGTGGGCACAGGGAGCCGGGGATGAACCCTGCCCGCATCTGGCAGGGCTCATCCGCCTGCGCTTGGACACCGGGCGTACGTGAAGATATGCGTGATGTGGGTCCATGGCTAATAATCCTCATTCCATATATGCTCCGCTATATTCCCTTTCAGGGCGTTTTATTATTTTTTTTAGCTTTTACAGATATAGGAGCCTTCTCCAGCACCCATCTCAGCCTTCCTTGTTTGCATTAGTTTCTATATCTATAACTTAAAAATACTTTATATAACTTATATTAGTTTATATATATAAATATATACTTATATTAGTTTACATATAAACATATACTTTTATTAGTTTATATATATAAGTTTTATATATATTAACATATATATATAAAAACTATATATGTTATATATAACTAATATAACCCAACACATAGCATGTACCGATTTATAAGAGGTTTCTCCTAGGGTACATGGGAGCTCCCTGGATTCAGCCCAGCTGACAACCAGGAAGGGCATGTTTCATCTGTCGCCCTTTTTCTCACTCTTTTTTGGAATGATCCTGACTTCTGTTCTCTCTGAAACATCTTCTAAACAGATTGGGATGTATTGTGCTAGCAGCTGCACACATGCAACCCCCTGTCCTTAATGGAATCAATTTGTCCGAGAATAAAGTCTTATCTTTCATCTTTTTAATACCTCTAAAATAACCTTCAGTGCTGAAGGAAATGGGACGCAGTTGGCTCGCATGAAATATGAATCCGTCCTCCCATGTTGAAAATACCAACTTATATTTTCATCATGTATACTGTATTTCTCGCCGTTGTCCAGTCATCTAGGAGAAAGTATTACATGTTACCCCACTTTATTCTGCCTCTGCAATCACATTTCCTGTGTGTTTCTCATAACTTTAATACCATAATAAGCATAATTTCATATCGCAGTACTTATATCTTTTGGTATATTTGGTTTCCAGATTGTGGGTGATCCGGTCCCATATTTTTAACGATCGTCCTTACTTTCTTAGTCACTATCTCAAAAGCAATTTAGTGATTATGCTGTGTCTGCTGTCCTTCCTTTTAGACAGATTAAAATATATTTTTGGTAGCAAAACTATTTTCATTCTTCAGTTTTAGGTTTTTTTAAATCTGAAAACTATGACTTTTTCTATCTTAAAGATAGGAATTTTCATTTCCCAAAACTAGAATAAAAGATACTTTACTTTTTCCCTGCTTTATGGAATTACATTTTTTTTTTTTTTCCAAAAAGTTCTTTAATGGAAAACTGCGTCCCATCGGACTTTTCCGACAGTTTTATCTGGCATAGATGGCTTTGTCACCCTTGGCACTGAGTGTGGGTGCAGTGTGGGAGCTGAGACCTGCTGGATGCGGTGTGTGAAACAGGCTGCTTGTTCTCTGGATCCAGTGGCAGCCTGAATATCCTGGATATCCCGTTTTAGCGATTTCACAGCTGTGCTATTCTCCCTTTCCAAAATATCCAGTCCTCTCCTCCCCTGGTCCTAACTTCTGTAGCACAAGCTACAGAAAATGTGTAGAATTTGCAGCACAGTCACTCTTTTGCAAATATTGTGGACATTCGCAGATGTGGGGAGAAGGAATAGAAAAATAGACTTTTCCATGACATCATTAATGACCTATTTTTTCGGTAGCTAAAGGAGCTTTAGCTGCGAATTATTATTTAACTCATTGCAGCGGGTGAAGAAGGATACACAGAAACAGAAGAGGATTTACATTTCCAAGTGCAATAAGGAGTATTTTCATAAAATATAATCAAGTGTACATTAACTAAAGACCCGAGGAATGTGATTTGGGGGAATTTTAGATTATTTCCTTTACTGGTGTACATTTCAATAATGTGTGTAAACATCATGTATTTTCTTTGACATACAACAGGCTGGCTCTATAAAGAGACAACTGGGTGTTTGGGGTTTTTTTATTTATACTATATTTATACTATATATTATAACAATGTATCATGTTGGATTTGGGTGTCTTTAATAGGTGAGTAAACATAGTGGCTGGATATATGTCAATGTATGACTGTAGCTGCACACAGGATAGCAGCAAAAATCTTCTCCTGCTGATATCAGACCTGTACTTGTTTAATATATGTCAAAATATACATTTAAGTGATACAAATAGCAACCCAAATGTCACTCAGATCACCCGTCACAGCACCTTATTATCCGTGTACCAAACAACTCATTGCTATTTGTTCATGTTGCTTAAGTGAGGTGTTGGCCATAACGTTAGGGACCAAATCATGTGCCAGCTGTGTTTCATCTCATTCTTTCAGCTCACCCCTCATAAGTTCTGAATTCATTGGCAGATCCGTGGAGCTGTTCAAGGCCAGGTTGGATGGGGTTTTGAGCAACCTGGTCTAGTGGGAGGTGTCCCTGCCCAGGGCAGGGGTGTGGAACGAGATGATCTTCAAGGTCCCTTCCAACTCCAACCATTCAATGATTACAAGCAAGTTCATCAAAGCAGTGAAGCTCTCAGTGAAGTTTCCATGTGCTGCAGTTAGCTAAGAGTCCCTGCAAGGGCCTCCTCACCAAATGATCTGAGGTGAAAGGCCACCACATGGGCTTGCACGTTGCAGGAGAACAGGAGAAGCCATGCCCAAACGTGCATGGCACGGGGACATCCGAGACAGAAGAGAAGCTTGGTGAGGAATTCATGGTTAGACGTGAGGATGTACCCAGCAGGAGGCAGTGAGAGACTTGAGGAGCAGCAGGTTTCCTTGCACACCTCCACTTCTGCGGGTAAGAACTTTGCAGAACTTCAGGCAGGGCCGTATCTGCTCCTTCAGCTCCTGCAGTCACCACAAACAACTCTCTCTTTTTCTCTCCGTGTGTACTTACCTCAAGAAAGACTGATTCACCCAAACATACGTATCAATACCTATTCCCAGGTCTCGACCTGCGTTAATAACCAGCTCCCCTATATTTCTTTCTCTTGAATGTTAATACTTGCTGTGCATATGGATGCGCTGCTGCTCCTTCCACACCCACCTCTCCTTTTGGGGTGTGCATGCATCCAGCCATCTGGGACCCCACAAAAGTCTGTCTCTAGGCAGAATTTTGGTCTTCCTCACTGTGAGATGTTTTTACCATTTTTTGTCTCTCGGTCAGAATCCTAGTAACACACAACTTACAGGAAAGGAGATGTTTTTTCTTCTTAGGACTATTAAGTTCATCGAAGGCTCAGATGTTTTTGGCCTAAGGGCTGTTCCTTATTTTCGCCCGTGAAGTATCACAATAGCTTTTAAAAACTTGCAGTCGATGTGGAAGGAGATAAAGCAAACTAATATTTTTGTAGAACAACTACATTATCCTCCCCTCCTGGACTGACGCCAGCGATAATGTGTAAGTCATTCTACGCTTTGCTTTAAATCTTTGTCCTGCTGGAGGGAAACACAACATGCTGTTACCTGCAAAGGAGCAGGGCTTTTCCCCTCTGTTCCCAAGAATAGTTATTTGAAAGATGACGGCTTACCCTCTACGCTGAGTTAGCACTTCTTAAGCTGTGTATTTTGAGGCAATTTCAACAACGCCCCTGGAAAAAGAGTTCCAGCTCCCCCTTGCCCCTATCCACAGGCAGGGTTCTCTTTAGCTGGACCAGTCCCCGTGTCACCTCTGAGCTGGAGATGCTCAGGTGCCAGCAGCAGGAGGACACATGTGAGCCACCCTTTCCTGCCCTTCCTATGCCTTGAGATGGTGTTTCCCAGCTCTTATTTCACATATACCACTTTGATAATATGTGGCTTTAGTGGAACTATTGGTCTGTCTTTGGGAGAGCTGGGCTCCACGTGTTGCGCTCTTCCCCTCCCACCTCCGCAGCCTTGTTTCTCCCTATCCGGTTGTCACCAACCGTAACTTCATGAAGTTCAGATTCACAAATGCATTTTTACTGAAGAGAGGCAGAGTTGTATGTGTAAGCGTTGTCCTGCTTCAAGATCTTAATTTGTATGTATACTACACAACAGATGATCGCACGTTTATGCTTAATTCAATTTCAAACTGCTTGGTGACTTCTGCAACCTCTCCCCTGGAATAGGTGCATCACTCTTAAATTGGAGAAAAGCTTTGTGGTTGGAAAGAAAAGATGAAGAAATAGGCATCCCTCTTTTATCGCTGTTCCACAGCAACTTTCTGAGGTAGCACATAAGGTTTCTATATGCCTTGGCAACAAAACAACACTAAAAATAACTTTCCTTCCGAACACCAGTAAAGTTTCTGTTCCATTGTACTTCAGATCTGTAGTAAATCAAGGAGCACAGAACGGAGCAAGAAAATCGAATTACACTTTTTAAGCAGTCATTTTCTTTTCCACATAAAGCATTTACCCCTGCTGTCAACAAGGTCAAACCATCTCAGAGGAAATGGAAACCTAAAACTGACATTGGGAAATACAAAGTAAACTGCATTTAACATTTATGTGTCTCTCAGATGCCTGTTTCTTACATATGTAACAGAGCCAGATACTAGCTAGCTGTCCTTCTGCTTACCTGCGTACACTGCGTGCATCCCTGGGGTATCCAGGCATTTAAAAGCCTATTTGCACTTGTTGATGAGGCAGATCCTTGAAAGAGCGGCTCTTACTGCAAAAATGACTGGAAACAAAACCAAGCTCTCATATGGAGGCATTTTACTCATTTTTAAGAGGCATTTGGCTTTAAAGGGAATGTCATTATTTCACCAGGTGAGGGATGCCAAAAACACACGGGATCTTAACATTTGTCTCTGAGCACGTCAAATAATGATACAAAATATGAGTAAGTCTAAAGAACAGCCGGTTACGCTCCCCTCCCTCACGAGCCGGTGGCTGTTTCCTTTAGGAAAAGAGATTTTAAAATAAACAGATGACATTAATGAAGGCAATTATTTCCTTTAGCAATGGGTAGAAATGCAGCCTGCATCCTGACTGGGGAAATTAGCCCAGTGTATTCTCTCTAACTTTTCTCGTAAGAACAACATGACCTTCAGATAATCATTCAGCATATTGCCTTTGTGCTCATGTCTGAAGAAGGAGCTCGGATTGCCATGGAAACAAAGGCTCCTTGTTCTCTTATACTTCCCTGTGCTATGAGATTATTTTCACTAGATGAACCCTTTGCTTAGCAAGAAATGGAATTGTGGGATTTTCAAGTTTTGAGCATCCCAAAGTCACCAGGTGACGACTTAGGTGATGGCTCAGTTCATGGCAGAAACGCTTTGAATGTGGAGCAGAGACTGCACCCGTCATCATTATTTTTTAGAAGTATTTAGATCAGATACATCTGCATCAGTACATTTCTGCTGGAAAAATGAAAAATAGAGATGTCTTCTTTTTCCGAGTTTTCGTTACTTTTTTCCTTCGATGCTGAACAGCTGAGAAGAAACAGCATTTTAAGAAAGACGATGTTAACCAGGGACATAAACAAAGCCAAAAAAGAATTTCTGGCATTTTTGCAAAGAATGCAACAGTTCTTCTTTTTTTTTTTTTTTACGATGGGAACTACATTTCTTCATGCCCCAGAATGCCTGTAGATTTTATGTTGACAACACATTGCCCTGGCATTTGGCAGGCACTGCTGGATCAAAGCCAGCAGGATTATCACTAGACTGAAGAGGCTGCCTTGTGATTAAAAATTCTCTAATGCTAGCAGTACAAAAAAGAGAAATAATAATTTTTTTTTTTTCTCCAATACTGTTTTTCTTTGATTTATCAGCATTTGAAAGACCGTAGGTCTGCATTAGTCAATGGTTTAAAGTAGAGGGGTTTTGCACTGTTCAAAAATTGGCAAATTTTACGTGCGTTCTATTTGAACTGTAACAAAAGCCAACGTTAAGACACCAGAGACGATGGGGTGTTAGTGGTTTTATGGGACAGGTGGAGAAAATGGGGTGAAATGCCCCCGCTGCATGCACAGCCAGGCTGCGGGTGATGTGCGGCCGGAACGTCCTTCTCGCTTTACTTGTATGAAAGCAGCCACTTCCAGCAAATTCCCATGGACATCACCTACCTGCCAACATTTGAATTTCAAAAAGTAATGACTCTCACATTTCAGTCTGGTATTTCCTGGACCAAAATTGCTGTCCATGTGCCATGCGGAGTGCGAGCAGTGTGTTTAACACATCCCAGGCAGCAGCAGGGAAATGCGATGCGGAATTTGGCTGAAACCTACTCAAAGGCCATTTTTAACGGGATTTCTTCAATACCCACGGCCTAGGCGTAGCCTGAGAAGTCATGGACAAAACTCCAGTGGAAACCGAAGATGACACATACATGTAGTAGCCTTTGTCATGCTAAAGGCAATAGAGCTGGCAAATGCAACGTCATCAGAGAGTAGTCCTTAAAATTTCTGTATTTAAGGATTGTGTTTTCAAGACAGAACAGCAAGGAATTATTCCTTTCAGGTATGAGTAGTATTCATGGCTGTGATTCATTTAGGTGCTTAAATACATAATGTGGTACTTCCATATGATAACTATGTCTCTGCGTATCTTATGTCCAAATCCAAACAGATTCAGAGTAATTTAGTGAACTTTCATTATTTATAGCTAACGCATTTATCTGAAGATAGGAAAAGCTGGCTTTGCTTATCTTCATAATCACATATTTTGCCAATATTCTGGTAGTACCTTCCGTAGCGCATTCACTTATTAAAGCAGTGAAAATGCAAGAATTTATGGGAAAGAAAAGCTCTGAAATGAGTTTTCACTTGTCATACACAAGGCATGAAAGATTCGCCTCAGACATACATTACCGGATATGCCAACATAATTTCACAGCTGTGTAATAAACTTGTTTGAACTTGACTTATAGCCATTGAAAAAGGGCTTGTGCCAGCCTGTTGGATAAAGCTGTTTGAAAGGTGAAGTGATAGGCTCTAAAGACGCACTGAAGCTTTAAGGCTATGCAGATGTTTACTAATATGTGGCATAATACAAATGATGAAGTTCCAGAGAACCTTTTGCCATCTCATATCACAAATGCCCAACTGTTTGAAACGCACTAACATATTTTTCCGCACGGGTCCTTGGCACTAATTCTGCCAAGGAAGCGGGATGGTGAAAATTGCCTTGCATTTTTTGAATTTATTTTAAGTATTTAGTTTCCAAAAATCATAGAATAGCTTACTTTGAAAGGGACCTTTGGGAAACCAGCATCTCCCTTTTAAATCCCTTTTGTATGTTTGAACTGTAAGATCTCTAAGACAGAGTTTATTTCTCACAGGGTGGTTGTAAATTCCACTCATTAATGGGGTCAACACTGTTAATGTTGTTGACTTCAACAGACTTATATCATAAAAAGTATCATTAACATTTGGGTTACTGAATTTTAGTTTTGGAAACATTGAAACTTAACCAAATACACCCCAGAGTGCAGTTCAGATTGGTTTTGCTTGCTTCGTACTGGTTATGGCAAACACAGTCCAAGCAAAACAAAAATCCGGCTTCACTTGAGGCCAGATAAGCTTGTCAGCTGAGCAGGGAGTAATTTCCAGAAGCATCCATCAGGACTTAAACAGCTTATCTCAGAAATAATGATAATAATGTTTTTTACAGGAAATCACTTGTGACTGATAGTAAGAACCGCTGTCTCCTTTGCAACAGTATCCAGACAAGTGAGTTTCTTATTTCTTTGTTACTGCTAGAACTGGATTGATAACAAAACTGGTAGAAAGCGATTTCAAAATTCTCCTGGAATTTTTTAGGATGCTGTTATGTGCTGGTTTTGCTTATGACCTTCTCTTCCCCTCCTGCCGGTGGTCCCCACATGGTTGTTTGCCTTGGGATGGGCTTCCTCTTCTTTGGCCATGGTGTTGCACGGCGTTGACCACAGCACACCGGGGGAGAGCCTGAGCCCGGAGGGCTGGCAGAGCAAGGACCACATTGGTTCTCCGCATAGTGAGGGTTATATAGTCAAGCAGAATCCCTGATTCTTCATTTTCACTTTCCCAGATTTTAATACAAACGTCGCTGCCGAGACCTGCCTTCACACTGGTGATCATGTTTTGCCTCATCGCTCCTTTCTGCTTCTCGGCCGCCACAGACTCAGGGCCCCATTTCATGGGAAATCTCAGAAGATTTGCAGTGGTTTTGGAAGGAGATCAGCAGACCTTCTGCCAGGCTGGCAACCTGGGAACTGGACTTCTGTGGACCTGAGCCTTGAGGTTGGCCTGAAATTTGTGTAGGTGTAACACTGCACCGTAACTACCTTTCCCATCTAGTTTCACAGGTGATTTGAAGCTGTATTAAATATGATGCCTTTTCTGAATATAAACAGGCATTTTCAACCACATTCATCATCTGGATTTTATTCACTTCGGACAAAATCCCGGCAGAAACTCACAAGAGGTTTCAGATCATTTGCAGGGAATATTACCAAAGGCCTCTTTGCCAGCAAATGAGGAAAAATGAAAACTTAGCTCCTCTCCCTCCAGAGAACTCCATCATGCACTCACATATTTTGATTAATTAATGCTGAGTGACAGCTTTAGGTTTTAAGTGTACTTTACATGTATTCTAAATGAGATTACAGTCATATGAGGTCATGATGTTTTATAAATTGTAGAAGTCACTTGCAAACACTCAGCTGAAAACTGTGATTAGATCAAAAATATCACACCCTTCCTATACATCTGGATTATCTCCCACAAATGCAAACTGCCAAGGGTGTTACAGAGGCATCATTTTTCCATCCTTACTCCCTCGAGCCCCATGGAAGATTATTTATTAGGGTCTTTGGAAACGCCTGTCCCATTGTGTTGCACTGTCACCAAGCTGTCTGTCCGCTCGTCTTGCCAGATGTCTGTCCACCTGCAGCGCCCTCGTCGCTAGTGGTGCTGGAATCCCTGATGGATTTCGTTTGGACTGCCTGGAAAAATCAAGATGGCAAATAAATTCCCTTCACATAGCATGAACGGTGGCTGAGTAGTGAAAACAGGGCCAAATTAGTAATCCCAGCGATTGAAAACTGCACTGTGAATTTAACAATTTTCTGTTCTGTTCAGCTAGCTGATTTCTCAACATAGAGATAGCTTCAGACCAACCCAAGCACATGAATCCTCTTGCCAAGACAGCAATTTGGGGGTGTGGAAGAGAGCCAAAGGTACTCAGTCAGGACAGGGGAGCAAGAGATATGAAGAAAAACAGAAGGAACTCACTGTGATGACCCACCATAGGCATCAAGTCATTAGAGAAGAGCCATATAGGGGAGACAGAATGGAGATCCAGAAGAAATTGTGCTCATCATCCTTTCTGCCTGCACATGCTACCTGTGCCTCCAGTCCCCCCAGGACACTCACTGCAAGCTTAGGGGTATTTTTCTTATTTCTGCATCAGCCTCTCTTTTCCCAAAGGCTGCAATGGTCTTTCAATCCTTCTGCACCTGGCCAAAATATTGTGTCATATGTCTCCCCTGGGGGAAAATGTACCATGTGTCGCGGGGAGGCACCGCTGCTCTTTTCATGCGGGGGGACAACAATGGTCCGAAGCTGCCATTTCTGCACCAACACTTCTGGGGTGTGATTTCCACATGCCTCGCAAGGCAAACAGGCAGGGGAGGAGGGCAGACTGCCGGAAGCTCTTCCCGAGTCAGCTTCCAGACATGTAGGCAGCACATCACCAAATGGAAGGGAGTTTTATAGGCACCTTTCATTTAAATCACATATATTCATCTTTACTGCAGAGGAAAAAGGAAACTTCACTCACTGTACCTGTCCTACCAATGAAATTGCCATATGTGGAGTTCAGGTTGCAGCTAAGAACTTTTGGGCTTTTTAACAGCTGTGAGTATGCATCGTGATTAGTTTCCTATATTAATATGAACACAGTCTTTGGCAGCAGATCATCTTCCCTGAATTTTTACGATGAGCCGAGCTGCCAGCCACTTCTTTCTTCAATCCAAGAATCGCAATTATTTTGGTTCTTGATTCAGCAGGCGCTTTGCTACGAGACCTTGGTGAGTATCATTTGAGCAGGGTGGGAAAGTCCTTCCCACCTTCCCAGGCTTAGCAGCCTCTGACCACAGGCGAAGGGCTCTGAGCCACGAGGAGGAGAATGCTCAGATAGACATGATGCTCACCAGTGGCCATCTGCCTTACATGCCCATACAACTCCTCCCAAGTCTCGGCAATTCGCTGCAGGGCAGCGTTAGTTATTGAGGACACTCGAGATTCCACTCAGAAAAACGAAGGGTTTTCCAGTGTCATATTTTCCGGTGTGAAATGCTCCATGTCATGAGCCTTCCCACATCCACGAACATCCGTTGTCTCCAGTGCTGCATGGAGAACTGTGCCTAAGCAACCTGAGGGCCAGCACAGCAGGGAAGACGGACGTGATGTGCCTAGAAAGTTTTCTTCTGCTATAGCAGATGTATCTTCACCTTGGTAGTGGAAAATTAGCTTCAAAAGTTCAAGTCAGCTGGAGGATCACTTACAGCTCCTTTCTACATGGTTCGCATCTAACTGTGATCCATCATACATACCAGACTAATGGATTACAGCGCAGCAACTTCAGCTTCATCTTCCTTTATCTTGGAAAATTTGGGTCATGGCATTAACTGTATTTTTCCATAAATAATTTGTATGAGGAGGCCAACCTTGTAATTGCAATGGAAAATATTTGTTTCTTGTTACTTCGCCCAATCATGTGTAAATTCCTCCTGCCTACTTGTCTCAGGCTGTCACAAAAGGAAAAAAAAAAATACTTAAAAGGCAATGTTGAAAATGCCCTGCAAACACCAGAAGCTTCAAATAAAACAGTAGGGTAGAGAAAGGCAAAGCAAGACAGTAAATTCCAGACAGTCAGATTCCACAGATAATCATTAGTCTGGAAAAAAAAAACCTTGCGATTTCTAAGATTATTGGAAGGGGGGTGGTTGCCGTTGATTTCAACTTTCTAGTATTTAAATACTCCTGCCCAAATAGCACTGCCATCGCTCATCTACCGCAGGGACGGCAGGAGAGATGAACCACGCGCGAGGGTTCAGATGCAAAACCGCATCCTCATCCCGCCCGTGACCCGCCGGGAACGCGAACTCCGCTGGCTGCAAACCTCCTGCAAACATCACTCCCAGCTCTAATTTCCAGCAATTTGCTTTATAAAAAGCTCTAATGAGATGGTGTTTACAGAGCCCAGCCCGTGGGTGTCGGGGGTGCCGGGGAGCCCGGTGGCCGGTGGTGCAGCCCTGCCTGGCGAGCAGCCCTGCCGTGTCGGGGCGTGCAGCCAGCTCCGGGCTCCGGCAAGCCAAAAAGACTTTCTTCAGGCCACGTCAATTAACGATCCCCTGAATTTCTATCTCAGTTCCCTTGCAGGCAAGCCAGTTATTGTGTAGCTTGGTCCTTAGTGCCTGTGCCATCATTTCACGTGGCTCCTTGCTCCATTTATTACAGCGTTGGTGTTCTCAGCGCCTCACATTTTTCCAATAGCTGTTTTCGCTAACAAAATAGGATGAAACCAGAAGGTATTATTATCAGCCCAACAGCAATCTGTTGAGGTAACGCTGCCTTTACAGACAGACGTTTCTGCTTGGTCTGTCAGTCTCTTTCATTTCGTTGACAGAAAATAAATCTCTGCGCTATAAAGAAAGGTTTAAAATGGGACAGTTGTGATTCTGGTCTCTTCGGAGTGGACTGTGATTGTGCTTATATAAAGAAAATATCCAAAGCTATTAATTCTGGAGAATCAGAAGTGCATGTTCGTCTTTAAACAGTGATACCGCACTCTTTCAAAATCAGATTTAGAACTCAAGAGAGAGGGAAACTTTTTTTTTTTCTCCCCTCTCATTGCTTCCCTTTCCCCTGGGCCCTGAAGCGCTCCTTGCATATTTTCCCTTTGTCCAGGTTTTTTTCTTTTTTTTTGCAGTAGCAACAACACATGGTCCAGCCACGAGCCCGGAAAGATGAGGAACAGCAGAGCTGAGCGTTACTTTGACCTCTGGCACTGACTTGCTGTGTGAACCCGACCATGTTGCTTAAACTTACCGTAACTCACTTTCTCTAGTTATTCTCCTCGGGAAAAAAGTGCATTTTTATGCAGCTGATTGATAAGAGCTACTAGCATTTGTCACTTGTACTTTCATGTGCATTTTTATATTGAACACAGGTTCAATACTACCAGATAATTTTGGTTTTGAAAATTTATATTAAGGAGACTAATTAATAAGCTGACGGTGAATGGTGCTCCACCGTCCTAACAAGGCAAAGGCAGGAAAAATCTTGGCACCTCTTCAAATAGCGTCGCCTGGCTGCAGTCTGTTCTCCAAATTATTTCTTGAAGAACCTACAACTTGTAAACCACCAACCAGTTTTACAGACATCCTGTTTATAAAAGGGATTGTAAGAGTCTCCCTCCTGTTAATGCAACTTTTGAGGTCTCATCTCAGTGCAAATTTCCTTGGCTAAAATGGTGATAAAGTATAATCGTGCTTTTCCTTTGCCACAAAAGAAAACAAGAACAGGTAGATACCAGCTGTATTAGCAGCTGACTCCTATAAATGGTGCTTTCCAAAGCAAATGAAGCAAAACTGATTGCTTATACTTCTCACTGAAATTAGGATATTTCCCTAATGGAGAAATTTAGCGTGCAAATTTTTGAGTTACACTCAAAACGTAACATTCTGCATATAGCAAGTGTGTTATGTGCATATGTTTTTATAGAAAGGTATAGGATGACTTGGTGATTTTATAAGGCTGCTGTAAAGTTGTTGAAGTGTAGTGTTCTTAAATGTTTAGTTGTATGATGGTGGCTGTATTTTATATATATATGTAAATTTATGATTTAATGTATATTCTATGCCCTACGTATAATAATACAATAATGCAGGCTGCTAGGAGACACATCTGGACTAAATTGTGTGGATGAAGCTGGGAGCACACAGGTGGCCTGTGTTTGCCAGCAAACCACATTATAAAGGCTGCTGTCAGAAGACAGGGTCTTCAATAGACCTTGGGAGAAGGAAGGGGTGGATATAAGAAAGAAAAGGAGGAGAAAAGTTAGTTTTCTGAAAGCTTTGTGGTTCCTGAATTTAGGTTTAATATCACACAAGGGTCACATTTGTATAAATTGGACTAGTTGGCTTTTCCAGTGCTGATTCAGAGGGCTGGAGCCCCTCTGCTGTGAGGACAGGCTGAGAGAGTTGGGGGGGTTCAGCCTGGAGAAGAGAAGGCTCCGGGGAGACCTTAGAGCCCCTTCCAGTCCCTAAAGGGGCTCCAGAAAAGCTGGGCAGGGACTCTGGATCAGGGAGAGGAGTGATAGGACAAGCGGTAACAGTTTCAAACTGAAAGAGGGAAGATTTAGATGAGGTATTAGGAAGAAATTGTTTGGTGTGAGGGTGGTGAGCCCCTGGCCCAGGTTGCCCAGGGAAGCTGTGGCTGCCCCATCCCTGGAGGGGTTCAAGGCCAGGTTGGATGGGGCTTGGAGCAACCTGGTGTGGTGGGAGGTGTCCCTGCCCAGGGCAGGAGTGTTGGAACGAGATGATCTTTAAGGTCCCTTCCAACACAAACCATTCTGTGATTTCTCAGATGTGCCGGCTGTGAATCACTGTCATTTTAGATGGAAGATAGATTGCTACGCCTCTGCCCAGCATCAGGCAGAGATGTCTCAGCAAAAGCCACCGGCTGCCTGAGCCCGATGGATGGTGTGCCCTGGGCAGCACAGCCCCCGGCTGCCGGGACAGGCTGGATGTGGAGCAGGCTGACCTCCTTTACAAGGGCTGCTAATGAGGGTTTCAAAATGAGGTCAGGGATTTGTTTTCGTCCAGAAAAACATGCAGCTGATAATGATGTGTAACTTCTCCTTTCTCCACACTTATCATTAATTCGGGCTAATTCTGAAGACTAGGCTCATGATCTGGATGGTAAAAATTGTTATAATTGGATGTTTAACTCCCTTTACAGAAGCTCAGAGGAGCTGAACACTCTTGGACAAAAGCAGCAGAAACTCTTAAAAATGTCTGTTGACATTCTCGAAGGCTGATGTCATCATGCAGCTTTTTTCTTAATAAAAGGGTGATATGTGTGGGTGCCTACAGAATTAATTAACTCTTCTTTCTGTGTGGTTCTGGATAGTTAATGATTAACACTTCTATTGCATGATAGCGGTCAACACGGATTAGCTCAAATTGCTACTGTTGCATCTCTAAATAAATGCAGATCATAACACCAAACAAACAGCAGCAATGGCCAAGCCGACCTTTAAGTAGAACATGCAAATGAGCTCAATACAAATAGCGATCCTGGGTCATTAGTAAGCGGGTGTGAGTGTCCCTCTCTGTACGCGTTGATGCTATCTCAGGGGGTTTCTTGCTTTTTGATTGTATTGATACTTGTTCTAAAAATAATCTTTGCAGTCCAGATCTGCTTGAGTTCCCAGATCCTCCGGCATGTGACAAGCCCAGGGCTGACAGATTAATTTGAACTGTAAATGGAATTTTTAGAAGATGCCCAGAAAATGCTACCATATCCCCCAGACGGGCAGTGAATCAGCCTTGTGAAGAGCCTAGAAGCCATCTTCAAGCAAGAATAGCTGCAGGAGTGTGAAACCCTGTCCACTTTTGATGGCCACCCCGAGAGTCCTGTCTGTCCATCAGGATGCTGAACTGTCACCAGGACCTCGGAGCGCGCTTTGGGGCAGACGTGCTGTGGAGCATCACTGCCAGACCACTTCACTCTTCCTGACTCTTTCAAGAGCAATTAATGGTGGCAGCTCGGGGGTTGTGTTGCTAAACACCAGGTTTCCATCATTTCCCTTGTGTTGTTGGAATAGTGAGTTGCGATATACTTTTTCACAGAATCACAGAATGGCAGGGGTTAGAAGGGACCTCTGGAGATCGCCTAGTCCAAGCCCCTGCCAGAGCAGGGTCACACAGAGCAGGTGGCACAGGAACGCGTCCAGGCGGGTTTGGAATGTCTCCAGAGATGGAGACTCCACCACCTCTCTGGGCAGCCTGTGCCAGGGCTCTGCCACCCTCAAAAGAAAGAAGTTCCTCCTCATGTTGAGATGGAACTTCCTATGTTCAAGTTTGTGCCCGTTACCTCTTGTCCTGTTGCTGGGCACCACTGAAAAGAGCCTGGCCCCATCCTCCTGACACCCATCCTTTAAGTATTTATAAGCGTTGATAAGATCCCCCCTCAGTCGTCTTTTTTACAAACTGGAGACCCAAATCCTTCAGCCTTTCCTTTGCTCCTCTTCCCTCCTCTGTTAGTAAGTTCTTGTGTACAGCCCTCTGCTCTACGGGGGTTCTCCACGTGGACATCGGTGGTTTGGAGCTCCGCAGGTGCATTAACCTTGCTGATCTTCCCTGAAGTCCACGGACAGTGCTGAGCAGAGATGCGTGTAGGCAGACACCAAGAAGTAGCTGCATTCCAAGATCAGGCCAAATATCTGCCTCAAAACCAGGACACAAATTATGACAGTTTACATTACATTACATAATAACCCGTTGCAATAAAAATTATGATTAATACCATTTTATGGTGACCGAGCTACTTAGAATATATCTCCCCACATAAATTCGCTGTTGTCTGTTAACAAGTCGGCTCAAGCTATGGGCTGGGCTGTTCCTTCCCCAAAGCGTCAATAATTTGTATTTCATAAAAATAAGAATGTGGGGAAGGAAATCAGTAGTAACTTTAAATCTCTGTGGCCTCCATATTCTCTGTCAAAATGCAATGAGCCAGGCCAACTGGAACAAAAGTTATTAGAGAAAACATCCTCACAGTATGGATATAAAAGCCTAATTAATTAACTAAACAGGCTAATTAGAGAATCAAACTGGGATTTGGTAACAACAGCCAGAGCACTAATAAAATTAATCACATGTGCACAATTAACATGCTGCGAAGATTTGGGCCGATGGATTATAACTTTGGAGTCTCCTTTGAACATCAGGAAAAGGTGAGGATGACCTTGTGACCGGGCCACCGCTCAGATCAATGGTTGGGCATCAATTAATGCAAGAGACACTTATAAAGTAAGATCCAGGGAGATTTCTGCAGTATCACCGGTGACAGCGACTGAACTGAGATCGGCTTGTATGGCTCAAGGGAGCCTATTTACTTGCAGCTTCTTGAACGTTTCCTTGAAATTATCTCAGATGTGGTGGATCCATTTAAGGGAGATTGTACATAAATGCCCATTATAATTAATAATGAAAACAGCTGCAAGGACCATACATGTTTGTTTACCCGGCCTCCAGCATGGCCTATGCTGAGACCCATCAGTGCCCCAGCTACGTACACTGGGGATGCTGGTTTGAACGGATCATACAAGCCTGAAGCACCTGTAGGCATAAATTGCTGTAAATCTGGTGCTCAGAAAATGACTATTTCGTTCCTGGCTGACTAAGTTTTCTGGAATAGATGACCCAGTCGTGGCTTCCACTAAGTGAATTTACTCTCCAAGCTGTTGTAGGGAAGAAAGACTGTCCTTGCCGATGTGTCTGCAGCCAGCTTGCCCCGTCCACTCCTTTCTCTTCCTTGATGTGTCCCTCAACACTTGTGGTGGGCAGAGGGCTGTAACAGGCCGTGACACTCCTTCTGACTGTCAGAAAGGGTCCTTGTGTCTTTGTTGCAAGCTTCACTGTGGATTGCTTGGCACAACTGAGCCCCTGGAAGTCCCCAGAAGAGGACGGAGCATTCAGCCAGATGACACAAGGGAAGGCCCAAGGGGATCCAGGCCCAGCCATTAGGATGAGGGTAGCAGCAGCCGGAGTAGAAATAACTCTCATAGCTAACAAGCAAAGAACATAAACCCAGAGTTTCAACCAGCAAATTGCTTTCACTTGGCAGAAGCAGAGCTTTTGCTAAAGGTCCATTTCCACGCTTGTAATGAGAGCCATATTTTTATGAGAGCTATGAAAATAAATTAGAAAGCTTCAGCCTTTGGACTGTTGCTAGCCTTGACAGCATTTGCAGGCACTATCGTCTTACATTGTTAAAACTTCATGTCTTTATTCTACTCTGGGTGCCGGTTATGCTATGACATATAGTCCAAAACAGTACCGACCATACCACAGAAAGGTGCCTTCTCTATAAGAGTGAACAGTGTCACAAACACACCTTCACTTGTGGCTGCCTGGTTCACGCTAAAGACATTATCTCAACTCGAGCCATTTTTCTTGATGTTGTTTTGAAGAATAACTATTTCAAGGCGAAATCTGAGCCTTAGAAAATTTGAGAAAGGGAGACAGGGGAGAAAGTATTTTTGAATTTCGCCACAATTGAAATGCCAGTGTTTGCAATGCCAACCCACGCAACTGTTGGCAATTTTAGAAACGTTTCAGAACAGAACTACAAGAAGGACGCCAGCATAAGAAACACTGCCTTCCAAAAACAAAAACAAGTCTGTTTTTCTGCACTGTGCAACTGAACACTTGACTGTGGGCTAGAAGTCCCCTGGGTGGAAGTAGGTTTCCAACAGCAGAGGGCTCTTTTGGCTCAGCAAATGACGGAATTATCAGCCCTAGTAGCTGAAACCAAGTGATAAAACAAATAAAAGGCAGAACAGAAATGAGCTGTGAGTTTTTAATGGCAAGGCTATACTCTATTGGAACAACTTAACTGGTGACAGGTGTGATAGAGAAGTGAGAATGTCTTTAAAAGTTATGAATTTTTGTGTAGAAATAACCTAATATAACTGCCTTTCTAGCCTGAACTGTGTAGTAGATCAAAATGGATAACCACAAAAATCCATCCCAAATTTACAGCTTCTCATTCCACTATGGAAAATGTCATGAGCTGAGGATGGGAGGTTTACATGATTCTAATTTCTCGGGTTTATATGTTGGTATTCTAGAAATGTGTTTTGATGGAAACGTTATCCAAAGCATTTTCATATTTGCTTGGGTTTTAGTTACGCAAGTTCACCAGCCTGATATGTTTACAAAGTGTTTGGAAATACCATCTGAGGCTTGAATTTAAGATTTGGAGAGAACTCAGGGTAAGGCAGTTGAGATCAGCTAACTTAGGGTTCTTGGTCACTGGAAAATGATGCACTTTTTCCCACAGGGACACGAAGTGGGCATTATAGATCTGCAATTTAGTTACATCAAAGTTACCCAGTCGCACATCTTTTATTCCTGACACCACTTCAGAGACTCGGGATCCTGAAAGACAAGAGCAGAAATGAGCAGAAGTGCGTGAAGCTGCAGAAAGTTTATGCTCTTGTGGTGGCTGAGTTCATCACAACCTCAGCCAAATGACTGGCATCGGTATGACTCCTGTATTATTAGGCACATTTCATCTTCTCTCAGCAGGGGAGTGCTCTGATATATGTTCCATCTAAACAATAAAAAGTAGTCATACTTAATGGGACTCTCCATACCACTTCTAGATCAAAACTTGGTATTAACATTTGGTGCTCAATGTCATGTCAAGAAGTTTCTTACAATAAAGTAAATAGCATGTATTTGGTGCATAATCCTCTTTTATGAATTGGGATAGTTTTTTCTCAGTTCTGAATTTGTTACTGATATTTATTGCAGAAAACATTGCCGTATCTCTCTGTACTGTGTGGAAATTATGATTCACCTCCGCTTAATCTGAGTCTGCCAATTAGAGGTTACCTTAGCTCAGCATCATGCGTAAACACACCAAAACGATCCAATCATGTCTACAGCCTATACGCGGGGTCTTTTCATGGGACCCAGGGAATATTTGAATGTAAACTAAATACAGGCAGCTCTTTGAAATTCATAAATAAATACCATATGTCAAACCTTTTCACATGCTCTTGTGTAAATTGTTGTTTTGTTTGCACTATGTAACCAGATGTTGTTATATAAAATCTCCCATGCTGAGAGCTGTAACTAGAGGCTGCAAAGAGCACATGCCGTTAGCAAAAGAAACAGTGTTCTTGCCTTTTTCCCTTCTATGTACAGCAGTTTATAAGATTTTATCTCTTACCCAGAATGGATTCATGGATTCAATCCTGATTTACACGCTCCTGAAAGAAGCAGCAGGCTATATTTATGCAATACCCAGTGCCAGCATTTCCATTAGCCTTGAAGATTGCGCATTCTCCTCTTCCTTCAAGGTATTGTCGCCTTTTAGCTCCCAGCCACCGTGCTGAGGCTCTTCCAGGGACCTGTTCCCTTTCAAGAACAAGTCCTTCCCTCCTGGGATACCCTGCCCAGGCAACAGGGTGCAACTGCACGTCTCTGAAAATGAACAAGTCATTGGCCTTAAATTGGGACACAAACTTTGCCTTTGTTGCTGACTTTCAGTATACATTCTGGGACTCACTTTTGCTATTTTCACATTAAGAAATAATACCAGAAAAACTGTGCATTTTCCATTCTGGGGTATGTCGTTGCAGACGACTTGACACCAGACTTCGCACCTTCCCGACGTATGGCAGAGCTGCCGCCTGGGTGCCACATTCACGGCTAGAGCTGTGGAGCCAGGTGGCGGCTGAAGATCTACCCTGGTCTTTAACCTTTCCAGGATGGAAGGGGTGGCTTTAGGGAACGGAGCTGGGGACTTTGCAACTGACTGGAAACATCCTCCCCCTTCTGCTTCCAAGGGCCTCCTCCATAAGCAACAGAAGGCTGGAAAAAATGGACATTTGTGAATATTTCTCTCTCAAAACAACTGTGGGCATTTCAGTGCCAGCAACTTTTCAGAGATAACTGCTCTTTTTGGAAACACACAGCTTTTCACACACAAAGGGATCTGAGGCAGGACCTGCAAGTATGATCTCCTTCAAATTGTTAATGTTGCAGAGCTTGAACCCCACAGAAGAGGACCCTACAGATTAAAGAGAAAGAGAAGGGGGAGCTCGGAGACTTTGCTGGGTGCTCAGAGGGGTGACAACCTGCCTAAGAAGGAGAGCAGAAAGAAGATCAAGCCACATTTATGAGTCTTGTGACAAAGGAAAGACTTTCTTCAAATAATGAATACAGTATCTCACAACAATCTTCTGCTTTGATCTGATCAGCTACCCTTATCACTGCTCGCCGCAAAATCTTTCTGCTGTCACTCGCATATGGAGATGTTTTAAGCAATTAGAAGAAAGCGGGGCGAGCTGTTCTGCCACTTTATTTTGGAGTTCATTGAAATGGCCCTCATCGTACAATGTAACGGACCACCAGCTGCTAGGAAATTCAATCAGACTACAGCGTTACAGTGAAAAATTAGCCTCCTAAGGAGCAAGTTCAGTTCTGTTCGACTGAACAATGTGTTAAGAATATCTCTGAGCATATGGCTCCCCTATGATCCCCATTTAAAAACAATCTGAACTGATTGATGAGGGAAATTAAAGGGTACATCTAAGCACTTCCTACAGCTGTTGAAAGAGAAAAATATTTATTTAATTTCCCCCTATAGGAGTATAGGACTCAAATTTCTATAAGGCCCCCAGCTACACCAGCATGTTTTTCAACATGATCAGCGATAGGGACATAAGGCCTGGGTAATGCTTATCCCATAAATGCTGCTTTTAACCACCTACTGGCTTCACTCATGTCTATCTCCATCAGATAGCAGAGTCTGTCTCTGGGAATGAAATTGTAATGCATTGCAAATTAGCAATGTGTTACCATTTTTACTACTACTACAGATATCCCTAAGCCCATAATAAGAATTTCTGATCCTAGGTTTGGATGCAGAAGCGGATCAAATCGAAGTCTCCAGTTCAATGAGGGGAAGTGCTCACCTTTTTAGGTTTGAACAGGTTTGTTGCGCTGTAAGAGGGAACCCTCACACCCAATTTTTGCTGCCGGTGCCTCCATATTTATGCAGATACCTGGGACCGGGCGATTCCCAGAGACTTCCACCCCACAGACCCTGCAGGGGCCAAGATGTGCCACTACAGATCACCATCATTGTAGCAGAGCTGGCAAAAGCCTTGTAATGTGCTATGGAAAGTTCTTACGGCAAAGGGGACAATGGGCAGACAAAGAAATAACGTTTTAGATCACTTACACGTGAATTTTCCGGGACCATCTGTAGGTATTTGTATCTCTTAGTGTCCTACCTCATCATGTTCTCATCAGAAGAGCAGAAGTTGGAAGAGACACACAGAGGTAGAGACTCTTTGTCTCTGTGTCAGTATATCTACAGGATGATGAAATATCTTTGCATGGAGTTATAATTAAGGGAAATGGTTTTGTTCAGCTCCAGTTACTGGGATCAAAATTAAGTCTTGAAATAATGATGATAAAGTCTACAAAATGTTTTCTTGTTTTTTCTTGAGCCCGAACTAATATGTAAGAAAATAACAAAGGACTTCTTGCAAAATCAGCTGGCAATATGATGTGTATAAAAAAAATCTTTTACTAAAAGCTCAAGGATGAGCTATTCATTTGATTTGTGACCCGTGGTCCAAGCGGAATTGTGTAATACATTCCCTCTCGTCTTAACTTCATCTGGGAAGAAAAGACATCACATGAGCCCAGGACTAAGGATCTGCCATGTCTGGAAGGTGAGATACTGACATTTCTGAGCTGAGCTAAATTTCAGTGTTTCAATAGAGAATCGACTCAGGCTGGAGATACAGTCCTGCTTGTCTTGTGCTTCTTAAAACTTATATTAATCATTAATGCAATAGTAATGCAAGAGTTTCCATGTCTGAAGCTCCTGATAATGCCAAAGATTTGAATTGTCCTTTCGTGGCCTTTTCTTGTCTGTGAGTCAGTACTGAGTCACTATATTTGCTTCTCCGATAATGAGCAGTAAAATCTGTTCTTCTTTATAAATATGGGGAAGCCAGGTTAGTCTTTTAGGGAAATTTTCTGAACTGCTCCAGAAGAGAAGAATGCAGCTACTTTGCATTTCTGATGCTATAAAATGTTCTTTGCCTTCTACACGCCACCACTTAAAATGTTTTAATAAGAAAGAAAACTATTGACGGGGCAACGGAACGGAAAACCCGTAATAACCTATTGTTAAGCAGTAGACATAAGAGTACCTGTTATACCTTTTAATAAGCTAAACAGTCATAATTCAGTGAATCTCAGGCCATGGGGCTGAGGTAGCCGGATATTATTGAACGTGAGGTATCAGAAGAGAAAGAAGAATCAGGAGGAATGTATCGGTCACTGGCAAAAGCTGTAAACTCTTAATCCAGGATCTTCAAAAGTAGTTTGATGCCCTAATCTTAATGGGAATTGGTAGTAAGCTGTTCCATAGCAAAATAAAAGTTCTAGAGAGAAAAGGAAAAGAAGCAGAACTTTTAAAAAGTAATACATAACTCAAAACCTAGAAGAGATGCCTTATAATAAGAAATTTCACGTTTGTTCTGCTTAACAAAGTGAAGATTGAGAGTCTCCTGTTTGCATTGAAAACACCTTTGTAAGC
This sequence comes from Stercorarius parasiticus, assembly GCA_013396915.1. Taxonomy (NCBI): domain Eukaryota; kingdom Metazoa; phylum Chordata; class Aves; order Charadriiformes; family Stercorariidae; genus Stercorarius; species Stercorarius parasiticus. The sequence goes on from VWZL01002701.1 coordinate 494,172, forward strand.
TACAGAGATAAGTTATTTCTAACCTATTCTACGTTTAGAAAGGGGATAAGTGATCTTCCTGGTCTCCTTAGCCGGCAAGCCTATGAAAAGACATACAAACCTTTTTTTCTGAGTCTGGTGACTATTAATGACTGAGAAATGCATGGCTGCATACAAAATCTCCATGGAGTGGAGGCAGCAGAAGCATTTCACAACACTTCCACTAATGTCTTTCATCTTCTTCCTTTTCCATTGCCATTGAAGCTGCAGTTTCTCCATTCAATGCCTCTCTTCTACACATCTCATCTCCTTCTTTATCTTTCTCTCCTGTCTCTCTTTCTCTGTCCAAAGGGGATCAAAAGGCAGTTCCCTGCAGGATGCCTAGATCTATCTTTGATAGATGACCCTACAAAACCTTTTATTCTGGCTCCTTCAGAGCAAACCTCAGAGAGTGTATTTACCTCCTTTGCAAGATGCACTAGTCAGTGCTGGCTCCTTGCGCTTTCTTGGCTTTTGTGGCCTGAGTAACAGGATGATTTTATTAAGGATGCTGGACAGGTTTATGGCTCTGGACTGCTGTGTAAAAAGAGCACAGCGTATCCCACAAAATGTTTTTTAAGAAGTCAATAAAAGTAAGTGTTCTTAAACTGGAAAATATGTTGCATTCCTTCTCAGTCCCAGCTTGTCCTAACATCATGCCTGCTGCTATATGTTGGTAGGATTGGCAACCTGATTTCCTCATTAATATCAGGAAAAAGATAAATCTTAATACACGTCACAGCATGCAGTGTAAACAGCATTGTTTCTATCAAGGTGCCTTTTCTGCTGGCTTGTGCTAATGATAAAACTGCTTACACATTGTCATTGATTGTAAGTAGAGCTGACTTGAACCATTCATGCTGTCTGAGTGATTAAAATTCTCCAGATGGATCCTCAAAATACAAAGGTCATATAATTAGTCTCCCTTTAAGTGAGAAATTCTTACTTCAGGGTCTCTCTGCGAAATAGAGTGTAGTATATCATACACACATCTCTGCATAGCTCAGTTTGGAGTGTCTTTATGCTGCAACACTTCTCAGGTTAGCAGAATGTTCCCAATCTAAAAGACAGACACTTCGTACCTACTACTGCACAGAGTTGCTGTATTTTCCTGTCATTGCTTATGAACGTCATGTGAGCAGCAAAGACCTTTATTATGAAGTTGTTAAGTAACAGGCTTAACTTTTTATGCCATGTTTTTAATCTCAATTTGTCTGCTCCTCTAAACCTCCCCTAGATTGCCTTGAAGAATTGTGTAGGGTTTTTGATTTGTATTAACTACAGATGCATTTAAAACAAGAAAATATGCCTCTAAGAAGATGCCAGAATTTTTTTTCCCTAATCGTAAGCAATGGAAATAAATACTTGTTAAATTATTAAAATAATCTAGAAAAACTTCGAAAAGTCATTGGCTCTTTTACTCAAAATGCTCTGTTTTTCCAAAAGCTTTCATTTAGCTTAAATCACCAGATGTTGAATCTAAGTGTAGATCTAAACCGCGAGTTTTCTCCTGTATTTTCTGCTGCATATTGCCTCTGATGTATCTAGAGACGGTTGAAATTTTTCTCATACATAAATCCTCAAAATAGAACTTAGGAGCAACTTTTCCAGTAAAGCAGCAATGGATTTCCACTCAGACCAGAAGACAAATTTTAGTCAACGCTTTCTTAGTTGCAGAAGGGTTGAGAAATATTTGATCTACAAAGCTTCAGGCAGAACTTGGTGACGATATGTGTGGCAATGTAGATACAGACAAAGAGATTACAAATAAAAACTTCACCTTTTGAGGTCTCACAAAAGGCATGGAGTAAGGGACGCTTCGTTTAGTTATGTACAACCTGATCGTCATCCACCACATTTTTCTTTGTTACCATATTACTTTCATCAGCGTTTCCTCTTGATCTTGCTACCTGGCAAGTGACTCTTGCACACTAAATCACTATGTCTTTAAGTTTTCCCCTAAGTTTTTTTTGGTTTCTTTAAAAATTCAAATTCCGTTGGTTTTTAATTCTAATTTTAATTCAGTTCTAGATATAGTTAGTTTCCTGTCGTTTCGGGTGGATGTCTCTATTTGGATGTTGAGGAATGTCAATGGCAGATGTGATATTATGCTCTTGCTTTGAACTTCTTCAGGCGATGTTCCCTGTAGATGCCAGGGCTCTCACTGTGGCCAGACTGGATTTTATTTCTCCAGGAAGACTCCATTAGGAACTGAATTCCTTTAAATTATTATCTCTTTTTACAGATCTCCAGTTTTATACCATGACTAATTCAATTTCACTTAAAGGTAATAATAATCTCATTCTAAAAGCCAAAAAGGTTCTGTTCCTGAAAACTATCTTATGGTTTTATAGGACCATATAATTTTTAGCAAGGCTCTTCCATTAATAATGTACTTCTACAGTTTCTCTCTTTTCTTTCAGAGTTATATTCATTGTCTTCTATACTTCTATCTTTTATTTCTCTTTCCCTTTGAGTTATCTGGGTGAAGGAGGAAAACTAGTGAGTCTATTATTAAACTCCACCTAGAGTTGTATATCCTGGGTAGCTTCAGATATCAAAGTCACCTTTCTAAATTTTGTCCAGTGTGAATTATCTAAAGAACAGAGTTTAAGACATCTGAACGTTTAGTCATCGTATTTAACGAAGTGTACATCTTTGTACATTTTAAAATGTAGATAATGCTTCTGATGCTTAAAAAGTATCCTAACAAGATTATATTCATTAAAAATGCAAATTGACGATAAAAAAATGGTCAGATTAATCCTTGAGAACTCAGCTCCAGTATTTTATCCTGGATAAGCCTGTATGTCATCTAATGGAGAGAAATAAGGCACATCTAGAAAGTTGAACAGTTTGGGGAAAGCAGTAGATGAAGATCTTGAAAAGTAGAAAGGAAGGTTCTAATTTGTGAAGAAAATCTAAAATCTCTCTCTTAAGCTTTAACAATGTATGGAAGAATGTATAAGCTTCAATCAGCATTTAAGTTTAGAATTCCTTCCTAAAAAATACCTAACATTCATTTAAAAACATAAATCAGAATCTGGGATAGTCAATGAATAGCAAAATACTAAGGGTTGGGGTTTTTTTGCAAGCTGAAGTTTTGCCTTAGCCTAAATTCTTATCACATTGACCTGTGAGACAGTTAACATGCAGCTAAAGTAAACAGTGTGAGCCTGCCAAAGAGGATGGCATGAGACAATCCATGATGGACAATTATGGAAGAACGTGTCTTCAGAAAGAGTTCCCTGACACAGCTGGCCAACCCACAGGGAAATGGGGACATTTACAGTAAATCTCTGATCCTCACTAGTCATTCTCATGAACTTTCTCTTCTTCAAGAATGCAAAGAAAGGGATAAGGCTCTCTTCAGCCCTCATTAATGAGCAAGAAGCTCATCTAGGTGCCACCATGGATCAGCTATCTTCTCGCCTTCCAGATGTAAAAGTGAAGAGTTACCCAGGCTCCAGATGTCAGCACAGCTAATTCCCCAGTACCGCAGGTGGCAAAGCTGCTGTGCCACAGCTGCTTCTTCAAGGCTGATGGGTGATCTGTCTTCTCTGTCATTTGGATGGAAAGATTTGGGTTTCTCCCTTTGTACAACGTGGGAACAGCTTTATATGTACAATTTTGCACATGCACCTCTCCGCTTGGCCCTGGGAAGCAAGCTAAATATTGTTTTCAGCCGGTCGTCTGCACTAAATAAAACCTCTGCTGCCTTTGAAATATGCTCATAAATTCAAATCAATACTGAGCCTGGAGTCTCCGCTCCTTGATAAGGGCACATTTTTCATGTTGCAAGCATACCGTTGAGACTCTAGAGACTGAATCCTTGTCTGCCGGCCAACATCTGGGGTATCATTTTTTAAGGCAAACATTCTAGGTCATTACAAACTGCACTAATCTCCCTTGTTGAAATTTACATTTCTAAACCAAAGAGGGATCATGATGCATTTGTCCTGTCACATGCTATGGCATTTAACCAGGAGGTTAATTCATTGATTGACTCTCTTCAGCCCGCTTTGCTACTAATCTTCCATACAAACGGGGTTAAGGAACATAATTTAGATTTACCAGCATAAACAAACTGGACAGACATCCTGCTAGGATACAGAGCCTAGGGAATTCAGGGGATAACAAGAAAACAGCATAGCTAAAGAAGCGATAAAATTAACAGTAAAATCCACATGCTGAAACTGTTGGAAATTAGAAGGACCAAACTGGGGAAAGGACAGTTTCTGCTTCCAGCAGCCAGGGCTGGGCACAAAGGCAGAGGGGGTGGAGAAGAGAGCAATGTTTCCCCCCAGCTTGTAACCTGGGTCCATGAGCCACGCTGGCTGCAGATCACAGGCTCCCCCTTCTCACAGTGTCTGAAACTGGTGCCTAATGGGCAGGGTTGATGGTTCCCTTAGAATTCCATGGTGGTTTGAAGACCCCCAAAGGACACTGCTGTGAGCCCCAAGGTGGCTGTCACTGCTGAGCCGTGTCGCAGCTGCACTGCCGTGGCTGTAATGGGCAGAAATCTGCACCAGGTGATTCAAAACACCCAAAATATACAAAATTAAAAGAAAAAGAAATAAAATAATCTCATTGCTTTGAACTCTTTCAATCAAAGCCCCCAGCCGAGATGGCTTGCTTCCTGGAAAAAAGCAAAAAATAGAAATGCTGGGTTTGTTTCTAGCTCCGTTTCTCTGCCCACCTCCCATCCTGCACTGGCACAGAGCAATCCTCCCCCTCCAGACTCCGGGGGAGCTGTGAAAACCCAGCACCTCTCCACATCAATCCCTCAGTGCTGCTGTTACAGTTTCAGAGCAATTTCTACCCTGAAGGTAGATCCTGTCAGTCTGTCTATCAGCCCAGCCACATGGGAATAACTTATGATTATTAAAAGTATCATGAGCTCACCAGCTTGGAGACCCAGCAGGCCCCAGGGACTCTCTAGACTCAGCCAGCGTGAAAGAAAATAGCAACTTTTGTCAAAGGGGCACAGGTTTTGCAACGTGCGGGAAATATTCCTTTACATCCACCACCAACCTTCTGCTTCTGTGGTTGTTGTTATCAGCCAGCCATGCTGTGCCATGCCTCGATGACCCTCCCCTCTCCCATGCCATGGGACCAGGGTGCAGAACTGAGACCTGCAGATTTTACCATGCACACTCAATGGAATTCATAGAATTACAGAACGGTTTCGGTTGGAAGGGACCTTAAAGATCATCTCGTTCCAACACTCCTGCCCTGGGCAGGGACACCTCCCACCACACCAGGTTGCTCAAAGCCCCATCCAGCCTGGCCTTGAACACCTCCAGGGATGGGGCAGCCACAGCTTCCCTGGGCAACCTGGGCCAGGGGCTCACCACCCTCACAGCAAACAATTTCTTCCTCAGATCTAACCTAAATCTCCCCTCTTTCAGTGTAAAACCGTTCCCCCTTGTCCCATGGTTCCCCTCCCTGATCCAGAGTCCCTCCCCAGCTTTCCTGGAGCCCCTTTAGGGACTGGAAGGGGCTCTAAGGTCTCCCCGGAGCCTTCTCTTCTCCAGGCTGAACCCCCACAACTCTCTCAGCCTGTTCTCATAGGAGAATTCTCAGACTTGCAACGTGTTCACTTTTGACCCCCGAGCAGGTTGTCCCACTACCTGTCCAACCATGGGAGCTCTGCGGAGGTGGCAATGATGGAGAGGGAGGCCATGAGTGCTGACATCATTCGTGTGGACTGATGCTTTGACATGGTTTGGGAGAAGGGCTGTGATCTTGCTGAAACACGTGGCATGAAGGTGTGAATACGTGAGGCAATTACCAGCCTTCATCTCAATTAATGAAAAATGTTAGGCAAAGTATTTTTCCCCCTCTGCTTCCGTCTTTCTTCTCTCTCCCGTCCTCTGGTTAAAATGCTTTAACAGACAGGAGATTTTTCCAATGGATAAATTAAGGGGGAAAAGGGAAATCTCAGGTTCAGAAACAAAGGGAGAAATCATTGGGTGAAGCCGTTGCAGCTGCCTTTTCAGGGAGTGCTGTGTTTGAACAGCAATCTGCTGCTTTCTCTGGCAACGAAAATCATCTTCTTGGTACATGGTAGCAAAGACTGCTATTGAAAAAGGCTTAGTGAGATGCCGACTTCAATCTACTTATCTGCAAAGCATTTTCTGAAAAAACCATAATGAGTGAGCTTTGAATACAAACTGATGAAAGCAAATCCTTGCCAACGTAGACTTTTTGCCAGGTGAGAGGTGAGAATACTTCTCTAAGTTTAGTGTCTTCAGGCTGGTCATTGTTCTTTAGCCTGGACGACCTGTCGTCTCAATTGTTTTTTTCCAGAAACATCAAAAGAAAGTTCTTTTTGCCTGTCTGTACCTTACATACCTCATAAAAGCATTTTACTGGAATAATAAACTGGCAGAACTGTGCCTCTGGCCACAGCTCCTGCAGCCCATAGGCGCACAGTTGTCTTTACAGTCATTGAGCCAATCTTAAAAAAGGAGAGAAAACTGAAAATATTTTAATGGAAACACCCATTTTTAATAAAAAATCACAACTTAATTGAAAAAAAAATTATTCAAATGATTCTATTTTGAGCATCAGACAGTACCTAAGACATCTTTAAAAATTATAGAATTCTGATAGAATTGTAAAAGACTGATATTCACTGGCTTTTTAAATTACTTTTTAAAAAATCTGTAGAAAATTATTATGTAATGAAAGGTTTTCCCTTTATTTTATAAAGACAGTACGCCAGGGAGTTATCATGGATTGACTACCACGGTCACCTTCCTTGAGAAATGTTTATTCTATATTTGGCTGCTTTTCGTTCTTTGTCTGACTTTGGTCTCACAAAACCAAAACGCAGAGTTGAAGGACGTTGTCTGGGACTTGGACAAGAAAAATAAATGCAAGAGTGTTTTCTGATCTGCTCCAGTTAGAAATGAAGTGGATTGTTGTCTATTTTTTTATTAGTGTGTCTGGACAATTTTGACTTTTTGGGAGAATACCAAGCCAGAAGTATTCAAAATGTTCCCAAGATACAAGAGGGTAATTGAAGTTGAGTTGTCCTATTTACTGTTCCCTTGAAGGAGCTGGACTTTCCTGGCTGATTTGTCCTTTCTTCTTTACCGTCACCACTAAGTGGTAAAAGCTGTGTCTGAAATGTGTATAGCAGATCCCAAAGAGCATGTGAATTTGAATACTGGGAGGAAGAGAGAGTTTACAGGCAAAAATATCACAAGTCCCAGGGAAAATGTCACCAGCACATTTGTGGCAGATATCTAGAGTTCTCAGAAAAGGTAGATACGTTTTGTGTGCAAATATCACTGAATTGTGGGTGTCAGGAGGATGGGGCCAGGCTCTTTTCAGTGGTGCCCAGCAACAGGACAAGAGGTAACGGGCACAAACTTCAACATAGGAAGTTCCATCTCAACATGAGGAGGAACTTCTTTCCTGTGAGGGTGGCAGAGCCCTGGCACAGGCTGCCCAGAGAGGTGGTGGAGTCTCCGTCTCTGGAGACATTCCAAACCCGCCTGGACGCGTTCCTGTGCCACCTGCTCTGGGTGACCCTGCTCTGGCAGGGGGTTGGACTGGATGATCTCCAGAGGTCCCTTCCAACCCTATGGTTCTATGATTCTATGATTCTAATTCAAACACTGTTGGTGTGGATGTGGCAACACAAGGGGTAAATAACACCCGCAGAACAGACTTAAGAGAAGAACCTTTAACTGAAGCTTTTCTTTCTTTTCTTAAGTCTGATTGTATTTTAGAAGGTAAAACCATTGTGGCTTCATCACGCAGTATGTCCAAGGAAGGCAGAGATTTCACAGGTTAGAAAATGTGTCTTGTTTACCCTGGTACTCTCAGGGTAAGGATTACCCTAGCTCTGGGTTTGTTGCACTTTCTGCTATACAGACTGGTCTCTTGTGACTTACTGGGGAATATGTTTTCTGAAATAAAAAGCTTTTTCTTTAAACAAACTGTGACATGACTTTCATCCAGCTGACAAAACAAAACAGTGAACATTTTCAGTAGTATGTAGGAGTGGGTTTGGGGGCTTCTGTTTACGTGCAAGAATTACTCAAGGCAATGAATCAAGTTGCTGGCATCCAGTTTTGTCAGGACCCTACAATCTCTATTTCATTGTACAATAATATTTACTCTCAAAGCACCCCCAACTATGGCCTCAAAATGTCAGTGCAATAGATAAATTTCCCGTACAAATAACAACAGATACTTCCTTTTTTCCTGTACCACGAGGCTGTGGTTTCTGCTTCAGATTCCTTTCCTTAGTTCTCCTCCTACATTCATTTTTCTCCTGTGCAACTTCCATAAAGCTATTCTTCATATCTATCAGCATGAACAAATGCACACTCGGAGACAGAAATATTATTAAACAATTTTTGCAAATCTCAAAACCACATTGTTTATTATATTTGAATAGGGACAGGTTTTTCAAAATTTGCAACCGTGTCTTGGTAATAACCCACGGTACATTAATAAAATATGGTTTGTTTCTTGCAGCCACTGTGCTGTCCAGAGGTTATTCCGGTAACAAAAGCACATCCAGATATGTTCTTTAAGTGAAGTAAAGAAGAACAAACAAGGTCAGCCAAGCAGAGAGATTTCAATGACATTCCTCAATCTGCACATCAGGATTTGAATCCTGATCGTTGTTGATTCCCCTAGTCCAGCTGAGGAAATGCACTCTGTGCCTTTATGAAGGTTTCTTGAGAAGAGGTCAATGCAGTACCCACAGAGCTCAGGTTTTGTGGAGTCAAGGTGATGACCTACCCCAAAGCCTTCCTCTGCTTGACCCCTGCACTCGTCGTCCTACGGTCCCTATCAGAAGATGCCGCTGTCTGTGGAGGAACAAGTCCATGGTGTTACTCAGCATCTTTCTCCCCTTGTGCTGGGGACAAGGACGTGGGTCACCAAGGACATGAGACCTGTGACAGTTTGATGGCCCACCTCTCAAGTTACCAGGTCCTCATGCTATGACTGTGCTGTGTGGACCATGACACGGGTAACATGTACTGAATTTGGTGGTGTTAGTGCTGCAGCCAGTGACACATGTCCCATTGACTTCAGTTGGATAGGGCTTTCATTTGAAAAGAAGAAAAATTTATCCAATTTTCTGATTAAGGAAAAATAAAAAAGATGATTAACCTTAAATGCTACTCAAAATTTACAGAAACAAATGCCATGTTGAGTCCAGGCAAGTTAAGCAAAGTCATTGTGTTGCAACCAAGACATATATTCAGTTTTATAAATGGTAGAGCCTGTGGTGGTGGTGGTGGTGGTGTTATTACTATTATTATTATTATTGTTATTATTGTTATTGTTATTATCACTGAAGGAAAGAGGGAATAAAAAGAAGCGAAGATCCTATTATATTTCTTAAAGTTCTAAAGAGTCCTGAGTCACAGGTTTTTTTCTTCTCAGGTTAGAGTATTAATAAGAGGGTAATTTTCTAGTTGGCTGTGTGTCAGGAATATAATCTTTATCCTACTTTTTAGAACAATTAACACTTATAAGGCTGTGATTAAGTTATGTGCTAATCCACAGCAACTATTGCAGGAACTCCCAGAGACAATATCCTCAAAACCCCACTGTTCTATTTAACTGACTTACAATGATATGACCAAGAAATCATATACTCAAATCTCAGGCTATTGTGGACACGTTCCTTCCTCTGAACACTAAAAAACCTCAAGTACTCTATTTGCAGATATTTGTGATTTTGTGGTGATTTAAATAAACAATTTCTCAGTAATAAGGACTAAGTCTATAGCACTGTGAGGCATTAAGCAGAATGAGATCAGACACTGAAAGCATTTTTCATTGGAAAAAAAACATCAATTCAGATTTTAGATCTGAATTTTCCTTCTAAAAGGAGCAAATTATATCAACCGGTCACTTATTGTTCAAGTTATACGGTGGTTATCAGTGGAATTGGTCCTACGCTCAACAGAACCACAAACTCCTGTTTCTATGCTTGTTTTCAGATGGAAAATGCCAGCTCTGCAAAGGCAGTAGATCCACAGAAGACTATTTTGAAGAGGGTCTTGACAAACAGTTCAACCATGAATCAGGGCAAAGAGACAGAAGATTTCAGAATGATGTGTTGAAATGTCATTTCTTCCAGTCTTTAAAAAAAAAAACAAACTAATTTTTAAATCAAACTCTGAAAATTTTAACCAAACATCTGACCTTATTCAATTTATTCTTCATGGAAGTCAAGGTTTAAAAATATATATGGTATGTTATATAGAAACATATATGAAAATTCATATGGTGAGAGGATATGTACCAATAGAAAACCAAAAAATAAGTATAATGGAAAAATAAGTATTATGGAAAATGCTGTCAGAAGGAGAAGGGAAGTTGCAACAAAAGATCGGGATAAATAAAGAAGTGGGAGGAAAGGAGAAGGGCAAGAGCACAATGAGCTGTATTATTTTCTTAAGATACAGAAACATCCCCAAGCCTTGATCTCTAGATGACACGAATCTGTGGATGTATGTTGATATCAGCTGAGCAATGTCAACATTGATATCTAAGTATTCCCCTCTCAGACTCTCAGCAAGTCACTCACCAGCTCCACCATCCTTCGGGAAATTGCCTTAAGGGCCTGGGAATGGGTCCGTGACAGCAGCATGGGGTGATAAAAGGTAAGGTTTTGGTTTTAATGACTTTCAGCTCCTTTGTTTTGATAATCTAGGGGGCTGGAGAGTTATTTGCAGAGTCTGAGGAAAATCCGGCCTATCATTTCGGGATGGCATGCTCCAGTCACCTTTGCAGCCTGGAGAAAATCTCCTTGAGATCCTCAACCACGACACAGGGAATTTTTCCTTAGTGACATCGCCTGGTGTTGGCAAATATCCTGCTCACATTTAGAGAGGTGGAGAGCTTGCGTAACGCAGAGTGATACAAAATACAACGAAGAGACCATCTGCAGGCTCTGGACCCATCCCGGGCTGCGTGGCAGGCCCTGAGCAGCAGTTGAATAAGTTGATTTGTGTGTTTGTTCCACTTTCTCTAGCAATGGTGTCCAACGCAACATGATGGCAACGGGAATTGTGACAGTGTCTTCCCATACACTTCACTTCACCTCTACAACTAGTACTCAACTACTATTTTACAAAATTTTTACCTGTTGCCTTCTAAACTGTCAAGATTATGACAATTATGATTATGTCAATGCCTCATTCTGCTTAAACTTAACAGAAGTGAAAAAGTTCTTGGAATAATGAGGCAAAATAGTATCACTATGTAACTAGGCAAGTGTTGGCTTTTTAATAAAAACCTTAATAAATATATTAAATGGAAACATGTGGGGCTAATTGCTTCAAGGCCTGCTTTATTTTCTTGTGTTGGCAGTTCCCCCTCCTTCAGTTCAGCATAAATTTGGTATTTCCTAAGAGTCTCACGTGTTAGGGGGAAAAAAAGCATTTTTATTTATACAGCGTTTGTCATGGTAAAAGCATAGGAAGGCGTTGTTTTAAGATCAAAAATAGAATCTCTTGCGAAAAATCGATGAATGCGAATATTTGACTTCTGAGGAGTACTACCTGTAGAGTAACCAACTCGCCTGCAGCCATAATCCATGGACTTGTGTTCACGGTGTAGGGCTTCCAACCTTTGCCTTGATTCTGGAAGAAGACTGGAGGTCAGCCAGCCACCGGACACCAACGCACACCAAACACGCAAAGAAGCCAGCCCACGAAGAACAACGCAGCACACACCGTGCCACCGATGACAGATTTTATTACCAGTTGCCTGGTAATGAATATTTTCTTTAGAGGCCCATCAGTTAAACTTATGTAATGTGTAAAAGTCTCAATTTTCTTTTAAAAAGAAGTTCATTTCTAGCCCACATGGCTGGGAATGCAAACATGAAAATGAAATAGGAAACCCGTGGATAAGGAAGAAAAGCAAGCTTCAGAAGAAACCCAAATGTTTTACTTTAATTAATCTCACATTTCGTGGGATTGGACTCACATTTTTCAATACATGGGATTAGCAGGAGTGCACATGCAATATATAGTATTTTTTCCTTTTAATTAAACATGAATTAACTGAAAGTATAGGATTTCTTCTGTGACTGAATGTTTTTTTAGAGATTTTCTGTTTTCTTGCAGCTACACCATGGTCCAAGGTTGGAGCTCTCCAACCTTATCCAGGAGCGCTCAGTAAAACTGATATCAATCAGAGTCCGAAGCAGTACCCTTACCAAATGACATGTCCTGCTGACGCTTCGGCTGAAACACATCTTTTAGAAAAGTTAAGATGCTTTCCTGGATTTTCACACACAAACCCAGAGGTGGTGTATGACGGTAAAGACTTCTAGGAGCTAAGGATTAGCAAGAAACATTAGCCTTGTACTTGATAATGTCAATAAAATCCAGTATTTTGGATGGATGAATAGAATCAGTGTAGTATTAGCAGTCACAAGTCAACTTTCAAAGACATTTTTTTAATTTGGGCCTGTGTGCAGTTCACTTAGAAGCAGCGAAATAATTCACATTATTGTTGGATTCACATTCTAGTTGGATTTTCTTCCCCAAGCGATGGATTGAACTGGATTTCCTATCAATCACCTAGCATGGAGATATAGTATGATAAATTGCCCTTGAAAATAAAAGTGCAAGCCTCTTAGTAATAGTGATACTACGCAAAAAAAAAATGAACTTATGCAGAACTTGACTCTTTCTTAGCTGAAAAAGCACAGAATTCTGTAGATGAAAAACATATTATTCCTTGTTAAAGGAATCAATAAATACCAAGATGCAGAATGCGCACAGTAGTGGTGGAAGTTCTTGCCTTTTTCCTTCTCAGAAGATCCAGAAGTTGGCACGGTGCTTTCAGATAGGGCACATGCGGGTAATTTTTAGACCTATTGCTGTTGCAGTTTGACATCTGAAAAATACTTGTTTGGCATAATAATTGCGTGTAACTCCTCCCGCTAATGATTGGGATAAGAACAAATGATTGGGATAAGATAAAAACAGATAAGTTCTATTTCTTCGTCTATACTGGCTAACTCGGGATATTTTGCATCTTAAAAAAGCCTTTGGTCACAGATGCTCATGGATGATAATTTCCTCTGTTAAGACATTTTATTTTAGGGTGCTGACATTGCCCTAAAATACTTTTTTGACTTCTGGAAGCACTCTGCTCTCCATGCTGGCTGTATAATTTATCCCACACACCAGCATAAGGTATGGATAGAGTGCAGGAAGGGGAAGGAGGCCATGGGGTGTCTGATTCTCCCCAGGGCATCACTTGTGCTCTGCCTGCAGGACCTGCCACCAGCCCTGCAGAGGGAATGACCCAGGAAAGGGAATGATACATTTGTCCAGTTACTGCCTGTTTCTGTCTCCTTATTCTCCAGCCAACGTTCGACCAGGCAGAGCTGCCTGCTCGGAGCCATGTTGAGGAGAAAGGTTGAAGTGTTCCACACTTTCCATTAGAAATCTGTTTTTACTCTCTGTTGGGTCTGTTTGCAGCTTAGGTTTACTCCACCCATGGGAAACACAGTTCTATATCCCGCTTGGGACCTCTTGGTCCTCCCCAGCACCTGCATGTCTTTGAAAATCCTAGTCAAAAACTTAGAGTAAAATAAAAATAAACAATGGGCCTTGAGTTTCCCAGGCACAAATATCTGAGGCTTCCTTCTGATGAGCCAGCCTGGGCCAGCGGTTTCATCATCTCTTCTCACTCCATACAACATCCCTACACATCTGAAGGGCCTAGACTGCCAAAGGACACAGATCATTGCTGGCACTGAACAACCCCAACCTGCACACAAGGTAATGGGTCTCCAACGCACACAGATCTCATTCTTGTAAAGACGTTATATTCCCATTGAGTAAAATGATGCTGGATTAACTCCTGTCAAGGTACTGAGGTGTAAATAACACTCCATCAACTCGCGCTATGTAAAAGTCTTCTGCGAAGAAAGCAGATGCTGGGGCTGGCCACCAGGCGTCTTTGGGGAAAAGTTAACACATCAGGCTTTCTACTGCAGTGGGTATGGCATACAGCCTGCTGTCAGCAGTGGGATCCCACTGCCCATTTTTGATTTCCAGGCTCCTCACAGAGGTGACCCAGAAGGGTGCGATGACTCGGGATCAAGCACTGAACCGAAAAGGATCCGCTCTCAGAGACGGTGACCCCAGAAGGACCCACTCCTAGCCTGGAAATGTCGTTCACCATGGTTCCCTGAGCGCAGGGGCAAGCAGCACGCATGCACTTGGCTGCCACCTCCCCGTTTTAGGGAGGGCTTCTGTAAAGGAGGGGTGGTCAATTTTTAGCAGATGTTTTTTATTTATTTACAACTCGGCAGCCCTTTCTCGGCTTTGTTTGTATTTATTGCAGGGGTTCTGTTTGTGGGCGAGGGATTGCACCGGAGGTGTGGTGGTGCATTACAATCAGCGCTGACCGTTCTGCTCGTTGAACAAACGACAACTGGCAGCCTTTGCCAGCGTTTCCATTTCGTAAGCACTTACTGCTGTGTCTCTCCGTGATGAAACACGTTGGATCCTATCAGCGTAGGACCACCTGGAGCACATTAGCATCAGAGCGGTTTAACAACCTGATCAGAACTTTTGCAAATGACAAGTAGCATTTGAAGGAAGCGGGAGGTGGAAACCTCACCCAGTCTTTCCATGCGAGCACACTTCCAAGCATTTCCAGGATTTTCAGCACTCCATAACTTCCAGGTTCACTCAGCTGTGTGGGGCTCTGAAAACTGCTATGAATTGCAATATTGCTGCTAGAAGAGCAATCATACCTGTTAAATACTACGAGAGCTGAGCCAAAGAGGGGAGCAGCCTCTCACTGGTAGGTGCTAAAATTGGTCTGTCCAAAGAAGTCAAGGATCCTGTTCTTTTAAAAGGAAGATATTTTCTTCCAGAGCTTGCAATGATCTTTTGATCAGGATCTTCATACAACGGCCTGCCAAGGATAAGATGGCTATGGGATACAGAAACCCACACTGAAATAGGACTGTGATTTAAAAGTCTCAGAAGTTAGGAAATGCCAGCATCAGCCTGTGCGTTGCCTCTGCCACTCTGTGTTAGCACAACAAGAAGCACTGCAGGGCTTTACTCCTCCCCTAGCATCCCTGGCTATGAATAATAGCAATACACAATAGAGAAAGCAATCTGAATCATTACAAGGATATTCGGGAAGGATGGAAAAGATTGCATAGGAATTAATGCAGTGTTTTAAAGACCCTGGAATACTTTAGCAATACCAGCCTAAAGATCTCTTATTCT
Source organism: Stercorarius parasiticus (assembly GCA_013396915.1). Classification (NCBI taxonomy): domain Eukaryota; kingdom Metazoa; phylum Chordata; class Aves; order Charadriiformes; family Stercorariidae; genus Stercorarius; species Stercorarius parasiticus. Next base: position 509,450 of record VWZL01002701.1, read on the forward strand.
TTCCTTAAAGAGTTGCAACACATTTTGTAGTTTTGGAAAATGACTTTTTGTGTAGCTGGGCTGGAAAAAAATCAGCACAAATAGTAATTTTTGCTTTGTTTTATTTTTCATGTAAAAGCAAAGCATGTTATTTTCACTAGGGAGGTGGATGAGAAGTGCCAAAATTTCTTTGAGCATTACAGTATTATGACCAGTAGTAATAATTTCTTTACTATATTAGAGCTTCCTCATGGCAATTAAAAAGAGCCCTAGGACAACAAACATCTCTTTCACTAGTTTTCTTTAGTGAGAAGCTGGAAGGGACCACTTGGGTCATCAAGTCCCAGCCCATATAATGCAAGGTGGCCTTATAAATGAATGTTTAATTCAGAAGGGTCCCGAAAACCCCATCTGAGGTGACCTGCGCCCCACAGACTATGCCACCTGTCCCAGAAACACATTCTGGACCTCAACTCAAAGGTCCTGTTATAAAGTACCCCAGGGAGAGAGAAGGAACAATGCAGGAAATTCCCAGTTGTTCTAGCTCCCCGCAAGAGCAAAAGTATTGCTGTTGGATAAAACTCCCAAATATGTAAATAAATTTCCATATATTTTAAGTAAATTCCTATGTTTTTCTTTCTTTCTTTACTTTTTTCCCTGGATGAGCAATTTGTGATACTCCAGTCTTTTCTCATTTATGCGTCTGGAAGTGCCTTGTTTAGAAAATACCAAGCTCCCAAGGCCATATAAAATTTTGATGAGACATGTTCTCCCAGGGGGTGAGAAGATTCAACATTTCACCTGAAAGTGTCTCTTCTATTAAAACTAGGCCACTTCAGCCTATCGACTCACATGGCCGAGGCAACAACCCACGCCTTCTGCTTGGATGAGCTGGCTGGTAAGAACAAGTTTCTGCTGTGAGAAATGCCCCTCCAGCAGCAGCCAAGCGCCTTCCCACTGACCAGACGGCTCCCGGCAGATGTGCTGGATGCACATCTGTGTGCTCAGGACCTGCTGAGCTGTGACCTTCCCCCTCCACATGGTGGGACCACCATTGGGGAAGCACCTCCCACAGCTGGGACTTTCTGCTCTTGCAAAGCAAGACCGAGGGAGCGGGCTTCGTGCCATCCCACCCTCACACATCAGTAGAGAAGAAAGAAAGTCTCTTTTCACCAAAAGCAATAGGTCAGAGCTTTGGAGAGCTTCCCAGGAGTTTCTGTTGTTCTCGCCATGGATGACTTTGGCACTGCCCCACCTTCTCCTGCTGTCCCTGTGCAGCCACCCCGCATACCCCGTGGGGAACATCTGGGGTTTATCTCCAGGAGAGGTGTCCACGCTGATGAGAAGGAGTGCAGCTGCATCGTCTCTTACCCAACACAGGACTTGGGCATACATAACAGCCAGGGCAACAATCACAGAAGGGTACTGTAGCTCCTGCTCCTAGTCCTTGGAAATCCACCCTTGGGTTCTGCTTGCTGGGTTTCACCAACCTGTGCTCAGAAGGGCCAGAGGAGGATTTTATTCCTTTCAGTGGATCGCCAGTAGAATTATTTCCTAAGCAATAAATTCAGGGCCAAGAAGGCACATCTCCACAAAGCACATCCCAGCGTGCACAGGTGTATCAGAGGGCAGAAACCAACTCTGCAGATCCTGGCGCTTCATCACTGCTTCTGTCTGTAGGGCTGGCATATAAAGGAGTCTTCTTTTTCCTTGTTTTATCGTGACTGTAGCACATCTTTTCATTTCTCGGTGCAAAGTCTGCAATGTTATTTTGTGTAGCCTTTATTGTCAGAGTGGAACTTCAAGCCGTTGCAGTTGAAATATTGTCTTGTAATTTGGTTGAATTTGTGTTTAATCCTTTGCCAGTAAGAAATCCTTTGAAGTAGCAGAACTATGCTTCTCTGCAGGTTGACCTGGACACACAATAATCAGAGACAGATAGCAGGCGAACGTACTGGAGCAGAAACCACAGATTTGCTGGTAAGACCCTGGCAGCTCCAGACTGACACCATGCTTTAGTTTTGCTTGATTCCCCCTTGCTCCGAAGACAGGAGTAACAGTTTGAGGACCTTCCTCCATTAAGCCCCTACTAATACTGCCCTCAGACCAAGCAACCAAATCCTTCCTACAGGGGCTGCCAACCAGCTGAGTCGGTGGTTTTTTCTGCACAGAGTCCTTCTCCAAAGCCTTTCCACAGCTCACCACTGTGGGAAACCTTCCTGCTAGTCTCCTCCTCAACAGAGCTCCAGGCTGGGACCACCAGAGCAAGAACTGGCTCGCATTTAGGCTAGGGATGTGATGGTTGATGTGGAGCCCCTCAGCTCCACTCAGCTCCCAGGAGATCAGTGGCGACCCAAATCAATGTCCCTCAAGGTCCCACTTCTCTCCCACTTGGTGGGGGCGGTGGGTGGCAAGCGTTTAACTGAAGCGGCATGTGCAAATGGAGAGGAAAAAAATCAGTTTGAGGTGCGTAAGTCTCATCTGTGGCGGCACAGCGACAGCTAATGAGGTTATGATCCAAGATGGGATCGACCAGCGGCAGGCTCTGTATCTGCCGCCTCTCGTAAGAGCGCCGTGAAACCCAACCGTCCGTTACACGAGAGCCATAAAGCTGGCAAATGCAAAAGCACGATAAATAGCTGGCGCTTCGAGGAAATGACGCCAGCCAAATGGATTTTCCCTTCGCTGAGAAAAAACTCACAGCAGAGGGACTGTTTGGATGAGAGGGAGCAGCCTGGAAGTAATGCCTTTTCTCTCCTTCCCATCCCTCACATAGGGATGGTGCCCGTCGCACGAGAGGGTGCAAGGTGATTTGGAAGAAGGCGAAGATTTCCCATATGCAAACCCGGTGGGAGGGCAGGGCTTCAGCTCTGCTGGGCAGGGGTGGGTTCCACCTAATTTTCATGCTGAAACAACCTGAAAACAATTCTTTTCCCAAATATATCCAATAAATCATAAAAACAAGAAAGTAGATGCTGGAAGTAAGTGTTGCTGCCCCTTACAGTCCCATTCAAATTGACTTTAAGCACGTGAAATGATTTTTAAACTGCAATGAACATAACTACATGTACTTTTAGGCATCTAAGTTTCCTATTGTGACTCACTCAGAGATGCTTTTCTTGGGTAATATTCTCTGGGCTTGCATCTCAATGTATACGTTTTCCATACCCTAAACATAGAATAACTTTGAAAGAGTGTAATTCAGGGAAAAAAGTATTTACACATTAATATTCTTCCATATGTGTTACGGATTGCAGGGAAAGACATTGGCATCAAAACCTACTGCGAGGTGGCAACTCCAGGTCTCCGTCCAGGCATCCAGCTCGGCTCTCTTGCTGGCGCTGCAGGGAGCGTTCACATTCACCTTTGGGCTCAGTAATCTTGAGTTTGTGTTTGAAGACAATTTACACGTTTTGTTTTTTTTTTAGGGGATATTGTTTACACTGAAGATTTCTTCAAGCAAGATCTTGAAGAAAGGCACGGGGGGAAGTATTTGCACCAGCCTCATCCGCAAACCTGAGCCCATGTTATTTGTGTTACAGCTGCTCATTAAAACTGGGCTAGTGTGAAAATGCTTCGAGGATAACCGGGAACCGGCTCAGCTTATTCTGGGGACTTGTGTAAGCTGCGGAGCGGAAAATCCGCTGCATGTGTCTAGAAATCAAGTCGCTCTGGGGAAAAGTAGGACAAACATGTTAGGAGAACCAGGCCTGAATGGAGGCTAAATAAAAATGCGGTATTTCTTCATGGTAAGACTGGCGTTACGATATAAAATCCTCTAGTAAATTAAGGGGTTTTTCTTCTTAAGCACACAGTAGGTATTGTAACATCATGTCAATCAGAAGGCCTCCCGAAAGACTGCGTATCGTAATGCTGAAAGCTCCTCTACCTATGTCAATATTGCAAAGTATCTATGTTAATAATGCAAAGATGTCACAGAGGGAACTTGGAGTGCTGCACTGGTAACTGATGCTGTTAATCACAGCACTAACTATGCTGTCTGAAAGCCTGGAACTTGGTATTTGCTGTGGAAAGGGAAATTGTTTCAGAGTTTTGTGTATTTTATAGATTTCTGGTCTTCTGAACTATGAATACAGAAAATCCCCCTCTTTTTTTGCCACAGCCACAGTGAGACAGCAGACACCTATTTTTGAAATGCAGTGAGGATCTCCTTTAACTGTTTATCAGGGAAAAGAGGAGAGGGGGTGGCTATAGAGGAGAAGCATGCAAAATTGCACTTCCTGAACAATGTTCATGTTTCCAAGTATAGAAAATTATAAAAAAAACCCCAATATTTTCTTGGTTCTTGGCTTTAGAGGCAACCAGTTTTTGGCTACCTTCACAGAGCTTTGTGAAAAGCTCTGTGTATCAAAAAAATCTCAGGATATTGTTCAAGCTACTTGTTGTAATCAGTTACGTTCCTCATATTCCCTTTTGCCTTGTCCTTTTAAAGCAAGCAGTCAAGCAAATACCAGGCTGGTTGCTTGCAGCGAAGGAATTTCTCCCCACGCCCGCAGGCAAGCCCTGCCGACCTGCCTAAGACAGTCCTTCACTCTTCCCACCAGGCACCATGCGTGGTCTCCTGCTGGGTTTCCTAAGTAGCCTTCTATTTTTCTTCCAGTGCCAGGTTACCTCATGAGTCAAGGAACTTTTGTTGATCTTTTCCTCTCAGCGGGAATATTAGTTTAGGCATAATGGCAAGCCAACATGGCTGGTTTGCCCCCTGATGTTTGCCAGGCAAGGTGAGCCCAGTTCTGTCCCGTTAGAGGCTTCCTCGAGGTCTGGTGGAGGTGGAGGTCTGGGGACAACACGGTCATTAACATCTCCTGATTCCCAAGGAAGGGCATTAGCTGCAAGATCATCTTCCTTTCCTTTAGGTTTGATGACTACAACCATGAGCTGGGTATTTTATTGTCTGGGGTAAATCGTTGATGCTGCGTTCTTGAAAGTAAAGAAAATACAAGCAACGAGGAATATGCAGCTCCTCAAAAAGGTAGTCCTAAGAGCAGCAACAGATTTTTAAACACCCACAGCTGAGGGCACTTCAAATTTTAAAGCTTTACAGTCTTAAATTTCTTAGATACCTGCCGAGACATCGATGAATAGTGAACACTTCTCGCTAGTTTGTTCCTTTTACAGTTGGAGGACCGAATCACTCTGGCACAAGCCACAGTTTCTCTAAAATAAATCAACTCCCTCCGACCCCTGCTAGGGCTGTTCTTGGAGCCTTTCATCTCTCTCTCTGCCCCAACTTCTCCAGTTCTCCAGCACTTCAGTTCCTGAACTTCAGTGTTAAAATTCCCAATTTCCTGGCTCTGCCAGCAGTTAACTTCAGCAAATCCTGCCTCCTGCGGTGCTGGACACCTACAGCTTCTGCCTCCTGTGGTGCTATCATACTCATGCCAGGACACTTAGGCTAGTCTAAGTGCTTTGAACCTTCTGGCTTCAGAAGCTCAGGATTTTGACTGTTTGCAGAATCGTTCTGTTTCAAATACCTGCCTTAGCTCATGCTGTGCTGCCTTCAGCCCCCCAGCCTTTAATTACACAGCAACGCATACCTACCGGGGTGTTCATTAAGCAATATACACTCCTGTAGCACATATAGAAGAAAGGAAAACTATTGAAAATCAGCTTAATGTAAATGTATAAATTCAGTACTTCCCAAATACAGTTATACAAAAGCTCAGCCACAGTTAGAAGGACAGGACTGCTCTGCAGCACCACCTGCTGAAATGAAATACATCCAGCTTCAGAAAGGCGCATATTAACCGTTCAATCATGCACACGTGGCTTTGGGTTGGGAACAAGTGTTCCAGGATTCACCCTGGGCCGTATGACACAGCACTGTCAAGGACTGACTCATATGCACCTGTTTGGAAGGTGTTGTTTAAATGTAGAGGGGTTTTTTTCAATCTAAGGAACTTTTTCTTCACGTTTTGATAGTACTACCGAAGCAAAAGATGCTTCAACACCACTCAGTTCAGTAATATCACTGTGAGGCAACACAGCACCTAGGAAATGCTGTTTTATGATTCAATAAATACTGAACTGACTGCTTAGTGCGCAACTGTCACAGAAGGATTTTTCAGTAGGTATGAATTGTTTGTGCGTCCTTTTCCTGATATACCGTGCTACAGGATAACTAAACAATGCACTGAAATAATAAACTCATAGAGGTTGGGCCTATGTTTGTCAGTCACAATAAGGAAATGGGATTTTTATTTGGTACCTTCAAAATCCATGCTGGTTGCACTGAGGTTTGAGAAGGGATGTGTACTCGGGAGCATGGATCAGAGTGAATGTGAAGGTGTGGGGCTACTCCAGTCCTGGTAGGCTCATGCAGGAGGGAGAAGGGGGATCGTGATGCCAATGCCTCTACGTGAATAGCATCAATGGCACACTTTGTGTAAATTGAACTGCTGGGCATGTTTCAATCCTAATTCTCCCAGTGCTCTTTGTGATATGTTGAGTTACATACGAGTTATATTGAGTTATGTTGAGTTCTGTAGGAGTTAGGTTGAGTTATGTTGAGTTATATGTGAGTTATGTTCAGTTACATACGAGTTATATTGAGTTACGTTCAGTTACATACGAGTTAATATTGAGTTATGTTGAGTTATGTATGCGTTTGTCTCATGTCGCGTGAGAACCACTTTCCTTCCACCACTTGGTACGACTCTGGGGAAATTTCAGATAAAAGCTTTTTGTGAGCGGGCCTCTCATAGGCTGCGAGCCAGGGTAGCAGGCTTTGCCTGTCGCCATCAGACATGTCCCTCCTTTCCCCAGGGTTTCTTTCGCCTCCTTCCCGGTGTCCTTTTCCATGGCTGTGCTGGAGCAGGGACTGGCCATTGCACACTAACCTTTCCAGCTCCACCTGAATTTCCAGATATGCCCTGCCCTCTTGTGGTCTCCTGCTGGCCTAATCACGCCTCATTTCTTGCCGGTTTTACTTATAGCACTGGAAAATAAATGCCTGGTGACCTCTCAAACCTGCATCTGGTGGGGATGGAGTGGCAATGCACTGTATGCCACCTCTCTGCTCCTGCCCCAGGTGGCCTCCGTTAGCAGCGTCACCACCTAAAATCACCAATGTGGTTTCCCACAAACAGAGCCTAAAATAAAAGGCATATTATATTTTTGCCATCTGTTACCCACCCTCTGGACCAGAGTCCTGCCCTTGGACTCCGTCCCATCCAGACCCTGCAGGCAGGGATGGAAGATACCTGAGAAATCTTCTAATGCCAACCCTTTTCTCTTCTTAGCTATAAATGCAGATTTTAGATGCTCTTTCAGACTCTTAATACAGTCAAGTAGCTCCTCTTCTTCCTCAATAATTTTTCTATTGCCTTTAATATAATTTGTTCCTTCCCAAGCCTAAATGAAGCGTTGGACTCTGTTGTACGAGCTGGGCAGAGGGAGGTGAGGAACCTGCATTTCTGCAGATCCTGTCCTTGTCCTTCCTGACTCTGAGGTTAGACCTCCCAGTGCGACACACAACTTCTGCAGTGGGCTCAGCCGATACCTTCCCAGTCAAGTCAACATAGTTTCCCCAAGTTATGTCATTATTTTCCTTTCCTAAGCTTTTTCAGATGGTAAAAAAAATCCATTTTTTTTTCTTTTTCTCTGACAGCGGTACATCTCCTTCTGCTTATTTTTCTGTATGAGTTCTTTTATTTTTTTGCTACCTTGCTTGGTTTTTACTGTCTTCAGTGCAATTTTGCCCGACCGATTTGTCTCATCGCTGCAGGATTCCATTTGACTCAACGGCAGGATTTCTCTCATATTCCACTCCCCCTCCTCCATCCCTTTCTGTAGCTCTTGTATCTCAGCTTTTCCCTCCTCGCCCTGCTGTAGGGCCACGCTGACCTAGGTGCCCCGCTCATATCAACAGACAGCAGTTTTCATTCCTTTCCATCTCTGATTTCAACATACTAGAGGAGGAGTTAGCATGTGTAGACCCAATTAACCACCCAGGTAATTGGGGCCACCCAGACAGAACAACACAGGGGGCAACCCTTGGCTTCTTCCAGGCCTGGGATAGCTTGGCTGGAGATAAATTAGTTTATTTCTACTTTAATGCCTATTTAACAGCAGTGTGACCATTCCCCGAGTGGGGACTTGGTAATCGCACTTCTCATAGAAGACCTGTGAAAACAACAGTCTCTTACAATCATAGAATCATAGACCTTTAAAGGTCATCTAGTCCAACCCCCCTGCAGTAAGCAGGGACATGTTTAACTAGATCACTGAAATGAAGTCAATTCAGGCCTGGAGTAATAAGTATAAATAAATACATACACACCCCGCACATGTGTCACCATGAAGGCTAAGCTGGGAAGACAGAAAAGCTGGGAATGCTCTAGATGATATTGTGAGTTAGTCTGACTTAGGGATGTGTTCAACAAGTCCACAAACCAAGAAAAATAAACACTGAAGTTTAGTTTTAAACACTTCTTTTTTTCTCTACAATCACACTTTTCAAAACTACAAAAAACAGGGAAAAAGACCGAATTTGGTTGGCTAAACTTTGAGCAGCCACTGATGAATGACATCGTGCTACATGTGTGATGCAGACAGCCCTAAGTCTTTGGTCCCTGGGAAACCTCAAACATTCCATAATTGGGATGAACTAATTGTGTCTTCATCAAAAGCTAGACCCCCATGTTATTTGCAAGTCATCTGTGGCTTAGGCCTCTTCAGCCTAAAACAAATAAAGGTTTGGGAGCTGCTCCGAGGCTGGGTTTGTTCTTCCACTGCAATGATTTGAGTGCCAGCACAACCCTTCCTTTCCTCATTCTCACTCATTAGTAGAGGAAGAGAACATTTTATAAGTGTGCAAGACATACCCAGACTGAGGAAAGATTTATTCTGTCCCCCTTTTGATAGTAAATGACAGTGCTTGGTGGTGTTTCCTTTGGGGAAGATGTCCTGTGCAACAACTTTGCAGTGCCACCGCTGCCATGCAGTAAGTTGTTACCGCAGCAACTGCTACTTTAGCAACTAAACAGTGCTTTTAAAGTTCTTAGAGTTGTATTCTCCGCATTTTTCCTCTAGCTCTCCCACGTCTGTGACCCATAGCCAAAGGAGAGTGAGCGGGTAGGGAGGCAGGGAAAGGGGAATTACAGAATCATAGAATGGTTAGAGTTGGAAGGGATCTTGAAGACCATCTAGTTCCACCCCCCTGCCCTGGGCAGGGACACCTCCCACCACACCAGGTTGCTCCAAGCCCTGTCCAACCTGGCCTTGAACACCTCCAGGGATGGGGCGTTGCATGTGCAGGATCCTGCTGCTGGGTTGGGGATCCAAACTGAAGATGAAGGGCATGACTCTTCTGGAGGTAGGGAGCCAGGTACCACCTCCACTCAGAGGTGATGCATCAGTCACTTCATGGGCCTGGGAATTCTCACTCCTGCAAGCATCAGAGGGGTCAAACCAACAGCGTGATACAAATGTGCACATCAATCTTCCCCGCCTCTTCCCGCAACCTTAGACATCACTGGGGCAAAATGCATTTGGTGGGTGATACCAGGAGAAGGCAGATGGACACCTAGGGACGCCAGCATCCCCAGTGCCCCTCTGCCCTGGCATGCCTGGGGGTGGCGAGGCAGCCCCTGCCCCTGCCAGCCCAGCTGTGGAGGCACCAACACACCTACAGCTACCTGCTCCCAGGGGTGGCTTTTCCACCGAGCAAACGGATGCTCAGAAATTACAAGTCTGAGGGATGGAAAGTGTGTTTTTCCTCTGAAGTGGGATATGTCGATTATTAGTGTCTCTTCCGAACCTTATTTTCTGCTAATTGTGGCTTAATACGTACACAGCAGGCCTCTCTAATTTTCAACGGCAGCTTTCAGCCTGGCACTCCATTAAGCCCCTGCCACGGTGGCAATCATTTTAAGGGCTTTTCTATTGATAGAAGCAGCACAGGGAGCCTGCAGAGTTTTCAGAGGAGCTGTGACTTAAAAGCAGGGGTCCCCTGCAGAATACAGCCGAAATCATCGGAGGTGAGCATCTCCCCGGCCTCAGCTGCTGATGCCATCTTTCCCCTGATGTCCCTGGTATGGACAGAAGAGTGGATCGACGCCTTTAGCAGCATCTCTGCAAACCAGGATTCCTATGCCACCGCCTGACAGCGGTTTGGCAGCAGCTCTGAGCTGACGATCAGTAACTAGAAGTACCACTACAATAACATGACCCAACAAACTCCCTCAGCGCAGAGGTACGTGCTGGATGATGGTCTGCACCGGTGCTGGCAAAGCCCCCTGGGGAGGCTGCAGCGCACGCAGGACCCCACGGCAGCTCCCCGGGAAGGACCGCAGGGATGAGGTGTACTGAGGTGGGGATCGGTCTCTCCTCCCAGGTAACAAGTGATAGGAGGAGAGGAAACGGCCTCAAGTTGTGCCAGGGGACATGTAGGGTGGATATTGGGAAAAATTTCTTCACCGAAAGGGTTGTCAAGCCCTGGAACAGGCTGCCCAGGGAAGTGGTGGAGTCACCATCCCTAAACGTACTTAGAAGATGTGTAGATGTGGCAATGAGGGACATGGTTTAGTGGTGGACTTGGCAGTGTTAGGTTAAGGGTTGATGATCTTAAAGGTCTTTTCCAACCTAAACGATTCTATGACTCTGTGATGCTGGGGCTGTGTGGAGCCAGTGCTTCTCCGCAGGGTCCCCAACTCCTGGGCTGCACTGGAAATTGTATTCCTGTGGGCATCTGAAAAGNTAGAAAAAAAAAGCGTGTTATCTCCATGGCACAAAGTATTGCCCGTGTTGGCCAGAAGATGGTACTGCAACACAAGCGTTTTTGTTAGAAAATATAGCTGCTCACGAAACGCCTCATTTAACGTGCCTGCGTGAGGGGTGTCTAGCAGGAGCAACTTTTTGTGACACTGGCGTGCCTTGCCTTTAATAAAAGAGCGTTTGGCTCAGTTGGAAGATGGATTAATTTCTTGGCAGAAAGAGATATCCAGAATTGTGACAACTTCACCGCTTATCTTCAGTTTATGAAGCTGAAGCACACACGCCTGTGCACTGGACTCAACAGATAACAATGTACCATTTTCCGTGTAAACCAGCGCCTGTTTTTCTTAGCAGGCGATCCTTTGTTTTTGCTGTGCTTCTTCCAGCCAAACCAAGATGCTTGGCCCGAACACGCAAGGTCTTACAGAAAACACATTTCACATTCCTCTGCGGTAGCAGCGAGAACATTTGGAAACGACCCTTTCCTCAATGCCTTTGCACCCAGGGAAGCCGCATCTTTCCCTGATTACTTTTGTTCATCAGAGATAAGACGAAACACAGTACGAGACACACATTTTCTGAGCTCTTTACAAAGACCCACCGCTACACTTTGGCAAACATGAAAATACATTGTCTTGATAGTAAGTCCAATTCTTAGCAAATTATTGTTCTGGGGATGTAGGTCAGCTCAGTGCCACAGTGAATAATAGCAAGACTATTGAATTCTTTCACAGCTAGAATTGTCAAACAGAAAGGTAAAGGGAACTGGAAGAACCTGGGATGAGCCTTATCCTAGGCAGAGATGTGCTGTGAGGCTGCTGTGAAGCCACCGAATGGCAGTGCTACACTGTCTGCTCGGTGGCTGAAGAGGAGCACTCAGACACCCAGCACCATCACATCACTCAAGAAAATCAAATGTTATTTTATTTCATTCTGAGTCACCAGATCAACAGTATTTTTACAGTCTGGACTAGAAAGCGACATCCTTATCTCCAAGATGCCGTCTTGACAGTTCATTTGCTACTTTTTGATATTTAGTCATGCCAAACCCCAATAGTCTAAGGCTGCAATGCGTTAAATCAAGAGATCGTATTTTGGAGCTCATGAAAGAGATGAAGACGTAAAAGCAGCCTCATCGGGGACTTCACTTTTGGAAGGACCACAGGCTGCTAACAGATCATCTACAGCTGTAGCCGCTTCCCCGTGTGTTACTGTGCTACACACAACATGGTGACATCCAGTGCACCAACTGCCCTCTGTTGAGCTTATCCACGTGGTCACCACTGTCCACCTTCGCACAGGGAACCTTCAACTTTCTTCTTCCACTGAGTCAGAACTAGGCAACACCTCGATCTAGCAGGGTGCTGGGTACAATTCAGATGAAATTTTGACCATGAAGCATGTTTTGATTTAGATTAATAGGCAAAGGACAGAGAGAGTCTCCCTGACCACTGGTGGGGTCTGCTGGCAGCAATTAAAGTTCAGCACCATATATCAGCGTGGCACAAACCAGTGAGTGTGATTTGTTCATGGAATTAATGCTCACGCTAAAAGATAATGCAGATACGTTCATGAGCTTTTAGGGCTGGTAAGGTAATATCATTAGATGATGGTGGTAGCTGACAAGTAAATGGAAATATTTGACCATGGCAGATCAGATTAGCAAACACTCTGCATCCAGTTATTGTAACCACAGAGTGTTGACTCTAATTCAGAGCACAGCTGGCAGAAATCTTTACTGTAAATAAATTGTTGATTGAAAATTTTACGTTTGCAAGCAGTGGTGAATTCATTCTGATTTTCTGATTCATGCTGCCATGGCACTTTATTTGTACTGGTAAAATAGTCCATTCTCAGTTCTCTGACTATTTTTGGTCTGTAGGCATTTCTGAACTAGAACTAATCTGCTCTGGATGTCTAGAACTGCTTCCCTAAATTACGTGCTTTAAGCTTTCCAAACACCAGCCTCAATCCTTTTTAAACAGCGCATTACTAGTTGGCAAAGGACTCAGAAGTGGACTTCTGTTACAGAAAATCTCACGTTATCAATCATATTCATGTGTGAAATGTTGAGGATTCATGAAGTTTTCAGCATTAGTTCTCAATTTAGAAACACAGGAGGTGAGTAACACGTCCCCATGGAGGAAGATGGTGAATAGTTACCCTTAGCATTTGCAGACGTTACTGCGAATCCGTCAGGCAGCTGTATTGTGGGGTCCAACACAAAAGTCATAAGGGCACATGAAGCCACCTAGAGACGATTCTTTGGGCTTTTGATACCTGCTATTTGAGCTTCATTTGACCCACTCAACATGCATTCAGGGAAGAAACAGTCAGTTTAGCCCGTGAAATTATCAACAGGAAGCATTTTCATTTGTCTCTTAAACAAGTCCCTAGCTTAGGTGGACTATGCAGGCCAGTCCCACCTGCAGGAAGACTGCAGACTGTAGCTGACAGTGACCCTTAACCAGATGGTTTTGAAAGCAAATATTGAATTACTGCACATTTATATAAAAATGTATCCATTTTAGTCAAAGAAAAGCTTTCAGACAGTCCAAAGTTTCTCCATAGCTTTCCAAATGTTGGGGTTTTTTTCTCAAGTCTGTATCTCAAGTTTTTAAACTAGATGTAGACATCTTTCCTGGAGAGGCAAACACATAATGTGCAACTGATTCATTAATTAGCATATCCTTTCTGGGAGGATGCCAGCTACTGTGCATCCTGTCCGTTTATGTATTTAATAACAACATTTCCTAATGATTCTAAAATGCATCATTAGGTGCATTTTAGAATCATTCTAAACGATTCTCCAACGCAAATGGAGAAGAGTAATTGTGTAGGACCTAAGAGAAAACTCCATAAAAGCTCTCCATGGCCAGCAATGGACTTTACATCAAGCCCATTAGTCGTTTCCTTCAGAAATGTGTGAGTGATATGAATAAGATGATGCGTATCTGTATTTTCATGAACAAAATATGGAAGTCAATGGATTTGTTACGCTAAGCACTGAATGTGGCCTGTTGTTTAGATTTCAGTTATCCATTCTTACCTGGAATATAAAATTTTCTTTTACAAGAAGTGTGGCTAGCAAAGTCCATTTGCCTTGAAGATATAAATTAGACTTGGAAATTCATGTAAATGCAACTATCCTTTATCTTTGTTTCAGAATTAAGGAAACATAAAAACCTTAGTGCGGGAGAAGATCATTTGTGAATATGCTGACAAAAAGAAACGAAATATTAGGTTGAATTCAATTAAAAATTTTAATGACTAAATGACATTGATAGTTTGAAAAAATGAATGAGTAACATATATTGAAAATGAGATTATATGTGTAATTGTAGGAAACTGATGCTAATTCGGTGTTGCAGCATCTGAGAGAAGGTTAAACTTCAACATCCCTGTGAAGAGTGCAAGACATCATCTTTGTGCGAATGCCTTTCCACTCTACACTTTTGCCAGGGTAAAAGAAGTTGCAATAAACTGATAAAGAAGATGCTTTACATTCTCACAAGGAAAATGTGGTGTAACTGTCATGAAGTGTGCTGACTGAAGGTGAGAGTCTCAGCTCATCAATCGGCTTCTCTTTGGAATGGGAAAAATGTAAATATCCACGCACAAAAATAGAATTTAAAAAAATAAAAACTCCTTTAAGCACTGTATTTGTGGCACTAAATTTACATATTATGTTCTCTTCCATAAAAAAGCATCATCAAAAAGAACTTGTGCCAGTTTTGTATTAAAAGGCCTATAGAAATCTCTTAAAATTGCCTTCGTTGTTGGTAGCATAGGTCCCAGGCTTCTGTCTTCAGGTCGTCTAGTGTTTGATGCAGGACTCTTTGTAATCAGAGCTTCTTGTTTCTCACTTAGAGGCCCTGTGGAAAAACAGAACGTTATCTTAAAATATTTCCCCAAAAGCCCATGCTAAAGATGACAAATGACTAAATCAGAAGGTTTGCCAAGGGAAAACAAATGGAATTGGTGTTAGCAGTGATGATGTTTCAGAATATTGAATGCAGGCTTAGATTAGCAAAATAAATAAATCACTGTTAGTAAATATAGAAATAATATGTTTTCCTTTTACATTAATTAATCATCTCTACAACAAGCAGCATAAATTATTTCTGGAGGAAAAAAATTTGTTTTCAGAAAACAAGTATGCCACTGAATACAATTTCCTGTCCATTTTGGAGTTGCAATTATTTTATCCTGTTATTTCACTTTATGATGTGAGTTTAATACCTGGTAGAAACTCTACAAGCTTCGCTCAGGTAAGCCCTGTTTTTTGTTTGTTTTGGAGGCTGTCAGTGCATCAAAGTGGTACACAGGTATAGCGATGCCCCTCTTCCAGGAACAAATGTAAACCCTTGACAATGTACTTCAGCAAGATAAAAACCCACAGACTTTTCCAGCGTAAACCATATTCAGGAAGAAGATGCCAAGCTCTTCATCTGTTCAATCTGCTACACTCAAACTTTCTCATCATCTAGACCAGTGTTTGGACCAGCCAGACTATTTTGCAGCCACATTTTCATCCTCTTGCTACTGTCAAATCAACATTGGGCAACGTTTTGCCTGCCAGCTTTTCTCCGAGGATTAGCAACAGATGTCTCAATCAACACAGCAAAAACACAATTTCCCCCTTCTCCCTGGCTAGAAACGCAACCTTTCATCGTACTCAGATTTAGATTCTGGATTGGTGCACGCTGGCAAGAGCATCCACACCATGCTAGTACTTCCAAGTTGTTTAAATTGCGTGGGATAGCTCTTGCACCTATGTAAGTCCATGACAAACAAGCCCTGACTGCCTTCAGAAGCAGGACTGGCTTCCGTATGGTAAGATATTTTGATTTTTTTTTTTCCTTAATATAGTCTTATTAAGATCTTCTAACGCCAGCCTTTCTATGGGAATTTTGGAATTTTAATTTTGCTTGACTCCAGGCAACAAGATCAATGAATCCTTCAAGGCAGATTCCCATGCTTCTTTTTTGTCTCTTAATAAAGGAAAAATGACATAGAAGAAGGATAATAATGATTTTTGGCACTTATCTCAAACCATCCAGCAGATACCTACCCAGATCCAGAAACTGGAACACCATGTGCATGGTGTATTTCACATTTGATGCATGGTCCTCCAAGCGGAGAACGAGTATCTGATCTTTGTCAAAAACTGTCAGCCAGTCCAAAAGATACACCACATAGAGCCCAACCTGCAACCTTACCTGTAAGCACAAAAAACCCAAAACAAATAAAAATTAATTCATCTTAGAATTTCTATCTTTTCAGCAGAAGTCCCTAATACGCGCCTTTGTTTTCAGTGCAGCTTAAGGAAATCTTTGCAAATGGCATTTCTGCTCATAAGAGATGTCATTTTATTAAGGGCTCAGCTGTGCACTTGCTGCATCAGCCACAGGTCTGCGTAAAACCACTGCACAGAGACAACCATACGCAGAAGGATGCTCAGCCACCTCACGTCCACGCTCCTCCATGCTTGAGATCACAGATCACACAGAATCACAGACTGGCAGGGGTTAGAAGGGACCTCTGGAGATCATCCAGTCCAACCCCCTGCCAGAGCAGGGTCACCCAGAGCAGGTGGCACAGAACACGTCCAGGTGGGTTTGGAATGTCTCCAGAGATGGAGACTCCACCACCTCTCTGGGCAGCCTGTGCCAGGACTCTGCCACCCTCAAAGGAAAGAAGTTCCTCCTCATGTTTAGGTGGAACTTCCTATGTTCGAGTTTGTGCCCATTACCTCTTGTCCTGTCGCTGGGCACCACTGAAAAGAGCCTGGCTCCATCCTTCTGACAGCCACCCTTTAAATATTTATAAGCGTTGATAAGATCCCCCCTCAGTCGTCTTTTTTTCCAGACTGAAGAGACCCAAATCCTTCAGCCTTTCTTCATAAGAGAGGTGTTCCAGTCCCCTCATCATCTTGGTAGCCCTTTGCTGTCCCCTCTCCAGCAGTTCCCTGTCCTTCTTGAACCAGGGGGCCCAGAACTGGACACAATACTCCAGATGTGGCCTCACCACAGCAGAGCAGAGGGGGAGGATGACCTCCCTTGACCTGCTGGCCACACTCTTTTTGATGCACCCCAGGATGCCATTGGCCTTTTTGGCCACAAGGGCACAAACCTGAGATGATCCAGCCTTCACAGAGACACTGAGGGCTTTCAACCCCTGGATGAACATCAGTGGAAGGGAAGATTCTAAGTCCTGCTGTCTTCTCCAGCCCCTAAAGCTGCTTGCTTCACCTGGAGTATCACCTGCACCAGGTCACGCCGCCATGAGCAGTACAAATATTCTGATTCGGTGTCAGGAATTAGATTTGGGTGGTTTTGCTTGTATCCTCTGATTGCAATAATTAGATTTAGATCTAAGCTGCGGTAGCAGCGGCTGCTAGACAGTGTTAATGGTGCATTGTCTGAGTACACAAGGAGAGCACCGGGCTATGTTGGACCAGAGATGTGAAAAGGCAGTTTTTCAGCCTATCCTGACCTAATCTCTGTTTTTCTTCCCTCCTCAATTTTACCTAACAAGCTGAAACATAAAAAGGGTAGTCTGGTGTTCTTAAAAGTCCAACCTCCAACTGTGCTTATAAATATTTTTCTAAACCCCTTCAGGCTCAGAAGAGAGAAACATGAATCCCAAGTCATAAGCATCTTTCATAAAAGAGACTTAACTTCTTCAAGTCGCATTCCTGCAGAACCAAAGAAGGCAGATAACAATAGTCTCTTTTGCTTCTTACACTGACTCGTGTGACCCACATTGATACTTAAATTCCAGTAAAATAAGCCATATTTTGAATTATTGCCACGTCATTATTATCATAACGTATAATTCTGATGTGTGTCTTTGGCTGCTTATAGCAATAAACCTCCATATTTAGCAGGCTTCTTATATATGTGCTACACAAGAATTTGAAACATCTTTCTTGATTAAAACATCAGCCTAACGTGTAACTGGCAGGGCAGCACTCCAGCCCTCAGTTCATGCCCCGTTTTACTGAACATTGGGGCAAACGTGTGGCCCAGTGATGGGTTTTGCTCTTCTTTCTCCTGGGAGATGGAGGTGAGGGAAAGGCAAGCATCGGCTGCACGGTACACTATGGGATTGCAGAGCTTTCCCGCTTGGGCTTAGAATCTTTTTTAAAGCTTTCCACCAGAAAAAGAAACTTCAACGAATATGCCCCCGTAATTTTCAGTTTTCTTGGGATCAGCACGAAACTTGATTTTCTTCCCTATACAGTGTGTTGTATGGACTTCTTCTTCATCGCTGTTCTTCTGAACCAGATCGTCTCCTTCCATAAAGCTCCAGTGCTTACCCTTATACATCAAAGGCATCAGGAGGGTTTCCCAAGCCATTCTCCCCTCCATAATATCCATTTCTGCACTTTTGGTTTGATCACCCTGGCTCAGCATGTCTTTGTCTGGATAATACGCTTTCCACCAACTCTAAGCAAGGATAAGCTGACAAACATCCCTGTCTTTACATGTCAACATCTATCAGCAGCAACAATGTCTATGGCATTTCTCTTGTTTCAGGAATATATTAACAAATAGGAAAACATTCTTCCAGTGTAGTTGCACAAATACCATTCTAATGAGCTCACCAGGGAAAACAATCCCTACTTCTTCAATATATAAGCAAATCAGGCACATAACAGACTTTAGCGACTTGGCTGAAGAAGGAGCTACAAAAGCCCATTGAGGAGCACAGCCAGTATTCGTGTTTTATTACAAACACCTGCTTGTGGCTCTCTGGAAAGAGGCATCCTCTGCTCATTTCCAAAAGTATCTTCTTCAGAGGGCTGCCTAAGACAACAAACGAAGATTGGTTCTGCACCCTGAGGACGAAGGCAAGAGGAAAATCTTTCCTTTGAGTTCTCTCTCTGCCTTTTTCTCCCCACTCTGGAAGAAATCTTGGAGGAGACCTTCTCCCTCTCTACAACTCCCTGAAAGGAGGGTGTAGCCAGGGGGGGTCGGTCTCTTCTCCCAAGTAACAGGCGACAGGACAAGAGGAAACGGCCTCAAGTTGCACCAGGGGAGGTTTAGGATGGATATTAGGAAAAACTTTTACACTGAAAGGGTTATCAAGCATTGGACCAGGCTGCCCAGGGAAGTGGTTGAGGCACCATCCCTGGAGGTATTTAAAAGACGGGTAGACACAGTGCTTAGAGATATGGTTTAGTGATCGTTTTTGTCAGTGTTAGCTTGCTGGTTGGACTCAATGATCTGAAAGGTCCCTTCCAACCCAGGCAATTCAATGATTCTGTGAAATGCATTTTTGCAAGCAGATGGCTGGAAGGTGCTGTGATACCACCCAGCAGGTACTCGTGTCTGTGGAGGTCTGGAGGCTACCATCAAGGACCAGCAGCTCCAGCCTACCTGCCTACGTAAGTAAGAGGAAGGTCCTGCTTGCCCTACTCCTGCGGGGCTCAGGTCTGTGCAATGCACTCTTTTATGGTTATTTTATCGAGTGGGAGAGGCAATAACTTCAGCTCGGAGACAAGGAGGGAAGTATTCCCTCTGAGTCCTTTACAGCCTGAGCAAATAAAATAGGACTGAATGGCAAATTGGCCAGACATGATACTTCAAGTCAATCTCTTCCATATTATTCTCCCCCTTCAGGCAAAATATGAAGTCAGTTCTACACTGAAAATGTGAATTTTGGAATACTGAGCCTGTAGTACTTATCCATTCCCCTGCCAGCAGTTTCGGTATTTCCTTTTATCATTTTCTGATGTGCACCATTAAAAAAAAAAAAAAAAGAGAGAGAGAGAAAGGTTTTATCTAGTTATTGGTAGCCTCTTCTTGAGAAAGAATGCATAATTTATTCTGATTTTGAGGCAATTTTGTACCACAAAGATCCTTGCCAGAGCTACTTTTTGGAGAGGTCTGCAAAATGCTTACACATTAAACTGTTATCTTCACTAAACGTGCTCTCCATACGCTTGCACAATAGAAAGACTGTATTATTACGGTTGGCATTCATCAAGGAACAGACTGAGGAGACAGCTGAGCCAGTACATCAGCTTTTACATGCTTACATATATATTTATGTCATCTGCTTTACAAATGAAAAGGGAGAAAGTTTTATTTCTGGATGCTTATTTGCGCAGTATTTCGGTGTTTTAATAACCTCGACCCAACGTACCATTAAACAAGCAAGGAAAGAAAGGTTCCTGGGAATACGTACGGGCATGGCATTGTTCAGGGTGTTGTTGTAGACACAGGCTCTCAGTGAGTAATCCAGCATGCAATTTTCAAACAGCTGCAGCGATTCTGCCACTTTCTCGTGAAAATCTTCCGCAGATTTATTAGCACTTGCAAAGTACAGGTAATCAGAGTACAATCTGCAGATGAGATATGTGTAAGTAAATGGCAGAGGGAATGAAAGAAGATTTATTTACACAACAGTGGCAAATAATTACATGAATCGAGGGAAAGGGTACGTGTGCGTAACATTGCCCCACCGACAGCCCGTTCAGTCAGCCACACATTTTCTGTTCATTTTCATCGAACCATAGAATGTGTTGGGTTGGAAGGGACCTCTAAAGGCCATCTAGTCCAGCCCCCCTGCAGTAAGCAGGGACATCTTCAACTAGATCAGGTTGCTCAGAGCCTCGTCCAGCCTGGCCTTGAATGTCTCCAGGGATGGGCCTCCACCACCTCTCTGGGCAACCTGGGCCAAGGTCTCACCACCCTCATTGTAAAGAACTTCTTCCTAATGTCTAATCTAAACCTCCCCTGCTCTAGTTTAAACCATTGCCCCATGTCCTATCGCTAGATGCCCTTGCCAACAGCCCCTCCCCAGCTTTCCTGGAGCCCCTTCAGGGACTGGAAGGGGCTCTAAGGTCTCCCCGGAGCCTTCTCTTCTCCAGGCTGAACCCCCCCAACTCTCTCAGCCTGTCCTCACAGCAGAGGGGCTCCAGCCCTCAGATCAGTTTCGTGACTTCCTCTGAACCCGCTCCAACAGGTCCATGTCCTTCTTGTGCTGAGGGCTCCAGAGCTGGACACAGTACTCCAGGTGGGGTTTTAATTTTAATGTTTTTTGCCTCAAAGTAGCATCCACTCCAGGGAGATCCGCGCTTTCAAGGTCAGAATCCCTTGAGAACCTGACCCTAGTAATTGCGCGAGCCAATATTTCCTCCTGAAGGCAAATCTTTCAAATGTATATACCTTAAATTTGTGTTATCTATGAACAGGAGAACTGGTCTCATCTGACACTGGTACCTCTCTATATTCAATGCTCCACACTGCCATGGATAGAAACTTATCTCAAAAGTTTAAGTTGAAATTAAAACCAACAAAAGGGTGGGATGAGTTAGAAAGAGTGATTTTTATGTGATTATCAACCTGGCCATCTACAAAAATAAGAAAAAGCCCAGATTTCCTAGTTTTTGCAGAAAGCTCTGTCTCCAATCCCATGTTGTTTCTACGTTGACTTTCCATCAAAACTGCCCGATTTACAGCATTCCACCTCTTGGGGTTTTTTTTAAGCTGAAATACAACAGCTAGGTGAGTGGTTCACATTTGTGCTACAGTCTGCAGAGCTGCATCCCCCACGCAGCCCCACCTCTGCGCCGAGGACAGCAGGAGGTGGCCCCATGTGCGTTGGCAGCTTGCAGGAAAGCAGAGCCCCTGTCTCAAATTGCTTAATACCACTTAAAAAAAAAAAAAAATTATCTACGTTCAAGACCCTTTGGGTGGTGGGGAAACAACCCAAAACCAACAGGCAATACAATATCTACTTTAGTGTTAATCCCTGAAACCTTGATTAAACTCTTCCAAGATAAACACGGTTCAAAGAGACAAAGGAAATGCTCTGATACGGCATAAATATTACATTGTGAATCATCTGCTGAACATGATATTTTAATTTTCTTTCCTATCTAGGCTTAGAAACTATGACCAGAACCCCAAACATACTGCAGGATTTTGAAAACAGCTTTGTAACACTTGAGGAGTCACTTCCCTGAGCGTGTTTGTAGCACAAATATTATGCCTCCATAGCACCCACCTCTTGACACAATTCCAGAAATCCTAGATAACTTTCAGCCTCTTTCAAAAAGCACAAGTTTCTAAGAAATTACCTAAAAAGATCAATTTATTTAGGTCTCATTTTACTGCTGCAGTAACTTTTTGTATTACACTTACTTTATTTATTTTTTAACTTCCTTAGATTTCCACAGGTACTTCAAAAATTCATCATTTAATTTAGAAAGTTTAGGCCCTAATCCAGCAAAGCACTTAAGCACAGGAATAGCCCCTCTGCACTCATTATTTATGTTAGCGTTTTGCAAAAACAGGATTTTAATTCCCATATGAAACAAATGAAGACTCTCTGTTCATTTGAAAAGGAAGAAAAGAGATGCATTTGTTGCAGGATGCTTGTAATTCAATTTTTCACACGCTTTTTAGAATAAAAATCACAGCAAACTATAGAAGATGAGGCAGAGACACCCAGAATCATCTGTAGGGGTCACCAACTAAGAAAATCAAAGACTCTGATTTTCGTACAGTTCTTCCCAGTCTGATAAATGCAGTTGAGACAGTTTTCTTTAAACAAATAAACTCCATCTCTGAGCAGAGGGAGGGTACTGGGCTTGGAACAGACTGATCAGGCAGCCTGTTTCAAAGTGATGCCCATCCGTGCTTGAGGATCACAGCCATGGCAACATGTGTGTCCTCCCCCTTGGTGATGACAGACATTGGATCCCTCACGATGCACCCACTGAAGAGCCACCCCACCAGCTCAGGGTACGAGGATGAGCTGGGGAGAAGCTAAGGGACAAAACCAGCCGACTTCAACTAAATTAGGCAGACAGTGGTACCTCCTGCTCGCAGAAAAGCATGTACATCATCAAGACCTGGGCTTGCCCACCTTGTCCGAGGGAAGGCAGGACTGACCGCTCTCAGCAGAGGAGGTGAGAAGCTTCGTGCTGGGGGAAATCAGCCAGCAGGCATCACACACAGCATAGGCCTGGCTGTAATTGTACTTAAAAAGGTTTAATACGACTCCTTAGTATTTCTAATCATCCATTAAAACAAACGCATAATTTTTAGGACTTGCTGACCTCTTATGGAAAACTATGTTCTTGAAAACAAGCTCTCTCTCCACAGGGCAGTTGAGATTTTTCTATATTTCTTTCCATCTGTTTTTAATTCTGGGGACATCTGCCTGGAAATAAAGCTTTTGCTGATTAGGATTTCAGCTGTTCCGGCTACTTGGAATCACCCTCAATCACCAATAATGACGCCAGTGACACCCACCACCACAAACCTTGCTGCCCTCCAAATTTCCTCCGTCAGGGGACAGACCAGACCTTGTGCAGGTTAGACCAGACCCTGTCCCAGACCCTGTGCAACACCCAGGTCCTCCTGGCTACTGCAAGGCAACTGCCTGGTTGCCCTGCATTGCCGATGGAGCTATCCGGGTCTCCCCGTCTGCCATGGCTGCTTTTGCTCCTGCAGTTGAAATGAGCTATCAGCCACAGGGGCACAGGGAATTGTAAACAAAAAGAAACTAATTTATCATAAATACAGCAAGGAGGATGAAGCTGACTTTTTATCTCACCCTTATTAAAGCTGGCAAAGAGCTACACTCCCATTACACAGGGTGGTTAAAGCAATCAGGGAATTTGTCGGTAATTTCCATGAGGAAGCCACTTCAGCCAGCACTCTCGCATAAAGTTACCATCTGTTAAGTCCTGAGGTCAGGAGATGTCGTTCAAAGTTGAGAACTGTATATCTTGACATGGGAGATGGGAAGCACTCACACAGCTGTGCCTCTCACCGGTAGCCATGTCCTGCCAAGCCCTACCATAGGGGAAGCTCGTCGATGAGCATCCATCCTTTCCCATAGCCAGGTCACTTTGGGCAGCTGCACCCTCTGTCTGCCCTTCTCCTGGTGCCCGAGCCCTTGCCTGGTCCCCATCATCCACATCCCCCTCTCCTCTTTCCTAGGTATTTCTTGTCTTTGCCCTTGAGTACTGACCTAGCTTAAAGTATCCTGAATATCCCTAAAGAGCTACAGAGAGAAGGAATTCACACCCCCTTGGTCTAGTCCTTTTGGACTCTGCCTCCATCTCTCCACCCTCTCCATTACCCTCATCACTATCATCCTCCTTCAGAGGACACAAAGGAAAGAAACGTCCTAGAGATCTGGAGGAAGGCTGGAGATGAAGAGTGAAATGCCAGTGGAAGGAAGGACATTCGTGGCTAACACAATGGAGAACCACTCAAGGACAGCCCACACCTCTGCAAAAGTAGAGCCCTTCCACTACAGACAAAGTCAGGAGGACCAAGGATGAACTCCTAAGCAGCTGTTAGCTGTGCAAGCTAAAATTGCCTAGGGAAGCTTTATATGAGTGTTGCACCAAACCCTTTTAAGATTAAAAACAGTTTGTATCATTTGCTGACTCTGGAGCTATTTGCAATCTTTTCATTATCTTGAACAGTATGCCCCTTGAAGACAGAAACCTTATTATTTAACATGAATTGAAGCATTGCGTAGGACCACTTGTGTCCAGACATGTCGATGCAGTGCCATGCTCAGTCTAGTGGTCCCTGCTGAGAACCAGGCCGTATTAGCTCAGGTAATGGAGTTATATTGAATTGGGCAATGTATAAATTATTTTTTTCAGAGTAGCTCAGCTGGCCATGCACGGCACTCACTGTGGCATTTACACTCACATGCCCCTCTTTCAAACCCTACCACAATTCCATCTGCCAAAATACACAGAACAAAACCCCCTTGGCAGCTCTCATCATAAACCAAGTAACTCTGTCAAACGCAACGTGAACATTTATTTGCTCTCGCAAGAGTGAATAAAATCATTATAGTAAGAAATTTCTTCTTGCATGTTTTAGCAATGTGATCCTGGCTCACCTTTCAACCGGGTCTCTCAGCATGATGATAAGTTTGGCATTGGGTTGGAAGGCATGGATGAAGTCCTGGATTAAGAAGGGAGGTTCTCCTTCAGTACTGTTGTCGTAAAAGAAAATCCAAGCGTTGTTGTCCCACATCGTCGAGGCACTGGCCTCCCCTGGAAATTAAAGAGCATCTCTGCTAGTAATCCACTTCATTCTTTGTATCAGAGGAGAAATTGCCTGAATTTTGAACTGGCGTAGACTGCTTAAAATTCACATTATTAATTTCAACATACCTTGCTGTTCCCTTGCAAATTGGTCTGGCCAACGCTCCCCACGGCCAGAGCAGTCACACCGCCTTGTACCTTTGTGAACGTACTGATATCGGCAGGTTTTATGTAATTCCACCTGAAATATCACTTTCCACTAACCCCACTGCTTCCTGTTAGTGGTTAACACATGTAAATATATTCGATCCGGGTTTTGATCCACCCTGCAGCGAGGAGGCAGGAGCTCGGGGCTGCCGAAGACCCGCCGTGCTCTCTGTAGCACCCCAAGGGTTGGGTTTAATGCTCCTGATCTCAGAGAAGCAGGCTGCTAACAAATTATACGATTTGACAACACAAGCTAAAGGGAATAAAAAGCAGAAACCACCATTCCAGCGGATCAATAGTGTTTAGAACGTCAGTGAGCACATGGGAAATATTGAGAAAAAAGATGCACTAAGCAGCTGAATTGTGTCAATGCAGTTTGAAATATCCCTTTTTGAGAATTATCCATTATCACAGCTTTTTTTATAGAACTACAATTATTAATGTGGATTAAGTCAGATATAACTATTTACTAACGATCAGACAAAAGGCCTATAGAATAAATAACGCTTTTAATTAAACGCCAGATTCTGCTATCCTTAGTTTCTGAAGAAGCTTACTCTGAAAATAATGCTACAGGGAGAAACACAGTCAGTAATGTCTCTGCCAGAACACGGTATACGATGCTTCAGCTGCTAAATAAATGATCTGATACGATGTTCTGAATTGTGTAATCTTCCCTGTCTTTTTAAGTCATGCTGGCATTTATGTGGCACACTACTGTTTAATAAAACATATACAGGAGCTTTTTGGAAACTTCCACTCTTTGACAGCCTAATGAGAGCGAATTCTTGGTAACAAGGTTTTTTGAATCAAAAGGAATGAGATGAAAAAATAATAATGTTGTAGGCTTATAGACTTCCACGTGATTTCCCTTTTTTTTTTTTCCCCCCCTCTCTCTCCTGGGAAAGTCCAACAAAGATTTTAAAAGATGGCCAAAACACAACACGAAAAAGGCACTGGCTCCAAACTTCAGCTGAACATAATGCGATTCATTAATAAAGTCTGGGAGCTGTTAGAAAACACATTAATCTTCTGCCATGTTCATTTTGCCTCTTTTCAAAAGGAGGAGATCAGGTCCATTGGCTAAAGCCGGGTGTCCACAATAGCCCTGCTTTTCCGTTCTAAATTAATTAGCCAAAGCACTGCCTAATCATCGGTGGGCTTTGACTTGTCAATTAAAACTCAATTAGCCCAGCTCCCATGCTGAGTGTAGCAGAAGCACAAAAGACTAAATATAGGCCAAGAGTGGAGATAGCCGTACCACGAAACCATCGTGCAGCTATTTCAGAAGATGGTATAATGCAGATGGGTCCGAGCGCTCGCACACACGGATTTACAGACTAGCGCGCTCCCGGGATGAGAGCGGCCTTGGGAAGTCACTGCTGCGTCTCCATGACGGGAATGGCTAAACTCAAACTGCTCCCTCAAAAATGTTTGCCTAAATCACGCCAAAGAGTGAAGCCTATGACCTCATCCAGCCATCTATTCCTCTCTAGAATAGTTTTTCTGATCTTCCTTCATACTTCTCTGCTCAGTAGACCTCTCATCATGTTTGACACTCTACTGGATTTATTCCAATGAGCTCATACAGAGTGACCAAACCTGAGCATAAGAACATCTGCTTACACGTGTGCTATCTGACCTAAATAAAATCAATGCGTCTACACGCAAATGGGCAGATTCTCTTGACACCAGAGACCAGACCTCTCCACAGACGTGCCGGCTGGATCAACTGCCGCCACCAAAAATCTGCAGGCAGTGCACGAGCAAGGGAAGATCACAGGCACACGACCGAACCGTGCTAAAGCATCAACAGGGTCTCAAGGTGATGCTCTAATGCTGTCAGTCCAGGGTAGCCTGGGTTCAAGAAAGGAAAAATCTTCCCAAAATAAGATGCCTGTCAAGAATTAAGGGGGAGGGGATACTAAAAAAAGAATAATAATAAATCCTTCTGGTCTCTGCAGCCAAAAATACTCCTGACAATTTGACAGTGTTCCTTTCTGTTTTATAATGCAGATTTAATATCTGCAAAGAGAATGATCTACACTAAACACCAGATAAAGTAATCACTGCTATAGTAATTATGTCAAATTACTGCAGTGCAACCAAAAATACATTAATTTTCTTATGAACGTATGAATTACTAAATTGCCTAAAGAATAGGTGTATAACCTCTTTATTCAGTCATTAACGGGTTAAAATCTTACTGTGTTTTCACAAGACATTCCTCTGAATTTATCCTATTAATGATCACAAATAAACACGTCCTGCTCAGAGTGCCTCAGGCTGGATCAGTGCTGTCCTCTTCGGTTCATCTCGACGCAGATGTTGGATTTTTTGGGGGAAAATGCAATTATTACCCACTAAGTATAATGTCCAGAGAAGCTTAACTTTTCAAAATAATGTAACATGATGAACTACTGAAATGTTTATAGTTTTAACTTGGTTTTTCCTTCTAGTCAACTGAAAAAAGAAAATGGAGGATTCCAAGCAAACCTGATATTCACACAGATTCATTTTAGACTAGCTAGCTTTGTTTCGTTTTTTCACCACGGTCATAAAAGACTGACTTAATGAGTATAATAATTCAGGACTTTTCCTGTAAATTTAATAAGAAAAGCGAACAGAACCTTAATGAAACAATGAGACTGCAGGAAAAAGAAACACAAAGTGAACTCTCGAAAAAGCTGTAACAGGAGGTAAGTAATCAAAGATGTACGTTGCCAATTAGATTAGTGAATTTAATTAGTATAAGCACTTCACCCATGAAAGGACAGGAGATATTATTGTAAGTAGGAGGAAAATCTGCAGATGTCCTTGATGGCAACATTTCTTGAGACCCCATCTTGCAAATTTTACTCAATGTTGAATATTTAATAAAGGGAATGATAAACTTAAATGGAGGCTGAGGAAGTATTGACCAAATGTGACCATAGCCAAGTCTCTGGTTTAAACAACATAAGACGATGTCACCATTTCATCCAGTGAACAATAGTTTGAACTTTTTTGGTTAGAATGAGACCCAAAAAAAATTCTTCTGAGGGTATTCCCTCTGAGGGCAGGCAGCAAAAATCTTGTCTCTATTTTCTGTAGAATAACAACTTCAGGCCTACTTGAAAAGTCTCTTTCCAACAGGGGGCTGTCTCTTGCACAACTAGTATTTTCATGGAATGTGTTTCCCAGGGAAATTTTGAGGTGACAGAGTAAGCCTGGTAAAACTCTCTTCCCCTCAGTTTTGTGGTTTTAGCAGACAGAAAGAGCAGAATTTAGAAGTTTCTGATGATGTTCCTCAGGGGCACTGTAAACCGATGGCACCATGGATCACAGTGGGTGAGCATGGTGTTATTGACCACCGTGTGTCCTGGAAAGCAATCCAGGGATCCCTCCCTACAGCCCAGTCCTAACCACAGACTTCCATAAGGTACAATGCAACAGCATTTCTAAACCATTTTTAATGCTAATCAGGTAATTTAGTATCAACTGAAACTGTAAGGTTGTCTTCAAATAGTATCCTGTACTGTGCCTCTAGGTTCCACGCCTGGAAAGAAATACCAGGCAAGATTGCCTCAACTTGACTCTGTATATTCCTGCTCTTGAAGCTTGCATTATCTTTGCTGTTAATGAACCAGCTCAGGAATTCAATCATATTTTTTTCAGTCCACTGTAGGCTACCCAGGGATAATGACACAAAAAATGGTGGGCCTTCTTCCTACGTATATCTTATATGGGAACTTGAGAAGAGGCGCTTGGAGCTGGTGGGTATCATGGAAACTGTCTCCAGTCAGCTACAGGATTTCTACAGCACCCACTGAGTGTTGCAATACCACAATCAGTGTGTTACCCCAGACACATTGCTACAGCATTTGAACCTGAAGCCACGATCCCGTGGCTACTGGCAAACCCCTTGTAATGAAAACAAAATGAAAATAACGTTTGGAGGAGTCACCAAGGTCATTCTCCCTCTTTTTTTTTTAAGAACATGTAATTAAATGCTGATGTTCATCAGACATTTCTTGCTTGCTCAGGCGTTTTCTAAAGGTAATCACAGCTTTTTAACAAAGCAAGTAACCACCCTCCCGGAAAAGGCAAGAACTTCTGCACTGCCCACGCAGAGCGGAGAAAACCGACATCAGGGGCCCTGTGCTGTGAACCATCCACACCTGGGAAAATGCCCCTCTCGTGCCTCAGCTACAAACCCAACCTGGAGCTGCAGAGACATATTCCAGAGGCTGTATTTGCCCTACCAATTATGATGCTGTTCATCTTGCCGCGCTCTTTTGCCGCTTCGCTCTGCAGCACACCCTGAATCTGATGTGCTGCTAAGTCAAACAAATCGAGGTAATCTTCCACCGGGTAGCGATCATGAAATCCATCCCTCAGACGAATGATTCCTAAAAACGGAGAAAAGAGAGAAGCTTATTAAAAAAAATAAATAAATAAAAAAATAGCAGGGCAAGATCAACCCCTGGTGTAAATAAAGATGGCTTCACTGACATCGCTGGCACTGAACCACCTAATGTCAGCACAAAATCAGACCAATGAAGTGTAACACTCAGATAAAAAAGTGCCAATAATGAAGTAGCTGAGATTCGAGATACTATAGGATTAAGCCATAAATTCCCAGTGATAGGGAACATACGAAGTGTTCTGTTTTATAATTCCTGCATGAATAGCTTGCATTTATTTCCTTCTAAATTTAGCTTTTGGAATTATTGTAAAAGACCAGATTCTGCTTTCATTGCACCAGTATAAATTAAAGTAATATTGGACTCCCACTAGATTTACTGTGTTGAGATTGAGAACAGGCTCTGATGCCAAATATGCAAATCAACATGCACTTATCAAAATCAGAAAACTGGGAAACCATTCATATTTTTGTCATTCACAAGTATGAAAACAAAGCTCCCCGACGGCCTCTTATTTTTCTCTTCTCTTTTCCTCCACCCCAGGGTGTGTTCAGTACCACCTTCTCCCTGCATTTCTCAGCATCTTGAGCCACATCTGTGATTTTTATACTCCTTTTCCCACTCTTCTTTCCAACTCTAGGCTCACTTCTCCACTTTCTGTACATGTTCCCCATGCCTGCCTTTGCATCCTTGCTTCTTACGGTACCACAAGAGAGTTTCTCAAGCGAGCAGAGGTCAAGGACAGTAATGGAAAGTCAACGGAGTAGGAGCAAAGCTAAGAGTATAAAGCAAGACTTCTCAAGTCTCCCTTTTCTGTTCTCGCAAGGCCAACAATTACCAATTATGTGAGAGGAAAGCTCAGCAAGGGAGTTCTTTTGTCCATTCCCTCTGATTTTCCCCTTTAGGAAAGTGAGATTTAATGAGGGTAGAAGAAAGCTCAGCAGTGTATTTTGACTTGTTTTGAGGGGGCAAAAAGGTAGATGCATGGTGCTACAGACTGCCTTGGTTTGTTGCCACCCCACTCATGGGAATAGAAATGGTGGCTAAGAGTCAGGAAAGAGAGACAGTCAAGCTGGGACAAAGTCCTGTAGAGCATCAACCATCCCAGCAGAACAGGAAAGTGGCGATTTGTGAAATGGGGCCTCCCCAGGAGGGCTGTTTAGCTTCAGCTGAAATCAGTCAGTCTCATAAAAATCCACTGAATCAGAGAATGCCATAGAACAAAGAGACTTTCTTCTCCAGATAAATATTACAAGCTAAATCAAGTCAATAGCCAGGAGCATAGGAGTCATACCCACTACTTGGCTTATAAAGGGGGCTGTCTCATTTTCACTTGTCATATTCTCTTTTTTTTTCCTATTTTTTAAATACTAACCATTAGCTAATATACTGTTTGGGCAGAGAGAAAGGACTGAGCCACCAGGAGCAAAACCTCATTTTCCATTCTCAATGGCAGACAGCCCAAGACGATGATGGGAAGGTCATCTCAACAGATCTCCCTCCCATGACATCCCAGGCTCTGCAATCTTTCCTCATTCTTCAGCTTTACAAAATAACTTCAGAAAATTGAATTACGCAAAGAAAGTTCTCTTCAAGGATCTGCACTTGGTCCCCAGTGGCTGACCACAAGATCATGCAAATGGAGAGTTTGTGAATGCCAGCACAGAGATAGGAACACGCCCTTGTTCTCAAATTATATGCGCTCCAGCCTGATTTCTTACACTCTTCTGCCTGTTTGGTAGGTCCAGTTCTGAGCTTTAGTTAGTCCAGTCTTGCTTTAGTGAGGTTGGATGCACTACTTCCTCCAACATTAATTCCAAACACTTATGTTGAGGCTAATGTAGATGTAGAGGACCGTTTAGTATAAAGGATTTTAACCTAACCTATCAGATTGGTTTAGTCTTTCCTGCCAGCACTCTTTTGGAAGACATGATTTTCCAGAGACGGTTTCCTGACAGTCCCTGCATCTACACACCGAGGGACATGCAGCACAGCATTCGCATGGAAGGCATCCAAGTCTAAAATTCCCTTTCTTCACTGATCTGACTATTCGCCTTCAGGTCAGGAGGTAATTCCTTATCATTTGTCTTCAGTCAGCCACTGACCGTGATAAACGAGTGCCTTCTCGTGGGACTTCAGGGGGCACCTTGATGCTTCTCTTGTTTGACTTTGTACCTAGCCCTGCTCCCTCACTGACACCAGTTCCTCCGAGGAGTGTCTCCTAAACTGGACCAAGTTATCTCAAGAGGAAAACTGTATTTTCATCGTATTGCTTTAACTCTTAGCTTATAACAAACATTTAGAAAATGTCTAAAAAAGGATTTTATCCACTTTCTTACGGCATTTCCAAAGGAAGAAAATACAAACACTAAGAACATGGCAAAATTATTTCTGTATGAGAAATATGAAATCCCAGCTCTGTGGCTGAGCCTTCCTCCTCACTGAGAAGTGAAGATCAAAGCCCCCTTCTGCAGGAGCTCAGAGGTTCTTCTGGGCTCCAGGGTATGGGGAAGAGCAATGAAAATGGCAACACCACATGCAGGACAAATAAAGAATTGAAGGTACGACCCTGAAATAAAGAACAGAAGCAGCACTGCAGGTGTCCCAGTCCCTCAAAAAGTGTCCTCCCTTGCTGTTAGCCACAGCAGTTCATTAGAAGAGACAGCTTTCCATTTCAAGAAGATTAGAAAAGCACCAAAGGAGAGTAGTGACGCAAAGTCCTCATCAAATGATCTACCCCACAGTGCTGGGTTTTACCTTGTTCCAAAGGCAGTGTCTGCAGTAAAGCAACAGCAAATCGGAAACAGAAGTGAAGATAATGTCACCGTAAAATAACCAGTATCTTCCTCTTGGAAATAGTAATATCACTGAAAAGCCTGTGATCTTTGCTACCAAAGTCATACCAAGTTAGGGCATACAGGCACTTAACAGCTAGGTCCAACAGTGGGGAAATCCAGAGCCTGGGTGGAATACAGCAAGCGTTATATGCATGAGCATTCAGAGGAAAGCACTAAGCACACAGCAGAGTCAGGAACTGAAACTGGGTTTTCTGCATCTCTTCTAGACTCTAACCACAAGATTGACATTCCTTGGCGCCCAGGGAAGAGAGAAGAAGGAGGACACAAACACTTCAGATGGATAAAACGATGTGCTCAGTCCCAGCGCCCTCAGACACCCTTTGAAGGTGCAATCACGAGGGATGAATGCATCTTGCTCCAGCAGGCCATAACCTCAACTATTCAAGTCTGCCTTCAGAGACAAAGGGTCACTTCATGAAATATTGATGTCATCCAGGAAAAGAGCATCAAAAATATGTGCAGGTTCCTCGGTGCGAGAGAGCTTTCTCATGCAGAGCATCTCTACTGCTTGACCGGAGCTGCAACACTAATGAAGCTTCTACCACAAAGCACAGTTGTATTTATCGAGCCATAAGGACTGAAGCCATCTACATTTCAAATACTGACCCATCATTTATTCATGTAAGAAAGGTTTTACAGAATTTTGCAGCACAAAACCATCACTGCTATTCTTTAAATCTCCCATCACATCCTAACAGTTCCTCTTCCTGCTTTTACAAATTCACAAGGTTGGTTTTATCTGGTGTTTTTATTTTTTTTCCTAGATTTTCCAAACCATTGCAAATAAACCAAATGGAATGTGCATCATCTCAAAAAGTTTCGCCCAAACCACCATTAAACAAAAGCAGGCTAGAACTTATTGGGCATCCACCATCGGATTTTTAAAATTTATTAGGTAATCCAATATGGAGCAAATCCATAAATATCAACCCAAATACATATAAAAGAAATGTCAAAGTTTAATAGGGACAAGTTGCCTGAACACCAGAGGACGTGTTTACTCACCAAACCGTTTTCTTGTCCACCAATGTGGCTCTTTGATTGCTGAGAACCGAACGTCGGGGTGCAGCCTGAGCCGGTCATACAGGTCCGTCGTCCCACACTTGGGCTGCCCAATGATGTAGAAATGGGGGAGACAGCGCAGGCGGTAGTGTTTGTCCTTATAATGGTACAAGTGGTTCCAAAATACCTTCCTGAGGTAATCAAATATGGTTCGAAAGCGCTTTGAATACAGTGCATAGGAGTTTGTTGCATAAGGATCTGTGGTTGTGTTTCCTCTGTACTCTTCATACCAACAAGGATTCTTGCTATTTGGAAGGAATTTATTAGGAATTACTGAAAACATCTGCAACATAAAGAACAACAATTTCAGTCAAGGCAGCAAAAATTGACAATTATCATTTTCTAACTTCGCACATTAAGAGAACACAACAGAAACACTATGTGGACACTTTTAATCCTTGTCTTTTTAAACTAAAAAGTTGACCTTATTTCTTCTGATGGACACTGGAACCCAACCCTGTACAAAGAGTCAGTCTGGGAGAGGAGTACATTTAGAAATCCTTTGATTTTAAGGCCAGAAAGGACTTCAATAATCTCCCAACTCCCCTGCAACACCAAGAATTAATTTTTGAAGCCAAACATGTAATACTCAAATCAAATTACCTTCCAGTTTTTAGCTCTGAAATACAAGGTTTGAAATGACTGGATTTTCAGGAAGGCACACTGGTAATCAGTTATTAGAAAGCCTCCTTTCTTACTTATCATTTAAGGTGACTGGCAATTCTAAGTCAGAATGATTTTGCATGAGACAAGATAAAAATTCTATGAGATCATACAGCTACCAGAAGACTGCCTGATTTTTTGTTTCAGGTGTCAAGACCATTTTATAACTCATCCCTTTTGCCCATAACTCAGAAGGACGTGATCTATAATATCAGCTTTTCCACTGGCGTAAATCAGGAGACTCTAGATGGTGTAAATCATTGTATGAACATCTGAGCACATCAGTTGCATTTTTTTTCTTTTTATCTCAGTAAAAGATTGACCCAAAAGTCTTGAAATAAGCAAGTATACAGCAGTTTCAGACGCACTTTAATTCATACTTACATGTGGCTCTTGTTTCCTCAGCTCTTCTAAATCAGGGCGCTGTCTTGTTACAAACTCTATCTTTGAAGTAATAGTGTCAATAATTAATTTAATGCTTGGATAATCCTTTACGTATGAAATATTCATTTTAGAAGGCTGGTAATGGTCTTTCATGTCACTAAGGCTTTCATTGTCCATTAAGCTTGGATTGCTAGTAAAAGCTCCGTAATGGAAGGGAGACGGTATTAACAACAGGCCATGCTTGGCTCCAGTCAGTATGTAGGATGCCATCACTAGAGTCATTATAAGCAACCCAAATATTAAGCTGCATAGCTTCCCCTTCCTCAAGCAGAAAAATCCGTTCCAGCTTTCACTGGGATCAGTCCTTACTTCCAGAACTGCCAGCAACTTCATCTGCTTGCTATCGGCGTACAAAGGGATCTTATTTTCTCCTTTGCAAACAGGACACTTCTGGTTATTATGATTAGGTCCGCGACATCTGAAACACTGTCTGTGCAAGTCATTTGGTAATAAATGTATGCAACAATTAATACAATACCTCATATTACTACTGTTAAACTCCTGTATTAATGAGCCGAGCACAGCCATAAAAACGTTGCTGAAGCATATGAGTCATCTTCTCTAAGCCTGAAAATGTTTAATTCCTTGAGTGATTCTACGACTACTCAGCAACGCAAAAGGACAGGTTTAAACCAGAATACTTAAAAGCACTCAAAAAGTGACATATGTCACATAAAGGAAAAAAATAAAACAACCACCAACACACAAAAATAGATGTACTGTGGATGTGGTTTCCAAGAATTTGGCTCAGTAAGAGGAATGTGGGGAAGCAAGAATCAGCTAGACAGCTGGCTCAAGTTTTTCCCATTGAACAAAATGAAAAGGAATAAAAATCGTTACGTAGCGTGAAAATATGCAAAAAATAAAGATAACTCATTGTCCACTGATTTACGCTGGAAAGGCAAATATGGGTAGAAATTCCCAGGTATTCTTAAAACAAGTGGGTTCCAAACCAGACTGCTGCTACTGGAAGCTTCATCTTCCCAGGGATGGTTTCATAGACTTGCATTGCACAACCTAAAGAAACAAAGACATATATACAGATACACACAGAACAGCAGACATAAAATCTACATTCACCTTCATTCCAAAGCCATAGCAAAGCACAATCTGCCACAAGTAATTTCGCAGCTCTGTTTGAAAGATGTCTTCTGTTTGCCCTCTATATTAATTACAGCACTCACAATATTATACCCAGGAAACCTCTGCTTCAAGTTCACAGCGAGCTGCCCTTTCCTTTCCATCACCCGTCCGCTCACATCAACGAAGAGTTGCTACCACAGGTAACGCCACACAACTTCCCGCAGCTGCTCGCTAACCCATCTAACAGATCTTAATCTGCTCTTTAAACATGGAAGAATTTTGGACGGTGTTCAGTAACACAGGTTTAAATATCCACCCTCTATCTGTGCATGGGGAGCTTAAATTAACTGTCCTTAAATGGGGCAGGACCCTAGTTAAGAGAACAAGGCAGGGATAAGATAGTAAGTCTCCTTTCAAGCATATGAGATAAGAAGCCAAACAAAAATCCCAAAAGCCACAAGTCAAACATTCAGCAAATGAAGGGATTAAATAATAGACATGAGCAAAGGCTCCTGGCAGGATCTCTGGTTTCTGGAACAGCCACCTGCGACGCAACGCAATGCCACCAAGATACTTCCAGCACTTCTAGTCAGACACGTTTTGAAAACATAGCACTCACTAAA
This sequence comes from Stercorarius parasiticus, assembly GCA_013396915.1. Lineage (NCBI taxonomy): Eukaryota > Metazoa > Chordata > Aves > Charadriiformes > Stercorariidae > Stercorarius > Stercorarius parasiticus. Next base: position 545,553 of record VWZL01002701.1, read on the forward strand.
ACCGGCAAGACGTGTTACTTAAATGAAATGTACAATCAGCACTGCAACTTCAAGGCAAGATCCTGGATCCAGCAAACCCTCTTAATGGTGCGCACTTTGGTATGGGAGAGGTCGTGCAGAAACCAGAGGAGCAGATGTCCCCTTGCTACAGGGCAGCCACCACAGGTAGGGACTTGAGTGCTCGTGTGTCCCATGAAGGTCTCCACGTCCCTGCAGACCAGGGGCTGAAGCACCCTGCTGCACAGGGTACGTGCCGTCATCCTTTAAACACATCAACACCATGGCTGCTTACAGCCAAAAAGCGACCAGAGCTGTTTAAAGTATTTATGTCAGCCTTTGGTCTCGGTTTGAGCGTGTCCATGCTTGGCTTTCCAGGCAGCATCCAGAACACAAGTCACAAACAAGTCATCAGCTTAAGGATGGTCTTAATTAAAGCATATTTACACATAGTTCCTATAGAATTTCTGTTCTCGTGGTTTATTAAATACCTTACTGGAATCACCCACATTTTAAGTTCAAAATCAACTCTCTATTTTGAGAAGCCAGATCATCAAATACAAAAGTTCTCAGAAAACATACTTTTTTCTACATGCTAGAAGACATTTTTATTTTCTAGAATTACTTTTCTGGGGGAACCGAAGGCAGGAAATATTTTAAAAAAACAATCTTGAAAAGTCAGAAGCAAAAAAATAAACTGGCATAGGATGAAAAGGAAAAGGAAAAGACAGGGAAAACCTAAGCGGCAGTAGTAATGTATGGCTCTGACTGGCAACTTCTGTTTTGGCTTTTGTCACTTGATAAAGACAGAAATTCCCTTTAGTCCCTGCGACCAAAGATACCTTAAGACTCCAGTGCTGTGACGCTCTTTATCTATCCCAGTGTGGATACCCATGAAAGCAGCAACCCAGTTCCCCCCCAACACCTCCATTTCTCAGCATCACCCAGGACCTGGTCTGCCACAACCCACTTTTCAGCCCTTCTGTAGACAACCCCAGTATTAACCTGAGTAATTACCCCGAAGGTTCAACACAAACAGTTTTAACCATATTGTGACGAAGAGACTCAATATTGCCTCTGAAGAACAGAGGAAGCACCTGCCCTTCCGTGCGAGGCCAATGAAGGGCCCACGGACTCCACGCATAAGATATAGCACTTTATTGCGGGTAAAAGCAGCAGCTGAAGGAGCTGGAAGAATTCAGGAGCACGACAGCTTTACCTGAACAGAACAACATCTTTTGCCCAGAAGACTATGATGAAATGCTAATTAATTAAAATTATTTTTCAGATTAAGTTGATCTGTGTTATAATTAACTTCCCTAGACCAGAGAACCAGCTCATTGCTTCATGAGGTATCTAAAGGTCCAACAGTCACTTTTACTACTTAAATGAAAATACATTTTCTAAGTCACCTTAATCAAAACATGAAATAGAAGAGATGTTTGACAATTCACACTTAAGAAAAATTAGTGTACTATCAGAGTAACATTAAAAAAAAAATCGGCACCATTATAACTCTCATATAGATAACAAGTTTAAATACACCTCAGTAACCACGTACAAATTTTTTTCTCATTATTTTTTGCCACTGGCTCCCTCCTCTGGACCCACAGTTGTTGCTCCTTCTCTACAAAAATCCATCTTTCTTTTCAAGGTTCAGAAATGCTTTTTCTCTTCATTGTTTCCAAACATCTTCCTTTCTTCCCTATCCTACAGTGCTCTCCGTTCCACCCAAAAACATTGAACTTAACTCATCCTTTTGCACATTTCTGTCTTCAGCAGAAGTTTTCGTGTCTGACTTTGTCCCTTAGTTCCTGAGAAATAACACAGACTTACACATTTCTGAAGCGCCCCTTTGGGTAATGTCCAAGACACCAATATAATTTCTCATGATGATATAATGGATACACAAAGGGTCCTCTGATTACTCCTACAAATCATAGAAATACAATCATTACTGAGTCCCAGAATTTGGCTATTTCACCTTTAGCTTTTTCAACACTAATTTTTAATTCTTAAGAAACATTGCTATAATTCTAGATAACAACTCCTGGCTCATTCCTACAAAAGAGACCAGATCAAATAGGGCAGATCCTGCATTAATCATCATTCTCCTAGCTGCATTTTTGTATGAGGAAAAGTGCTTTTGTAGAATTATTTGTATTCTTGATGTTTCTCCCACCGAACACTGTCACATATTGGAGGATTTCTGCAATCAGGGCAAGCAGACTGTGTCTCAAGGACTCAAGAATAATTATTTAAATACTGAACAACAGCAGTTGCAAAATACCTTCCTACAAAGAAAAGTTCGTTTCCTTAATGAGTTTATTCTGTAAATCAGATGAGGCAGACAGAAATTGCAGCATAATTATTACCGACTATATTTAAATCAAAGGGAAAGAAATCAGTGTAAGACTCCTCAAAGAAGCTGGTCTTAAAAACTTCTCTAAAGAAATGGAGCTGTGATGATTTTGACAGAAGTTTGAATGACTAGAGAGACTAAATCAGATTCTTATGTGTAATATTAAACCCAGGAAGTTTATGCTTCTTATACATAAAATATCCACACACACCCCAAATGAATGTCCAAAAGAAAAAGAGAAGCTATGGACAGGATCCAAGACTTAACGCAGGGAAGAGCTCAATGGTTGTCCAAACACCACCGATGGTCCCAATGGCTGGAGAGAAGGAGGATGAGAAAGGGAGCTCCTGACACGAAGTGAAGAGTTTCCACTTTGCTAATAAACATTTCAGGCAGCAATAAGACACCTGAGCAAAGATTTTCGAAGAGGAAGCAAAGAAGGAGGAGACAGGAGTACTGTCAGGAGAGATTCGGACATCATCCACGGAGGTAACAGGGGAAACCATGAGAACAGAGCCAGTTCAAAAAAAAAAAAAGAAAAGACTAGAAAAAGACAGGATTGAGATGAGGGCCCTCCCAGCAAAAGATAAGAAAAGGGAGGCCAAAAAAACACCTCTAAAAAAATATACACAAGGAAGAGACTACAAATTACAGTGGTAGCTATAAAAGGATCTGGTAACCAGAAGGTAGCCTACAGCATCGCTTCAATTAAATTCATCATGTGCTACACATTTGTTTTCGTGTAATCCTTCCACCCTGAACTCCTCCACTTTGAAACCCAGTGAGTATCTCAATATTCTGCTGGACCCCTGCTCTCCGGCTCCTTGCTGTTTATTTTCGGAGGGACTAGTAACTCTGCACTGTTTATTTAGGGAAAAAAACCAAAAAAACAAACAAACCCAGTTTGTTTTCCAGTCCTCTTCTAATAGGGATCTGAAACTTGCTCAGTGATATTGATTGAATAGATTTATTTGAGATAGTTTTACAGAATCAGTTCAAGACTTTGTGTATTTGACATTAATTCTCAAATTTTTAAGAAGAGCCGTCAGAGATACACTACGAATACAGAGTGCAGGATCTTAGAAAAACGACATAAGATTCTCTGTCCCATCTTAGGTCCATTTGTATGTTAATAAAATGGACTAGAATTTTTTGAACCCTTCCCAGGTGCAGACACTTCTCATGAAACTCCGTTACAAATATTACAAACTCAAGGAAAAACCATGTTAACTACATCTTTGACAGCTGAGGAAAATGCTGTATCAGGAAGCTCATACAAGTGCAGGGGGAAAAAAAAAAAAGAAAGAAAAGAAATATGCTTAGGCTACAGTAAAACTGAGATCTTAATCATACCAGTCATGACGGAAAATTTAAAGTTCCGCCAGCAACCATAACTCTGCCAACTCATGCATAGACACTATAACAGGCTGCTTAATTAGATATCAGTTTGACGGCCTACCACAGAGCAATATTGCTCAGCTAATAGAATGGAGACCTTGATTCTCTTTTTTTTTTTTTTTAAATAACGACTAGTTGCAGACATACCGTTTTACATGATTTTACACTGTCGTGTTCATATAATAAAAAGAACGCAACTGCAATAAATACATAAAAATCGGGATATAATTCTCTGCTGCCTCTCTCTTCTTTTTACCAAGAAGTTTTTAATAAAAGTTCATTCCCCAGCCTTTTACCAATGCAATGAAGGATGCTCACCAGAAGGCCAGGATCCTTCCCCAGCATAAGCAGCCCTTGTTTTCCTCATTCACCCCACGAAATCAAGACATCTACACCATCTTTGTTTGTTGTTGTTGTTTCTTCCATTCAAGATTTCCAGTAGTCATAACCACAGATATACTTCACTTTTTTTTTTTTTTTTATTTCAATATAGAAAGCAGAAGGATGTGAATTGCAGGCAGAATAAAGGCGATGAGATTTGAGTTGGTAATAAACCATTTATGTCTTTTTATATTTTAGTTGCAAAACTGCTGTCGGTTCGCTGGCAGAATATTACTCTCTTTACACAGCAAGCCGTGTCTTTGTATATTGTTGAATAATGTAGCATGTAATTTCCTCTTGTTGAAAAGAACGGTGAATTATTTATGATCACGTCTATACGGTATTTGTCTGTTGTTCATAAATGTGTATCAGCTCTAACCACAAAACAGAAATCAACATAAACCTTTTCAAGCTCCTGGGCCAAAAGCAATCCTCCTCGTAAAAATGAGGATCTTTGGGAATCTCCTAAGTAGGAAACACGGATATAAGAGATGACGCACAGTGGAACGGGGGGAAAAAAGATGCATAGCTATCTTCGATCTCAATATATACCCACTGAAGCCAAGGGGACTTCAACCACTGTTTCAAACTGAAGCAGACTCAAGCTAACAAATATATTTATATGCAACAGAAAAAATTGAGGGGAGAGCTTTTCCTTGCTTGTTTTCCTGTGGAATTCCTTCTGTATATAAGAGGAGCAGCCGTTGGATGCCCAGGCTGTGGGACACGGGAGAGAACAGGTAGCGCTTGCGGGTACCACAAAAGCAAAGAGCACAAGGCAGAGCTGCCTGCTACAGCCTCACAATAAATAGGGTAAAAAGATAAATTCCACCAAAAATAAAACAGGCAAGATTTTTCCTCATCCGCATTTTTTTGTTCACTATGTAGGAAATATTTGAAATTCTGTTTTATTTCTTTTAAATAAACGTTTCATAAAAATCCCTCCCCTTTCTCTTAAAGGATTGTAAGGGAAGACGGTAATCGAAATGGCTATAAAATTAAATTACTTTCATATGCTCAGTCATATAACTAAGATTTTCCTCCCCTATGAATAAGATAAAAAAGATGGAATAGATTTTACACACGCACACACATCTTCTGGACATCTAAGTTTATGATTTATTTTTCAGGTCAGAAGCCTTAATATTTAATGTGCTTTCCTTTCTCTCCTC
>VWZL01002701.1:550882-597210 GCA_013396915.1 Stercorarius parasiticus
TCTTTAAAATAAAGATAAAACAAGATAAAACAAACTTTTGCTAGTACTCTTCAGGCTAAATTTTATGCCAGCCTTGTTACTTTTAATCATATTCAGGTCTTCCCACTACCACATGAAAGAGCGGCATGCTGTTAACCTATTACAAACACACTGCAAGTACACCAGCAACGCATTTCTCAGCTTGACGTGTAACTGTTTGCTCTGTTTGATGTCAATGGAGCTACAGCACTTTGTTTCCTCTCTTCACACAATATAATTAAAACGTGCAACTCATTGAGGCCAAAAGTATGAACGCATTTGAAAGACATTAGACAGTTAATGGACAATAAATCTATCAATGGTTGCTATCCTCAATTCCCAGAAGCTAGAAAGGGATGGGGATCGGAAAAAGGGATTAATACCTGTTCTTACACGCTTTCACTGAGCATTTAATACTGTCCACGGCCAGAGGCAAGAGAGGGAGACAGAAGTATCTGCGCCGGTTGAAGATTTGAGCTAAGATTGTCCTGTTGGGCAGGTCACAGCCTGAAATACGGATGTCTAAGACAAGTTAGAAAACAATCCACCTCCCTCAGGTTAGATGGGATGAAGCCCAGCCAAAGCGTGCCCCTCAGCTACAGCTCCCACAGACAGGCTCCGCACTCTCATAAAACACATCACCTTTTGGCTTTCTGTCCATTTTCCTATTGCCGCTCGGGTCGGGCACCACATCAAGGATTTGTATGCTGATGTGCTTATTAGAGCAGAGAAAAATGGGCTCTTTTCCCCAAGGAATCTTGTTACTTCTCAGCAAAAGTAAAAAAACTACAACTATTAATATGTGGAAACACAAGAGCACTCCACGTTCTTGCTCTGTTGCTTCCTTGTCATGGGAAGACCTTCAGCTGCTGCGGTGTCTGTAATTTCTCCGTGTGATGGGAAGCAGTTGCACCACGAGAAGATACTTCAGCTGAAGCGACACCCAAGGCAGACATGGTGGAACATGTCCTCTGCAGCAGGTAGCTCTTGCCCCCTTCTTCTTGTTTAAATAAAAGCTACAGGTGCTATAAAAATAAGCACAAGCACCTTTAGCAAAAATCAAAAAAAAAAAAAAAGATTAGGCAAAAGATAATACTGCTTCATCTCATCTGAAGATCAAATTCTGAAGGAGCACATGGCTCCTGATTTAATAATATCTAATGCCATTCTTTGAGTAACCGCTATGTTGTTTCATCCATAGTCTCCTAATTGTTTTCACTCATCTGGATAAATATTCTTACTGCTTAAGTGCCTTTCCTGTCAAATCAGGGAAGATTTGTTTAATTCAAGTTCACAGTTTGCGCTGGTAATGTTTTTTGAAGTCTCAGAGCAAAGCTGGTCCCACAGCCTCCACCAACACTCCAGAAATGAACTTCCCTTCGGTAATATTTCACTCTCAAGAGCTCTGGTGAAGACAGGGCTGTCATTAGTCACCAAAAGGTGCGGGTCTCTTAGTGAAACGCTGCCCACAACCGTACCATGATAAACTTCCCATGACTCACATAGAGAGGAATGGAAACATGAAAAGGCAGAGTGAGGTTGGTGGAGTAAAACCTTCATAAAATTTTCATATGATAAAAAAAAAAAAGAAACAATATTTAGTAGCGGTGCAGCACAACCACATAATTCCTGTTCCATGCCTCCATCACCCATTGCAATGTGGCCCACGGCAGCGGGGACCAGCTTTCTCCCTGTACAACATTAATCCTTCAGCCTTTGCAAGACCTGTTTATCTCCAGACACACAAAAAACCTGCAAAACTTGACCATGACGGATATTTTTTAAGCTATCGAGCTTACTGGAAGAGTCAAGGATTGAACCTTGCACCATGATTTTGCTCTCGGATATGGTCTCTTCAGAACAAGCCAAAGTATTTGTACAAGTGTAGTGAAGTATTTGTACAGCGCGAGGAAGTTCACCCTGTTAGTGGGCAGGTTGTACCGTTTTAATAAATAAACAGTACAAGTAATAAAAACCTGACCTCAAAAAGAAAAAGAAAACGAGCTCAGGAAAGGAGAGGAATCATCGTAGATTTTCTCTATCCTGCTTTTTTGTACGCATTTGGCTCCTCAAGTTAACATTTTTGGAAATAAACTTTGCCTGAACTCACATCTATTTACCTCAGAGAAATCAACAAGCTGCCAGAAAGGAGATGTGTCAATAAAATGAGAACCATGAATCACTGACCTTTGCAACCTTCTCGCAAAAAAAAAAAAAACAAACAAAAAAAAAGAGAAAAAAAGAAAAATAGCCCTATTGCAGTGGTTTAGAAAAGCAGCAGGACTCATTACAAAGCTCAGCAACTTCCTGCAGACTGAGGTTATGTAAAACTCCGCTATTTGCTTGAAAAACCTAATTTAAAAAAAAAAAAAAAATCAATAAATGCAACTCCCAAGAAATTATATTAACCCCCTACAAACATTTTTAAGGCAATCACTTGAAAAAACAAACACATTTTAAAAGCTAGAATATCTGGTCATAACCCATGGTTATACATGGAACCTGCTGCACGACTGCTGACACGTGTTTAAGTGTAAAATATTCTTTAAAGGACCCGGATATGAAGCCTTTTAAAGCCAAAGAAAACCTCCTGAATCACCACTGAATCAGCAATCTTGCCTAAATAACAACTGTGGCTTATCCCATAACCCAGCTGGTTTCCTTCTCAAGATCTAATCCAAACACGCTCCGCTCCTTCCTCGTCAATACACTTCCAAAGAAAACGTGAGAATGGAACAAATGACACCCACCGCTTGGGGAAAAAAAAAAAATAAAAATAAATCCGCAAATTCCCCTAAAATCAGCGCAACGGCAGTCATTTCAATCAAATAAGGACCCACTCCTATTATTTGTGCTGCAATGCTCAGGAAATAATTATTGAGCTCGAATCACCACTCAATTAGGGCACAAACACTGCCAAATTAACAGATTATTGGAAGCAAGGAAAAAAGGGAGGGGATCCGGAAGGGGAGCAGGAGACTGTCCTGGATCAGCTATAGCATAGCCATGACTTCCCCCAGAAACCTCTTATTCCATCTGAAGTCTTGTGCAAACTCCTGAAGATTACCGAAGTCCAGCATCTTGCACTCCTAACAGCCACATTTGCCTGTTCTGATGCGTTCTTGTTTGATTTGCCTTGAGAACGTGAAAACAATAGTTAAGCTTGATATTACCCATTTTTAATTGAAACCATTTTTCCGCGGAAAAAATACCACCAAAAAATTTAATGACTTTTGTTGTATTTCACCTGATTTAAATCACTCTAGAATCAGACCCATCATTTATTTTTGAGCTTCTTGCAGAATAAAAAGTCCAGACAGGAAAATAACACAGAACCAAAGCCAGCCAACCTTTGGCTAGTGATAAACTCCAAACTATATTATGGCTTCCCAATTAGATCTAAACGAGCATACAGGTTTAGAAGATAACGGACTGGTTCCTCCACATTTAAGGCAGGGATGAGGTCTCGCCGACAATTCCTCGGCAGCAACATCTGCCTCAGATCCACACAAGGTCATTTTCCAAAAGCTATTCCCATACAGGATTTATACGGAAGGTTTTGTGAGAGCTGAAGAGAAGCGTAGGGATTTGGGGCATCATCACTGTGAGAACTTCACCGGAAATGCAGGTCCAAAAGCCCAAGAAGAAAAAAAGCATCACGGCCAGCCGCCCAACCTGTAGGACCACGTGTCCTCAGCACCATGAATCCATCACCCTGAGTATTTAAGTCCTTCATCTTGTACAAATATGGAGCAAAATTCTGTTCTCATGTATTTATAAGGAATCTCAAGAGGAGAATTTTGCCTACGGTACACACTGGCTTCTCAACTCTTGATCAAAACTTGCTGCCTGTGATATGCAATATCTCCAGCAATTCATCTTTTCACTTCACTTCGTTTCCATTCATCTCACATAGTGCCTTGCTACAAAAACACTGGCAGGCTTATATTTAATATGAAAAAACTGCGCACTGTAGAAAAACTTTGTCTCTACATAAATTACTCCAGTACACGTCTTCTCACAGAAAAGCCATTTTAAGCCAGTTTCAGAAATCGTTATGTATGGTCGAAGTTTAGCATCTTTTCCTTTTTTTTTTTTTTTTTTTTTTTTTTTAATTCTCACAGTAACTGCGAGCAACCTCCCAATATATCCTACACAGTCCTTCAGGTCACGCCATGAAAACAGGGATAAACCAATGCATCCATCCCGTGGGGCTCATAGATTCCTCTCCCAAAAATCTGGACCCAGATTAAAAAGTTCCGATATTCAGAATACAATCAGAACTCACCTCTATTTAACAGAAAAAAAAAAACAAACCAAAACCCAAAACAGTCAGTCAGCCCCTCATTAAATTGATTGAATCACTAAGAGCCAGAACAGATATAAAATACTGATGCTAATGAGAGTTTTTTACACCTTGCTAAGAAAAAAAGTGTATTTTCTTAAATCTCCAGAAAGATACCCAACGTCAAAAATAAGATCACGACAGGCATAGAAGGTTAAATCACTTATTCAGTGATTTAGTATCAGTGAGAATTCTTCAGGCTGAATTTGCTGTATTTATTTGCTTTTGTTATGCTGAAAAAAGCAAATAACCAAAGAGCTCACAGGAGAGGTCAAGGGATCACCTGAAATACAAGTCCAGGTGCAGAGAGTGGGCGTGGTAAGGCTGGTCTTGCCACCAATGTTTTTATTACATTTTTCATAAGATCAAACGGCCACTGAAGTTTTGTTCCCAACACAGGGTATCGCATTACTTTACAATAATAGAAATTCTTACCTACACGCTCTTTCGAGGAATAAATCACACTGTCATCCCACAAATCAGCCAAATTCCTCTTATAAATACTAACAGAGAAACAAACACGAAGCATGAAGGCTGAATCTGTTACGAAGCTCTTCCACTCCAGATATTTTTAACAAATAAATCCAGGGGGCTTGGGGGCTGGCAGGTGGGGAAAAATATCATATCTAAATACAGCTCCCACACGCCCTGCAGTCAGGCTGTAATCAAAAATAAATAAGTACTTATTTTCAGAAAACTCCAGAGGCAAAGAATTGGTCTAGTATTGACAGAGTTCACTTATCAAATGCAGGCTATTTTTCTGTTATGCATCTCTTTCTGACAGCTGCCCGTCCTGCTTCATTTCCAGCCTTCCAAGTCTGCTTCATTGTTTGAGTCTCTGGACGGCTATCGCTGTAATGTACTCAAACAGCTCTTCTGGAGGGACTTGCTCATTAGAGATACGGGGTTTCCCTTCATGCAAAGCTTGGTTTGATGAGGACAGCACGCTCGTTTTCATCGCCTTATCTGAACATGGGGAAATTGCTCTGGACAGCCAGTTTCTCCGTGTCAGCTACAACGTGAGGTTCGAGTGACTGCCTCAGATTTAGGCATAGAATCATAGAATGGTTCGGGTTGGAAGGGACCTTAAAGATCATCCAGTTCCAATCCCCTGCCCTGGGCAGGGACACCTCCCACCAGACCAGGTTGCTCCAAGCCCCGTCCAACCTGGCCTTGAACATCTCCAGGGATGGGGCAGCCACAGCTTCTCTGGGCAACCTGGGCCAGGGGCTCACCACCCTCAAGAGTAAAGAATTTCTTCCTGATACCTAATCGAAATCTCCCCTCTTTCAGTTTAAAACCGTTACCCCTCATCCTATCATTACACTCCCTGATCCGGAGTCCCTCCCCAGCTTTCCTGGAGCCCCTTTAGGGACTGGAAGGGGCTCTAAGGTCTCCCCGGAGCCTTCTCTTCTCCAGGCTGTACAGCACCAACTCCCTCAGCCTGTCCTCGCGGCAGAGGGGCTCCAGCCATCCACACCTTTAAGGCTAGGTGAGATGAACACCAAAGCCTCCTTGTGCTAAAGGAAAACAAATTTTCACATTCGGCGTGCCAGCTGACTCTCATTTGAGGCAGAGATGGAGAGTTGGTGTAGCAGAGTTGAGTTTGCAGGAAGAGATCTTTCAGTGCTGAAGATTTATTTTAAGCCCGGGTCTTTGTCTCTTGCATCGATTACTGGTCCAGAACCAGCACGTGGGAGAAAAATGTTCTGAGAATATTTCCAACGGTCCTGCCAAGCATTTTCAGCCTCGGCAGGCTGCAAAACAGTGGGCATTCACAGTTATGTTACTCTGATTACCATCTTGTTCTTTTTACACATTTGATTTTACTTGATTTTAGCAGCTGCTACCTCAAGTCGATTTAAAGTGAGAAACACATTCTTTCCACCACCTGAAATCTAATACTCACTGCCGCTTTGCAAATGGTGTACAGTATGAATTGCTAAATCTTGTGGGTCGTGAGAGATCAGCTGCTAATTTAAGGCTGGTTCTGAGGGATGAATAACATTCTATGGAATAAGTGAGTAAGTAGAACATGCACAATGTAATGCCTTCAGTGCCTGCTTATCTCATGGTGTGGTAAAATGTTTTTGCATGCAATAATGCAACCAAATGGTACCTACTAGAATTCAGTTGATATACCTTCACGCTTCATAAATAAGCAATCTTTCTGAAGGGGATCAATCTACGTGATACTTAACGTTGCTTTAAACACAATATTGTTGTGACAATTCTAGAGCAACGTATATGCTAACAGCTGCTCATTTGATTTTTAGTGACTGAGAAGGGATTTTCCTCCACCTCCAAAGTGCATTTTCTCCGTAAACTTTACTATCTTAGCACAGTCATCTGCAATTCTTTTTGTTGTGACTCATATACGGTACCTTCTCCGTGAGACATACATTAAAATGGATGGAAAAACATCTCTCATCTGTACATAAGTGTTGTGTAAGTACTTTTTCATGAATAGGGCATTTCATCTTTCATCTAGTGCTGAGTGGGTGAAAGGAAACATACACAGCTGCATCCTGAAAAGACAAACTCAGTATTAGAGTCTGTCATTAAAGTTTCTTGCAAATTCAAACAAAAATTAGTCAACAAAAACTATTCATTGAGGCCAAATCACAACTGTGGCTTTGTTTCAATACTTTAAAAGAAAAAAAAAACCAAACCTGTGTTCCAAGCTTAGTAGTAACTTTTCCAAATGTTCAACAACTTTGATTCTTTAAGCAACAACACAGCAGATAAATCTCAGCCCATTAAAGCACCAAGAAACGATGCACTTGTTCCAAAGTGAAGTAGATTCAAAGTCCAAGTGGAGATACCCAAAAAGATCTAAATATTCTCCATAAATTGCTAATTAGTTATCCTCTGTAAGCGGAATCTGGACAAGATTCCTGCAGGTGATTTCTGACTACAGCTAATTAAGCAAAACCTTTCTATTATGATATATTATATTGCTTTCAGCATCATAGAAAAGTGTTTATTCTGCGTAAGTCAAGCAACGTTTACTTCCAAAGCCGCCTACTGCTACTCATAGTGTTTCTTCGAAGGGTTAGACTCCACCACTCATCCGTATCGCGTGCTCTTTAACTACATAGAACTAAAATAAATTCTTACGAACCAGCTTACAAGATACCATCATTCTGAAGAGGTTTCTGCATGACTATACTCTGTTTTCTGTTGCTACTAACACGTATCTTTAAAGGCAGAGCACATACTTGATGTGGAACCTAATGGATTAAACACTCAATATCGTCCTCTCTTCTGTCTTTAGAGCATCACAGCTAAAGAACACCACTTCTATCACACACTTCAAAGAAATTCAAATATCTTCATTTACTGATTTCCACTATTAAAACAAAGAGAATGTGTTTCATTCTTTCACCAGCCTCTCAAAAATAATCATAGGTCTCGATACAGTTTTCATAACATGGTAAACTCTAGCCTGGTCATCTTCCAACTGCATGAAGACCCCTGTTTACAACAGTAATGACAAAAAGAAAAAAAGCCATGCTATGTATGGGACCCAGTAAGTAAATACTGTAAAATCCACAATAATAATAAGATAAATCTGTTCCTCAGCCACTGGAGTCGCTGACTCCCTTGACTTTGACTGTGTGTTCCTGCAGGTTTCTCCCGTGTTTGGATTCAGTATATTTGTTTTCCACTTGGAAAAAACACAACCACAAATACCTTTTCATGCTTCACGTTGCACTTCACTGGGCTGCAGATTGTAAACAAACAAGACAAAAATCTGAGAACTTTCTTTACTGAAATTCCATGGAAAGCACAACCACCAAAAAAAAAAAAAAACCCCAAACCAACCAACTCTGCCAACTGATGAATGCACCAAGAAAAATTTGGCACACACACTCTCACACCTTGCCTCTTCTGCAAGATAAAGGCAACATTTAGTCTAGCAAACTAGAGGGTCTTTATTTGTGGTGCAGAGGCAACCTGAGGCAAGCTCTCTAAAAGACTTTTTTAGGGAGACTGCCTCAAACTAACCTTCCACTATCTCTCTGCTTAAACTGCAGAGGGGTCAAAATTCACTTTATAAGGCCTTGCATTGAGAAATTTAAAAAAAAAAAAAAAAAAATCCTACCCATTGTTAGAGCTTCCAGACAGCACAAGTGCCTAATTCACATGGTGGTCCTTACTGATCCCTACCTGAACACCTCTTGGGTGCTACCCAGGGATGCCTGGATGCTCCTCTCACTTCCTCTGTGGGACAGACCATCTCCTGAAATGGCCGAGAGGACGCAGCTTTAAGGAGAAAGGGAGAACAACTGTTCTTAAATGCTCTGCTCCAGACAGAAAGCTCTCACTCCCAATGAAAAAATACCCGTGTCCCTGGGGGTAGCAGGGCAAAAAAGCTCAAAAGCGGACAGCCAGAGGTAAAATGAGGTTTTATTTTTAAACAGCAGTGCGTGTTGGTCTATTTGGTTCTAGGCAAACAGAGGAGGATGCAGAGTCGCTATAGGACATCGCAGCTGGAATTGGATCAACAGTAGTTCTGGAGCTCAGGTTCCACTTGAAATGAACCATTTACTGAAGCAATTCACAGAAGAAATCCAAAGTGACACAAAGTCCATCAGCTGCAGTTGGCAGCCAGCTTTTCAAGAATAGATGCACGACTGCTAATGATAACCTAAAAAGCTTAGTTTCTAATGCAGAAAAACATTATAAAACTCTGCAGAGAACTGGAAACATCTCCAAAATATACCCCATAATATACTTCGCAAGGACCTATAAACCCCGACTTCAGCAGAATTAACGTATCCAACCAAAAACCGTCTCCAGCAAAAACACCTCCCAAGTTTTGAAATGCATTTCTATCTGTTCAATTTCTCTGTTGCCAATAGCGTTTACTCTACCTTGAGTCAAAGACATGAATCTTTGATTTCCTGAGATTAATGTAGTAACCTGGTTTAGGCTGTTAATGCATTCAAAGCTTTCAGACACGCAGGAGACTAAGATGGCATCACGACCGTACAGATGCATTTGGAGGGGATATTTTTTATGGGAAATAAACTAGAAATTCCTTACTATATGTCTGCAGCAGGGACTACATGGAAATAAAATCTTACTAGGGTGCCTCAGGGCTGGAAGAGATGGCTTCCAAGCCCATTTATGGTTTCTAAGCACTACTATATGATATAAATAATAACACCAAGGTAAACCCCAAAAACCCTATCAAATAAGTGATGACACAAGCGTTCCAGGAAAGCAGTGTTCATTTCTCAAAAGTGAGACCCAGCCACTACAAAACAATGACCAATAAAAATATGTACATTATATGCAGGTAACGGTGTAGAAATACACTGTATTTGTCAGCAGAAAAGCTCAGTCCAACTGATGCGTCAAAGTGCAGCTCCAGAGCCAATGGTTCTTTTAGTGCCTTGCATCCAGAGAAACATGAAAAACGGGTCTATATTGACCTCCTCTATCAATAAGGCTATTAAGTTACACCTATTTTTTT
Organism: Stercorarius parasiticus; assembly: GCA_013396915.1. Taxonomy (NCBI): domain Eukaryota; kingdom Metazoa; phylum Chordata; class Aves; order Charadriiformes; family Stercorariidae; genus Stercorarius; species Stercorarius parasiticus. Next base: position 560,731 of record VWZL01002701.1, read on the forward strand.
AGTGGTCACCAAAAGGAGCTGTAAGGTTTCAGAAATAAGGCACTGTAGAAGTTGGCTCGTGCTCAGTTCCCTTTAACGTCTTCCACCCTCAAGAATGCTGTCAACAACACTCAGCAGTTGCCACAAAAAGCCATATCAGTCATTGCCTTCTACAAAAATCACTCCATGCCCACATCTAAAGACAGCAACATGCAATAAAAGTGCCACGAAATGCCACATCTTCCATCAAAGCTTCAGGAATGTGACTCAGCAGCCGGCAGGAGCGGTTTTGGACACTGCGACCCCTCCACCCTGCGTTATGTCCTATGCAGAGGAGGTCCCAGAAGAGCAAAGCTGCCCTCACCCCACCGGCTCTGACTTGCCCTGGCTTCAACAGAAACAGTTCCAACACGAATTCAGAAGCCTTGTCACCCTGATGTGAGAGCCTCCATGAGTCTGGGCAATCGTAGAATCATACAATGGTATAGGTTGGAAGGGATCTTAAAGATCATCTAGTTCCAACACCCTGCAATGGGCAGGGACACCTCCCACTAGACCAGGTTGCTCACTGCAATGAGGTTGTCAGCCAAATTGGTTGTTTTGGTTGGGTTTTTTAATCATGGGTGTTCTCCCCATGAAAACCCTCCACCATTTGGCAACATAATGGTTCTATGAGTTCGTCTCTTTGTTTATGCTTTCAAGGGTTGGCATCTCGACTGTGACAATCCCCTTCTGCATCTCCAACGTGCTTCAGTAGAGCAGGTCCCGCTTTGCACAGCTGGAGCCAAACTTCTGACCAGGGAAGGCACCCAGGGATCGGCTCTTTGGCCCCAACGGATAAACTCTTTCTAGTGGACAAAAATGAAACCTACTATGTGAATAACTGAGTCAGTCCCACTGCTTTTATAGCAGTTACTTCACCACTATGTGGAGAAGTTAAGTAGAAAACCATTCATCCTAGGTGTGTAAGAGAAATTATAGTCTCACCACTGATCATTTGCTTTAATTTACAACTTTCTTGCATGTTTAAATCCTCAAAAATGTCTTCAGTATCCAAAACATTTATAATCAAAGCAAATGACTTCAGAAGTTCAGAATAATCTATAAACTTAGAAAGTTTCAGTTGTTCTCATTAAGTGAAAAAAATAAATTCTATGCTGACAATATACCCCAGTTTATTGCATGGCCCGGTGTCATAAATTAGACTTTGATAATAAAAGCAAAACAGAATAAAACCTTACAATTACATGCTTTTTCTTCCTTTACACGTGAAACTTGGCTTTGAAGTTATTCTAACTCTTCCTCCTAAAGGTTACTTGTAGAGGGCTAAGCCATGCCAGCAAAACTGATCTGGAACAGATAAAATGTATTCTGCAAATACGAACATTTAAATGCAACATATATATTACTTCATTAATCTTTTCATATAGAAGCTTCTGTCCAGTCTGAAAAAACTAATTAAATGGGTAAAGGCAGCAGTTTCCTTGCAAACATTCATGCCATACACAGCAGATTCGGGGGGGTGGTAGAGTCCACTCAAATGTATCTCGGGGTTTGCTTAACGTGGGTGTCTATCAGACCCTTGGGGCATGGACAGTACTCACTTTCTTGGAGTAACTCCCAATGGCACATGTCAGAGCGCTTTTCAGTTTGTGGATGATAAAATGACAGGGTACTGACGTGCGTTACCTACCACACCGACCATACCATACCTGACCTACTGGCATGTGACATAAAAAGGCAGAAGTCCAAGAAAAATCTACATCTCCCAACTCAGTATCCAGAATCCCATCACATGGGGATTCGGGGACTTTGAATAAAATTCAGATATGTGTTGTACAAAATATAAAGTCACCGGCAACCCAGTTAGAAATAAACCATCTAAGGCAGACAGCATTGAATCTGAATTTCCCTCAGTAACCATATTAAATGGAGGGAATTTCAGTCTTTCCATAAGCTCAAAAGACAGGAAAGGTAATTTTTCCAACATTCCCAAGCTGCCATCACACTCCCCATCCCAGAGCCGTGCCAGGACCCTGCTGCACGACGGCGGCAGTGAGCACTTTGCAGGGCCAAAGCTTGGCAGGTGGCATTCTCGGGAGCAATGGTGCAAGACCGGCAGCTAGGAAGTGAAACCCTCCGTCTCATAAACAACTCTCAGTTAAGAGCACTGGAGCCCTCATTAATATAATTGGTTTCATACTAGCTGCTAAAACACTAATTCACTCCATTTCTATTAGTTAAGGAGTGCTTTGCTCACCTCTATTTTTGCTCAAGTATAGAAGAAAGGGGGGAAAAATGCCCGTGTCATATACTCTGCCTGCAGTAAGTGAATGCCACACTAGAGCACATTTGTCACCACAGATGAAAAATGAAGGTAGGCAGTCTTTCACACAAGCTGCTCCTGAGGACCCAAAGGGAAAAGAATTTGGAGAGCAACTCCCACATCATTCACTCAGAGCGATGGATTTACGTCCTCCACCCTGCATGAGATCCACAGAGCAACGACGACTCCATCACAAACTGAAATCCGCGGTAGAAGACACATTTAAAACGTAAAAACGTACTACAGTACTACCCCCGGGAAAAAAAAGCCAAACCAAAAACCCCCCCCAAAACCCCACCACTAATCATGACCCTTCAGGAAACCACTCAGTGTTCAGTCTTTCTGCTTCAAGTCCAGAAAATTAAATTTCTCCTTTCTAACAGTGCTGCCTTGGGGTACGGACCGAAGAATAAATGAGCACAAGGCTTATGCGATGATGCAGCAGGAAGAGGGTCTGCACCTCTCAGTGGAGCGTCTCTGGTAATGGGAGGAAAAAAACACACCGTTGAACACCACGACCCAGATCACAAGCCCTTGGCTCGCTCTCGCTGATGAGCAATTAGTCGTCTCATCCCGCTCACTGATGCTCTTCGTCTTCATTGGGGTCGGGAAAAACAGCTTTGCGTTGGGTACCAAGTGCTCCTTTTCCACTTTAGAGGCATATCCCTATCTATCTATCTCTCTCTTTATTTACACTTTTCTTTGAAGCCTTAAAGACCTGAGGACGAATTGCATCATTCTAGAAGTGGATGCTATTTTCTAATTTTAGAAGTGATCCTTCCCCTCTCTACACGTACTTACGTCTTGCTCTCAGTCCTGCGTGACTTTAAGGCCCATCTCACTGCTTTTAGCTTGGATGAAGATGAAGGTATATTCAAGCCACTGGTTAAAGTGTCTCTAATGATAGTGCTGTTCATAATAATAAAACTGTCCTTGCCCTAAAAAGTGCTTTCATCCTGTCGAAAGTTCAGTAAGCCTATTAATTATTTTCTTAAAGTCTGAATTTCAAAATGTCACCGCTGACATTTAAGGCTCATAAAAAACGCAAGTCTATCTTGTCTGTGAGAAACGAGTCTATACAATCTATTTTAAGATGAAAATATTTATCAAGGGAGATGGTTGCCAATTATGAACACAAACAGAAACAAAGCCACTTATAGCAAGTTGCTATTTTTTTTATATCTTTTACATCCCAAGGGTGTATTTCTCCCCAGCAGCAGGGCGGTGCACAAAATAAGTGACATCTGGTGGCTATATGCTGTAATATAATAAGGTAACTCATTTCGATGCCGCTAACCAGTTCGATTTTTATGTTTCCTGCTTCTTAGTAAAGCTTCTTAGATGTTTTATTTATTTATTTAGACGCGGATACTTCTGAGACTCCTTGGCATCCCGGTCCCCATGCATGGTGACAACTGCTGTTACCTAATTAAAGTGGGATTGCCATATTCACATCAGGAAAACCATGACTCCAAAACAGGAATTCTTTAAGCAAGGCATAGCAAAACGGCGCTAAGATTTAGCTGGGCGACACCAGTGAGAATCGTACAGAGCCAGGCCGTAAAAAATAAAAAAATTAAAAAAAAAATGCTGCACAGAATTTTGCAAAGGAAATCCTTCACATGCTCAAAGTAATTAATATCAACTCCGCTTTCTCTGAACGGTTTTTCATTAGACTTTAATTAAACAAAAAAGAAATAGCCGTGATTCCCATTTGGAGCTTAGCAGCAGCTTTTTCCAAACGTGAAACAGCCTTTCCGCTCTCCGTACCTTATTGATCCTCAGCGATGGCCACATCTAATCCATCCAAGCCCTTCTGCACCTAAACCTGCAGAAACCCAGGCATAAAGCAATTACAGCTCCCCTTCCCGCTCCTACAGCCCAGAAATAAAGGTCTCTCTTAGAAAGCTATAAGCCTCCCTTGGATAATTAATAAATATACCGTCAGTCAGCTACAGCTGAAATTACAAAATTGCCAGCGCTGCAATTTCAAGGCTTGTAACACCAATTTCTTCGGTAATAAGTATTTATGGAAGAAAAATCTCTAAGCACTGTCTAACAGAAATCAGATGAAATATAAACAGAGTCTAAATATTTATCAGCAGAGGAAGTTCAAAAATATCCCTACAAAACTAAAGCGGATGGCGGGCTAAATCCAGAGCCATTGAGCGTTCTTCGAAGGATGTGCTAGGAGGAACTTCATTTTCAGTTTGACATCGCTAAATCAAATTAATTCTTTCCTCCTATTCAACGGCTACATAAAAATCCTTGATGTCAAAAGGACAAAGCTAAAAATGTCCCAAAAACCGTGCCTGAATGCTGCACTTGGTGCAAAAGACGGCCCAAACTCCTACCCACACAACGCAGTAATGCAATACTTGAAATAAGAGAGTGAGACTTTGGGGCTTTCCATCACTTTTAAGGCCTAAATATCCTTACCAGGAATGTCCACCTGCACTGTCAGCTTCCCTTAGCACTGAAATGGGCACACACCTGCCGTGTCCCAATAAAAGGGGACCTCTGGGATAACACAATTACTGCTATATTAATTCAAAAAGAAATATTATTTCCTTTTCACACACCCTCATCCCCACCAGGCGTTATCTTCGCCTTAACGCTTCTGGCTGAACTAAAGAACAGATGCACAGAAAAGTACAGCTGAACGACTTTGGCTCCAGTCACTCGTCAAGAAGAAAACTTTTTAAGATCCCATTTCAATTTTTTTTTTTTTTTTTTTTTTTTTAAATCCTGGCATGCTGAAGTCAGCAGGAAGACGTTTCATTGACTTTAATGAAGCCAGAGGTTCATCCCAAGAATTGCTGTTTGGAATGAACACAGCATTTATATTACCTCATTTGAAACCCTCCGGTTTTTTTGTTAAATGCAACTTAACGATGTTTGCTGTTTCAGAATTATTTGTTATCTTTAAAAATACACAAAAAGGTTATTAAAATACTGCAGTGTAAAATTTTTAGTGATTGTGGCTGGGATATTCTTATTTCAGTAACAGACAAGTATTTATAATGCAGAAATATACCGTGTCATAAAGTTTCAGTTCATTTTCTAATATTGAAAAGCCTTAGACTCCAGGAATTGTTAAAGTCCAACAAAAATCACTGGTGATATTTGCATGCTTACCTGTATTTTCGCAGTACATTTTTAATGGGTTTGGGTTTTTTTTTTTCATTTATTACCCGATGTACTAGAATAGCAAGATAAAAAAACTGGAAAACTGAATAGATTGCTACCCTATGCCCACTTAATGGGTACCATCAGCAGAAAAAAGCTATCAAAACTCAGCAGAAGCTTTTTATGCATTCCCTTGTATTGCACCAAAATGAGTTATTGCAACATTGCAACTCTTAAGAAGAATGCTCAGTTTTTAAGGCTGTACGCAGAAATAAGCAGCAGCTGATTTGAAGCCATCTAAGAAGGATATTTTACCCAAAGAGTTACTGAAATCTGATTTATTTTTTTTTTTTTTTAATAAAGTAGCGGGGGGCTAAGCTAAAGACTACTCACCGTGGAGGGCAGCAGACCACTGCTCAGGTGTACCAGCCTCACCACCGCAGCCACAAATGTCGTCGAGCAGAAGACTCTGAACTACTCCAAAACAACTGGGAAATATTTCCAGTGCCCACAATTTGGAGGAGCCAGATTCTGGTCCCCCCTTACACCAGTGACAACCAAGAGCTGAATTACCTTTGATCTACTCTAATGCAAGAGAAATCCAGGTGGGATTTCCATGGATACCAATATATATTCTATTTTACTGTGCCATGTATTTTTAATTTTGCTGATCTCCTTAGCGATATTCAAAAACCTTCTCTGAAGAGTTAAACACTTCAGTACTTAAAATAGCCTAATGTTAGAGAAATGAATTTTTGCTCTTTTGTACAATGAGCGGAATGAGCTTAGGTTCTCCCATTCCCTTCTGTTCACCTCTCACATCTCATTTCTTGTTGAAACTGTTTTAACGCTGGTATAAATAGCTTGGCAAAGTAATTCTAATACTAAATGTCAAGAGCGATAGTGGTTTCATTCTGATTTATCCTTATCTGTTCCTCAGGCAAGTTCATCCTCAACCTGAGTTACTGTTTTCATAGCTCCATAATTTATGAAATTTTTCATCTAAATTATTTACTTTATGAATGGCTCCGATGAGTTCCTCAGGGTGTAAAGCTGTAATACTCAACGCTGAAGTGCTCAAGAACACGTTTTTGTCTTTTTTAGAATGAAGAGACCACCACTGTATCTCGTCTTGTAATTTCTAGGGGTAGCCTTTAACGCACAGCAGTGTTTTTACCCAGGCTTTTTATCTGACCCCTGCACTTGCAATAGACGCAGTTACAACCCAGATATCACAGGGTTATCCCAGGTTAGAGCTCCAGGGAGCCACAAAACAAGTGAAGAGTCCCTGATCCTGAAGCACAACCTCACAGCATGAACCCGTCTTCCTTCGGGGACCTGAACTGGCATCAGCTGGGCATGGGCTTGACACCCGATGTACATGTGCAACCTGCTCCTCTTCCACGTCAACTAGGCGGCATCCAAGAGCCCTTCCAGAAATGGCCCCAGGAAATTTCTTCAGGCTTCAGCAATCGAACCAGAAGGATGAGCTGTAGAGCAGCCACCCTACAAACGCAATAACCGCTAACTGGAGACAGAAGAGGACCACGACCGCTGGCCTAACACGGTGAACTAGATCTATGAAAAGCTGAGCTTTCAGAGTGTTCCTTGAGAAGCCCAGGAATTTCACATTCATTATCCATTTAACTTATTCAACATTAACAATATCTATTTAACATTATCTATTTAATATCTACATAGCTCGGTCCGAAGACAAATTTCTCAACTAACAAGTACCCAAAATCAAAGAGGCTGGGAAGGAATATTACATAAGGCATTTGATGGGCTTGCAAAAAAGTGTTTTTAAGACCTGTTAAAGGATTTTGCAGGAGATGAAGCTCCCCTGTGAAGAGCTGGCCCTGCAGGCAAACCCATCTCATTAGGTGATATACACTCCTAATAATCTATTAAACTATCCTTCTCCATTTCCTCCCATTTCTAGCTTTACACAGTCAAACCTCCTGGCTGCACCAGTCAGAGTCCTTCTCCTACTTTGGATTAATAAATTCTGGCACTCACAGGCCATTATGTCCTAGCTTAGGCACAGCAAGGTTAGCACTGGGCTCTTATATTTTCTTCAAATCACGTGCAAAGCCTTCACGAATCCTGATTTCTATTACTTTTTTCCTGAGGTCTCTCCTATTTGTTGGTATCTCACCACTATTTGGTGCCAGATCTAAAGCACTTTCATTAAGTGCTTTTTTTCCCCCCATCCTGCTCCAAGACCTGAACTTTAACTGGGCATGCAGAGCACATAAGGACATTTTCATCTTCAATCACCTGAAACCACCCAATATTGCAAGCTCCCATCTAACGTGCTGCCCACTTTCACGGCACTCTCTCATCACTACCATCTACCAGGCTTCTTCCATCCCCTAAGCACACGTTGCGGATAAATCTTTATTATTTTTCCTATGTATCTTACAAAATCTCGCATTTTTTCGAATCAGTCTTATCTTGTTTTCTCCGTACCTCTTTGAACTTTACATTTTATCTCCACTCTTTTTGTTTCATCTCCCAGTTCTTGCCAGTTAAAACTCCCCTGTAACACAATCACTGCTGGTATTTGAGAGAAATGTCCTTCCCTATATTCCATGCAATCCTGAGAAGTCACCAGGTCTAACTTAAACTTGGCAGATTTAAGCCACGCACCAATATATGCAGAAAAAAAAAAAATTAATACAAAAGTCTTTTTCAATCTCATCAGTTTTTCTAATTTTATGGTAAGATAGCAGGGTACATTCACCCACACTGTACATCAAGTTTTTTTACAGGAAAAATGTCTCCTTGTGAAACATGTTTTTGCCTACTGGAAGGCATGAAGCAAATGAAAAATGTCAGTTTTAGTATTTTGCTATTTAGGTACAGATCTGCACCTTGTACAGTGAGGAACGACCTACCTTAGATACAGAGTTGGCATTAAAAAAACACGGTTATTTATAAAGTGGTGGGCATATTTGATGAGTCCAAATGACGGCCCATTAAGTTTTAGAATAAAAAGTGTGTATTTAGTAGTGCTTGGTATATAAACGAATGAAGGCCTGTGTCACTTCCCTGTCTCTCCATCACCACATTTCTTCACACGACTGTGTTCATTTCAAAGGAAGCCCGTTGCGCAGAAGGCAGCCAAGTGGCTTCCGCCATCCTTGATGCTGCAGGGGCTTTCGCTGCTCTCTGCAAAGCAAGGGAGGAAGGTTTCCTGCACCAGGAGCTCCACAAATGTTTCTGGAGCTGGGTTAGCTTACGCGTACTACCTCATTTCTGGCAAGTTCATAAGGAAAGCAGTAGGCTTGCTGCTTTAGAGGTTTGGAAAACATGCGTTTCAGCCTGGAGAAGACTCAGAGGGGATCTCATCAATGCTCATCAATATCTACAGGGCAGGTATCAAGAGGATGGGGCCAGACTCTTCTCAGTGGTGCCCAGTGACAGGACAAGGGGCAACGGGCACAAACTGGAACACAGGAAATTCCAACTCAACATGAGGAAAAACGTCTTTCCTTTGAGGGTGGCAGAGCCCTGGCACAGGCCGTCCAGCGAGGTGGTGGAGTCTCCTTCTCTGGAGACATTCAGACCTCACCTGGATGCATTCCTGTGTGACCTGCTCTGGGTGACCCTGCTCTGGCAGGGGGTTGGACTAGATGATCTCCAGATGTCCCTTCCAACCCTGACCATTCTGTGATTCCGTGAAACTGTTGTGGGAATTTTAAGAAGCTGGATCTGGGAATGGGAAGAGGCAGGGCAATGGGTTGGGGTTGGCGAGTCCACGACCTCTGGTGTGCTACCACAGGGGGACAGAGGTAGAGCATTGGGACAGAGCCTGCCATGGACCACTTGGTCCTACTCACATTTATCATCACATCTGGTCTCTCACCACCACCGCCGCTGCCTTGTCATTGCCATCAGCCTCCAGTACCCAACTGGACATCACTTTTCTTTGTTCCTTCTCACTAGGTATCAGGCACATCACCTGGTTATCTCCTCCTTCCAGAGGATGCCATGCTCCTTAAAACTAGTGCTTACCAGCCACGTTCAACAGCTGCTGGAAACCAGGTGTAACATAAATTAATAAATATCCCATGGCAAAGCTACATTAACCGCTTGCCCCTAAAGTGCTGTTTAGTGGCATGTCAGGCACAGCTGTGTAATCAAAGGATTACAGAGCTCCCATTGCAAGGCGCCTGCCGCACTCCAGCTTCGTGGTAGCTTTTCCGTCTCCCTCGCATGTAAAAACCAAAGCAATTAACTGGGACAGAATTGTAATCATGTCTTTCAGCCCAGGAAACACAAATGAGAAGGTCATAAGTACAGACAATGTGACTGTACAACACGCTTTCTGTTAGATACATGGACAGCCCTACGTATTTTTAAGGGAATGGGTCACCAGTGCTATACATAATTAGTTAATTTTAGTGGAATTGCAGTGTAAGTGGGGAGATCAGTGTAATTCAGGCTGTTTTGAGATAAGAACTTGTAGAAGCCTACAGATCCCTTCCCCTCGCGTGAATAGCTGTATTTAGACTCCAAATCTGGCACCGCACTTCGTCAGTAAGAAAAACAGTGCACTTGACTAAAACACATAAATAAATAAAAAAACACTAATTTGTGGGGGAGAGCAGTGCAAAAAAAAAAGCCCTCTTATTGGAAATCTACCTCGTTTTTCCAAACAGCACTTTGGATTCTTCCAGCTGACGTAACTCCAGCCAAGCAGTAGGGTGGGAATTCAGAGTTATCCCTCATTGTGCAAGGTAGGGAGGAAAATAGGTGGGTTTAGGGAGGAAAATGGGTGGGTTAAGGGAGGAATTGAAGCCTGAGGACAGCAATTAAGGAGCCCAATTCAAACTGGGGCACAGCTCCTGCAAACTCCATAGGATGTTGGAAACTGGGTGATGCACGTCACCTGAGTACCCAGAGTAGCACTGAATGATTTAATAGCACGTTTCCTCAGAGTTTCTCATTGAGGGATATACAGCCTTTAAGGACACAGTAACTGTAAGGGTAATTAAGACTTGGGAGGGGGAGGGAGTATATCAGCAACCGTTTAAGTCATGGCTCTCTTCACCCGAGTGATGTATCTGTACCGAAAGAGAAAAACAGTTGGATGTTCTCACTTCCTAAATCAATATGTCATTTAGGCAAGATCAGGCCACTGCTGCTGGCTTATCTCTAGAGAAGGTATGTCGGAACAACGTTAAAAACACAGAACGTAATGGTAACGCAACGCCGAGTTACAACTTCTTAAAATTTTGCTCCCATGAACATGCGAGGAAGACACTCGGCACAGGAAAATCAGCAGAGGAATTTGATAAATCCTTACTGTAGTATCACGGCTAGCAACACCTCATGGACTTTGGATGAGTTTGCTGTCATCCACCTAACAAATTGATCTTAAATATAAACAAGTACTTTGAGAGATACTTTAGTATTGGGGCACAGTGCATCTTTAAAAACACGCACGGTAACACTGAAATGACCTGGGCTACAAACATAATCTTTGCCCACTGAACGTCCTGGTTCTCCTAGAGCTCCAACCGCAGGTTGCTTACAATAATGTTAAAATACAAGCAGTATCTTAATGGTATCTCTATGGTTATGGCTACATAATCCCATCCTCGCTAATGCTGCCAGTGGATTACGTAACTTCAACGTGAAATAATCCGAATACGAGACTCTGCTTCAACCTTCTCACTTATACAGTTTCCAGATATCTACTTTTAGTTTAGCAGTAAGATAAAATCCATTACTGTCTTCCATTGCATTAGTGGAATTGTGTTTTGTCACATAAATCTCCACTGTTTCATCATGCTCCTGTGACCAACCACCAAATAAAACACTCTGAATGTGAGATTAGTCCTCCTATTGCAAAACCCAAACCATATAAAACTATTTTGTTATTGATTTCAGAACGGCACCGTGACTACACTTACACGGGATCTAAGTGCCATTTAAAAAAAAAAAAAAAAAAAGGTAGTTTCACTACTAAATCTTCATGCAAGCGGTTTCCTCTTTTCTGCATTCAGATTGATTTTCTTTCTTTTGGCGTGTGAAGAGCCAGATGAATCCTTTGACTCAATGCCCAAGAGTGAAATGGCACCAGCAGCAGCAGAGCAGCTCTCAGGGCAAGAGAGATGTGTGACAACATTTTAATCGCGGACAAAAAAAAAAAAGCTTCAAGACAACATTATTCCATCAGTATTTACTGTTTATAAGTGAGTGTATATGTATATGTGTGTCTGTCTGTACATATATCAATGTATATAAATAGCACAGATATAAATACGTATGTATAGCTCATATATACGTTGCGACCTCTTATTGATGGAAATTTCCCTTTTTGCCAGAGATCAAGTAGTCCCCAGTTAGTATCAAGCCCAGTGCTGTTCAATTAGGTGTTTGCGTACACAAACGAGCGCTTATGATTTTCAGTCAAACCTGAAAAATATTTACTCTTCATGAACAGGTCCAGCAAGCTTTGACTTTTAATCTGTAATCTGCTCAGCTGACTGCTTGTCTTTTTTTAGGCGCAAAATACAAAAGGCACGTGTTTGTTTGACAGGAGTTGACAGTGATTTTTTTCTGTCTGGCTAACAATTCAAGAAGCGAAACCACTCTAATGTCATATCCAAGCATATGAGGAGAACTTTAGGCCACAGAACCATAGGATAAAAAAAAAATAAATAAATACATTTCCATATCTGAAAGTTTGGTAGATGTTTAGATGGACCATCCTAGAAATACTATCATCCATCCTATTAACCTACAAACATAGCAGCGTCTAAGAAAGTCAATTCACTGCAGAGTACGGCTGTAGTATTACAATGAAGCGGCACAGGAAAAAGAAAAAAAACACAAAACAACAAAACCAAACATATATGACACCACCAAAGTTCAGCTGGTGAATTGTTGCTTAATAGACACCAACCATAATAACCCGTCACTGAACCTTGACTGCATTCTCAGCAAAAGCATGCCATGAAGCTATTTTTAACAGCCAACAGCTTGCATTTAAGAAATACCCCTCTTCACCTAAAAATATGCATCAGTGAATGGCAACATCCATCCACGGCTTCATTCTAGGTAGGATGCGCTGCCGGAATGAAATGAATCTCTGGGAGAAAGCCCCTTTCCAAGTGCCTTCTCTCCCAAACCCCCGTGAAAGCAGCCCCTGCGCGGCTCCCCGGCTGGCGGCAGGACCTGCCCAGCGCAGATGACAGCAAATGGCATTATCTTTTGTCATCTTTGTCATCATTCTGTCCTCCCCGCAGCACTAACCTGTTCAGGGGCACGTTTCAAAGCACTGTGTCCCCACCTTCTCCGCTCACCCTGCTGCCGAGCACCGGGGGATGCTCCCCCCGGGGACGCCCCGAGGACCCACCCGCGGAGCCGGGGGGACCCACTCCCGTCCCCCCCACGCTTTGCTGGGGAGGCACGGCCACGCTTTACGCCTGGAGTACGGCGTATGGAGGCGGGGAGGGGGGGCAGCCGGAGGGGTTTCCGCACCTCCGGAGCCCGNCTCATCATCACTCCCCCCACACCCCCAGCGCACGTACCTCCGCCGGCTCCGTCCCGCTGCGCGCCCGCTCGTCCTCCCATCCGCCGCCTCCGCCGGCTCTGCCCTGCGGGGGGGCGGAGGAGGAGGAGGAGGAGGAGGAGGAAGAAGAGGNTCTGTCCTCCCCGCAGCACTAACCTGTTCAGGGGCACGTTTCAAAGCACTGTGTCCCCACCTTCTCCGCTCACCCTGCTGCCGAGCACCGGGGGATGCTCCCCCCGGGGACGCCCCGAGGACCCACCCGCGGAGCCGGGGGGACCCACTCCCGTCCCCCCCACGCTTTGCTGGGGAGGCACGGCCACGCTTTACGCCTGGAGTACGGCGTATGGAGGCGGGGAGGGGGGGCAGCCGGAGGGGTTTCCGCACCTCCGGAGCCCGGCTGCCCCGGCGGGAGCACGGCGTCCCCGGGGCCGACCCTCCCCGGGGCTCCGCTCCGCCGTATCGAGAGCCCCAGCCGCGCCGAGCCGGCCGCCCAACTTCCCGCAAAGTCCCGCCGCCTCCAAACTTGGGGTGCCGCGGCCCGGGGAGCCCCCAACCCCATCCTCATCCTCATCATCACTCCCCCCANGCACCAGCTGGCTGGGAAGCTTTTGGGATGGAGATGGGCCTCTCCTGGGCCATCCTATGGGAAATTCGAGCCGTCCCAAGGAACCAGCATCCCAAATCGTGGGAGAGCCGAGGAGACACGTTTGCTCATCGGCTGCCGGGTCTCCATGGCTTGAGCAAGTCGGACTTTCATGCCGGGTGCCTGGCAGAGCACGTGCAGCACCTACTGCTGTGGTCCAGTTTTGAAATTGGCACAAACACAGGCTAAGATGCCAAAATCTTCAACTCAATAAGTGCAAGGTTCACTTAACCAAGAGGATCTTACCATGCATACATAAATATATAAATATGTAAATGTACAGTCTGCTTATTAAGTCATCCATGTGATGTACTCACATGCCTTCTGCGGTGCAGCGGAGGTTTCACACGGAGGTTTGATGCAACGCTCGCAAAGCTGATGGTGTCAGAAGTTGTTGCGCAGCTGTGAGTATCTGCGGCTAGCCAAGGCTTGTGTGAGCACAATGGAGGAGGAAAGATCTTCGCATTTCCCTCCTAACACAAAGTGAACCCTCTGTTGGGCTTAAACCCGCATGTTTAATCTTCAGCAATGTTATTTCTAAGAAGCTGAGGCTAAGAAGCATGAGCTAAACATGAAACAACAGCGAATGCTGTATTTTAGTATTTCATGATCAAGTCCATCGTTGGTTGTAACTTTCAGCAGCATCTAAAACTTACACAAGTTCTGTGGGAATCTGTTTTGAAGTGAAACCATATGTAACTTAATAGTAAAATGCAAACCAGAAGCTTCCAAATTACACAGCTGTGATTGGGAGCCAAACAGTTTAAGGATTTCAAAGGGGTGATTATACACCTGCAAGACCATATATAAATAACTAAGAGATTGACTTAAAAAATCCCAAGTTTCCTACAGCACACTGTATGTATCTCTGTTCAGGTCACATCTGATTCTCACCTAATTCTTAGCTAAAAAAATCTCACAGAATAAAACACCTGACTAAATCACTAAGTGAAACGTGTGATTTATAGAATATTCACCCATATTCAGTGTTTCTGGTCTGGGTTAAATATGCTGCCCTCCAAGGCCTTTGTAGGCCTCCTGGGATGCTCTGAATAGCGATTATGCTTAGCCAGATTTCTGCATAATTATACTCCCTTCCTTTTTATGTGTTTAAAAAAAAAAAAAAAATTCAAAGAAGCTGTCATGAAAACAAGATCTTTGTTCCCTGGGGAAGTCTCTGTTCACGCTATTCCTCACCAGCCATCAGCTGGAGTAAATATCTGGATGGCGGCATCTACACTCAAACTTCCAGGCACTCCATAAAGGTTGTGTCTACCCACGTCATGGACATTTACAAACTATCTTCAACATTACCTGGTGAGATGGGGAGGGAAATAGAAAATTTTATGGCATAATAAATCACTGTGCAGGAACTAATTGTGTTACCGTGAACAATGATAGTCAGAAGAAGAACAGTCAGAATAAATAGCCTTAAAAAATCTGAAAACCGAGACTGGACTTTCTCGTTATTCAAGATGTTGAAAGAGGGAAGAAATGAAGAGATTTCAATATAGAAATTATAGTAAAACCTTCTCTGACTGGATTGGTTTTCATAAGACAAAAGCTCCTCACCTCCACCTCTGTAAATATGATTTCTGCTGGTTGCCACGCTTACTCTGCAACGTATAAAGGATCATCTCACTTTTAAAACAAGTTTGTATGTAATTCTTAGCTCTAAGCGGGTTTATCTAATACAAAAGAGGGGAAAGCCCTTTAGTAGTGTTGAAAAGCAGGCCCACGACTAGTAGTGCAAGTGTGTGAATTTTAAAGGTGATTTTTTTTTATGCAGGGGAGTCTTACTGTTGCTGACTGCAGTTTGGGGCAGAAATCTGGGGAAGAGGGCCGGTGGCTGGGTTTGACGGCAGCAGAACTGTGCGTTTATAGCCAGATTTCACTCTGGGATAAACAAATCAGATCGTGTCCTCAGAGCACCGCTGTAATGCGATGCTAATCCAGGGAAATGGACTGCTCTTCCTCCGCCTGCCTGTTACAGCATCAGCATCTTTAAGTTGTTCTCACAAAGAGGGGTTAGAAAGGCAGATGCTTCTGCTTTGGGTTTCTACCCTCCCAACCCCGAAAACCGGAGGGAGAAGTTCATCGCCCGCAAGCACCCGGGAGACTCTTTCTTCCTGCTCCTGCTGCTTTTGGGGAGCCCTTTTCCCATGACCTCCCGTCACCAGGCGCCGCTTTCCAAAGCTTTTCTCGAGGGATGTTGCTGTAGGGTACTAGTATAAACCGATACCCTTACGTCAAATTGTAATCTCACCAGAAACGGATGTGGGCTGGGGCAGGAAAAGATGAAAACTTCCCCAGAGCATCTCTGTCCCCCTTCTGCAAGGAGAAAACAGACGTGACAAGTTCCCCAAGAGAGCCGCCTGAGCAAGCAGGTTCAGGATTCCCCCTTCGCCCGGGAAAGCAAAGGGGGAGCTGGAGCTGGAAGCAAATAATTTACTGGGTGGGGAGCTCTCAATTCAGCCGGGGAGTTTCCATGCAGTAAGTCTGAAAAACCACAAGGTGATATATATGTTGTACTTAACAGTTTTAGGGCTTACACCGCTATGCCGCTGAGCCGCTCTGCTGAGCAGAGGCACAGCAAAGCCCGAATTTCACGCAGACCTTCCGTCCTGTTGAATGCACGGTTGCTCTCTAACACGGGCTGGGGTTGGGATGTGCATCTCCCGACACCCGTGGAAACTATTTTGGCTCTTCTTCCAATGCTGGTCTCCGAGCTGTGAGTTGGTCCTCTGAGAAAATCGCAGGAAGATTTATTCTTCTTCGTGGTCTGTCCTCCCATTAAAACATTGGTATAACTCTCACTGGAATTAATGGAATGTGTATGTTTTAAAGAAATGCATTATTACTTTTCTTTTCCCCACGGTATCCTGGCAACAGACACGTCCCTAAAATACAGATCACTAATTTCATATCTTATACATCCTTCAGATCTCGGTAAAGGTATATCAACCTTCAAATATTCGGAATGCTTTTTTGCTGTTTTCCCAGCTTGGATTGGGAATTATTCTTCTTGGCACGCACATCCCTTGAGTGCATCTGGGAGTTCATGCTCAGTCTTTAATTGAAGGCAATGCCTTTTTTTTCCCAGAAAAGGCAAAAATTAATACTGAAACATGATTAGATAAACGTGTCAGAATTGGGTTTCCCACAAATGGTCTGTTCAATTTTAATGATGTACGTCAAGCGCCAGTTTCCTTTCGCCTAACACCATCCTTTTATCCCAAGTTGTATGTCCTTCAATACGCTAAAGAATTCCTTTTTATTTGTGATATTTATGCCCTCCAAGTACTTGTTGAAGGGTATCGTTTCCCTCTTAGTCATCATTTAGCCAAGCGATACATATTAAGTTCCTTTAATCTTCACTCATAACTCAGTCTCTGCAGACCCTTAATCATTTTTATTGCTCTTCTATGAATTTCTTCCAATTTGTCTGCATCTCTCCGACAATGAGGTACCCAGAATTTAATGCCTTATTTTAGGTGTGATCTCCCTGCAGCAGTACAAAAGATGTTACCTCCTGCTACTTTTATTTACCGCTGATTTAACAATATGCTGGAATCATGAAGTAGCCGGGAATCAATTAAAATAGACTTTAAATGGTTCAGCGCTCGGAATTACCATAATGCTTTTGTGGCACCACACGCGACGAGAAGGCTTGAAGCCCGCTGCTTTTGGAAATACATGTGTGAAGCTCCTAGGGCAGGCAAAGCTTTTAAACCTGCTGCACGCACAGCTCCATGATTCTCTGAAGGAATATGAAGGTTAGAAGGCGAATGGTGATGGGTTCGAATTGGCACCAGAAATAGCCCGTGCGTGCTGAGGGCCTGAGGGCTTCACACCGCTCCTCCTGTAACTCTTCCATATGTGACACCAACCAAGGGCTCACCGCAGCAACGGTAAAACTCTGTGAGCCAGCAGCCAAGGAGCTTGCCGTTAGGTTGGTTCAGGCTCTTATTTAAATTGTTGGCTTTAATAAAAAGAAGTCATTAGAAATCCATGACACTTCATGAGCTTTGGCTAAAGAAGAGCCTGAGAGAGCTAAGAAGGAGAAGAAATGGGGAAAGATGCTCGAAGAGCTCTCAGCTGAAATGATCAGGTAATGGGGGAAGATGCTCTAAGGCCTCTCAGATCTCTGCTATAATGATCAGGCGGCTTCTCTGTCGCCGTTGCCTGCGGTTCCTGATTAAAGGCCTGCAGCGCTGCCACCGAAGCCAACGGGAGCTCTGCTCCTGGCTTCTCCTTTCCCGTATGAACAACCCTCTTGTTTCCTGTTGCTCTTGTGAATAAGGAGGGAAGAGTGTTACTCTTGGAAACATTTAGTTTCTCTTACAGAATAATCTTTTCCCTTCTGTGTCATATATTTAAACTGTCACTCTCCAGATCTATTATGTATGTTAATATATTTCATCTCTGAGCCACTGGTAGGGAATTGTAGGTCACTGGGCCATTTCGTGTACACTCCAATGCTCAGAGTTTTTACTTTCATGTCATTTATTACTCCTCCTCCGGCTCCTGAATTCAAAATTAAGCATTTAAAATTTAATCAGGGATGTGTTCTAATGAGTGCTTGGTTTATATGTGTAAATATTTCCTTAACTAATTTTTACCATTCTGTCTACCTCAAGAAAAATCAGATTAACTGTATTTTATAAGCTCTTTTGCCTGCATACTCTAGTCTCTCCTCTTTCCCATCTGTTTCTCCTCATTCATGCCCTAACGTGAAGTTCCTTGCAAATCCCAGCCTTCAGCAGGGGCTTCAGAGTTAAAAAAAACAGGTTGTGGCATGAAACAAATGCACATACAATGCGTGTGCATGGATGTGCATGCACATGTGACTCTTTCCTTAAGAATTATTTATGTTCTGGATAAACACCGCATATTGCCGGACATAAAATTGACTTTTTAGCCATGATGTATCAATATTTCAAGTACCAAGGCTGATTTGTTAATGTTGAGTTTGTGGGATGAGTGCTTGCCATAAGGACTCGCCATTTGTTGCGATAGAAATTCATGTATGAAGAGCAAATCCTTTACCTGTATGAGAAGGGATCCGAAGGGGACGTGGGCGTCCCTCACGCCTGATGAGAAGCTGCTGCCTGGCCAGTATTAGGGCAGGGAGGGACAAAATCCAGACCCCAGTGATGAGGTCCCACTCTGCCATGCTTTTACATGCTCCTTTTTAGCCCAGATGATACTTGGTTCAGGGAACGGCATGGTCAGCAACTCTTCCTGTAGGTATGAAGTCACCGATGAGGTCAACGCATGAGGTCAGCCTGCTTTTAAAAGAAGAGGGTTGACTTGTGCCGAGATGGCCCCCGCCATGCTGCTTTCCCTCAGGGCCAGAGGATGGGCCCTGAGTAGTTACAGCAAACTACTGAGCCTCAAGATCTTTGTGTTTCAGGCTCAGGACTGCAACTGTGTGATACCGAGCAAGTCCCTTGGCTTCTCTTGTTCTCATTTTTCCTGTCGTTAGGATATGTGCCTCATTCTTAAGTGTACAGCTACAGAGAGATGAATTTCCAAGCATGCTCGTGCTGGATTAGCCTTCCTTTTAGATGTACAAATAAAGTCATTTAACTTCCTAGATGTTACATGAAAAAAAACCTTCGAAGTTACGAACACCGTTATTACAAAGATAAATGACATACCTCCTCACTGACATAATGATAGATGTTTTCTCCAAGTGTTATTCTTTCTGCTAATTTCAGAAAAAATGAATATTCCCTTCTTCTGCCTTTTTTTTTTTGCTAACTCAGACTTCGTTACAAAGTCATTTCAATTTGCAATCATTCTTCCAGTCCACCTGATAAACACTTTCTTATATTATAATTGTTAATGACTATCATAGTTGCAACAGAATTTTGGCTTTAGGAAGAATACCAGAGATGGCAGAAAAGAGAGATAAAATCCAGTTCCCATCATATAAACTGAAGAAATAGCATGGGAGGGATGAATTTTATACATATATTATCTATTCTTAACGCTTTTTTTTTTTCCCCCCGATAATTTTCTACTCACATAGTTAAAACACTGCCATCCTTGAATCCGGGAAGTTTCTCCTCGTGCTGGCTACTTTTCACGGTGCCTAAAAGCTGAAACATAAGAGCTGCGCTTCTGCACACTGCTAATATCTTGCTGAATCAGGCAGTTTGGTACAATGCCAATTCCTGTGACTCCTGTGGTCTCGCATGAGAAATTACTTCTGTTGAATAAGCGTTGACCATTTAATATACGGCGCTCATGACTCACCATATATTCCAACAACACTTTGAGATATTTCGATACCGTCTCTGTATTTTTACAACCTAAACATATTCCCTGGAGATTTATGCTGCTTTGTATTCTTTTTCTCATACACGTTTCCAGGGGTTTTATGGGGGAGCAAAGAGGGAGCCTAACCGTTGCAGGCAGCTCACTTAATTTAGCGCAGTCCTGTCCTTTCCAGTTCACCCACCTGCAAAATGGGAATAATAATAAGCACTTAGGGGAGAGTATTCACATGTCTAGCTTGAGACCTCTAACGTTAGGCTCTCCAGAGGCTCAGCAGAGAGAAATAGCTTCTAATTCAGATGCTTTGAATGGGCTTCTAATGGAGCCTGCTTCTCACTGCTGGCAGCAAGGGAGACCACGTCCTCAGCTCAAGCACCCCTACATCAGGCACTGCAGTGACATGCCGAATGCCAGACACCGTGAGCATCCTCTTTCATACCTCATCCTGCCACCGTTCCCACGCTCAGCTTTCCGCTGTGGAGCAATGTCTGCTAAATCGCTGGTTCTCCACATGTGCAGAGTGGAGTGGGTTGCATGATGAAGACCACGCATACCCACAGTGATCAACGAGGGCGAACGAATTAGTATTCCAACAGCACTTTACGTGCATTAAGCTCAGTGAAAGTGCTATTAATTATCAATATGGTCGGTCATTATTATTCATTAGTGGTTACAGCAAACTACTGAGCCTCAAGATCCTTGTGTTTCAGTCTCAGGACTGCAACTGTGTGATATCGAGCAAGTCCCTTGGCTTCTCTTGTTCTCATTTTTCCTGTCATTAGGATATCTGCCTCATTCTTAAGTGTGATTTGAACCTTAATTATGCTTGAAAAGAGCTTTGAGAACTTCTGGTGTAAAGTGAAACATTAACGTCCAGCTTTACTGTACAGCAGATGAGACAGAGCGATAGTCTCATCCCTATTCAAAGAGCTCGGACCGACGCCATGGAGCACTTCAATGGCTTGTGAATTCTACCCAGAAATATCGAGGACAGGGAAGCACACCGAGCCAGTTCTCCTCAAAATGAGAGCCAAGAAGCACCGCCGGGGAGTTCAGATTTGGAAAAGCAACCTCTCTCCTGCTTTTCTTCTAGTTGTGCAGGCAAACTGCCCATTGGTATACAGAAATGGATATTTAGGCATCTAAATACCCGCTCCTGGACACAAAAATACAATTTGTGAGTGTGTTTCATGTGGGAGAACTGGCACAGAAATCAATCTTTATTTCAGAAAATCTCGTCTTTGGTGTTTAGTCTTTGTGTTGATTATATGGATTAGTTCCCTATTACAAATGAGCCGCATGTCCCAGAAACTAATGTGCTTTGCTCAAGAACCAAGACTTCTTTCTGCATTTCACCATCATTCTGTTCGTTAATGATTCGGCTTTCCTGGCACTGATGAGAAATGTTTATTTCCCTGGAGTATTTCTGGATGGTAAAATTATTGTGTTAGCTGTGGGCAATTGGTGCTGTATTAACTCGCCAAGGTTATATTGCCATATTTAATCACGCTGTTTGGGAATGTGGCCACCTTCCTTCACACCTCTGGTTGCCACGATACCCTTTGGCCATTATCAATTCATTCAGTTCACTTTTATGCTTAAGACAGTGGCTGCCAGCTTCTGGCTGCTTGAAATCATAATAACAAGACAAAATGAAAACATGACAGTGACATAAACACTACCCAGAGGTCTTAGCCTTCATTTTAAGGACTGTTGTAAATCAGCGTGGTGGAGAAAGGCAGATTTGCAATGCCAATGTAGAGAGGTGAATGTGCCTGCTGGAATTTACATATTCCTGCAAAAAGCATCTACATTTCATTTGTACCCAACGCTAGTAACACTGTCATAGTGGTGCGGAATAAAGGGCCGTGCTGATAGCAAGGTCAAGCTCTTTCACAGTTCCTTAAGCTCTCCAGGGGTCTCTGGATGAGTTAATACAGGTTCTCATAGTGATAAAGCCACATTTTCTTATTTACATCTACCACCCTCTTTACATCTCCCAGTTAGAAACAGAGAAGTACGTTATTCTGGGCTGTCGTGTACAATAAACTCTTCATTACGAATCTCTCGTAACTCCTGTCTCCAGGCGCTTGCTGATATTCCCCCTCCCGTTTTAAAAACCAGCTACCTTCCCCAAACTGGAAAGCCAAACCCAAGTATCTGAGATGAGATGAGTTACATATCCACACAGATATACTTTTTGTCAAGGTGTTATTATCGGTGAATTTTTGGGATGATGTAGTGGCAGCATCTAATGCAGATTCTCTGTGAATTTGACGCTTCCCTCCACCAAAAGGCTGCACTCAAGAAAATTACATTAATGCGATGTCAGGCTTGAGATCTGCCATCTGCTAAAGCCGGAAACCTTAAAGTTAAATTCAGTCTCGGAACCAATGCTTGGCTGCTCTGCAGTTGCCATCTGTATTTTTTTACATTAGATTTATGCCTTTGTGTGCAAAAATGTCCACAAACTATAAAAGCAAATGAACAGTGTGACAGGTTCAGTGCAGTAAAGACAATAACTTTACAATTATCAGATTTTGCAAACTTAAAAATCTCAAGGCTTAACCTGACGTAAAGCCATGGGTTTTAAATTTAAAATCTCTATGCTTAGTATTCAAAATCTTGCAATATCCTTATTCCCTGTGCCTGCGCTTTCGGCAAGCTGGCGTACCTCTCACGTTAGACTAACAAAATGCCATATGTTTGAGAGCTCTTTGTTCAGAATAGATTATTCTCTCTCTTGTAGAACATACTACTGCTGGTATCAATTGCTCCTATAGGAGTTTTTAGGTCAGCACAGCGTATGGTGTAGTAAAATCATGCAAAAAGCTTTAGTGCTCAGTTTCATGTGCTCCCAATCTCAAATTCAGCCTACATAAGAACAAAGGTAAAAAATGCTTGGGAAATATACAGGGATAAGAAATGCCCCCTATCTGGTGGTGTACTTGCAGGTTACTCTTTTTTTAAAAAAGCAAAGTGATGCAATGAAAGAAGGAGCAAACATCTCTGTGATTGACTCATTTATTAAATGAGTTCTCCGATGCATTTTTCCCAAGCACAAATCCAGGCTGGGCAGAGAATGGATTGAGAGCAGCCCTGAGGAGAAGGAGCCGGGGGTGTTGGTGGGTGAGAAGCTCAACATGAGCTGGCAATGTGTGCTGGCAGCCCAGAAAGCCCCCACACCCTGGGCTCATCCCCAGCAGCGTGGGCAGCAGGGCGAGGGGGGGATTCTGCCCCTCTGCTCCGCTCGGGAGAGACCCCCCTGCAGTGCTGCCTCCAGCTCTGGGGCACCAACAGCAGAAGGACACGGAGCTGTTGGAGCGGGGCCAGAGGAGGCCCCGGAGATGCTGGGAGTGCTGGAGCCCCTCTGCTGTGAGGACAGGCTGAGAGAGCTGGGGGGGTTCAGCCTGGAGAAGAGAAGGCTCCAGGGGGACCTTCCAGCCCCTTCCAGTCCCTAAAGGAGCTCCAGGAGAGATGGGGAGGGACTCTGGATCAGGGAGGAGAGCCATAGGATGAGGGGGAACAGTTTTAAAGTGAAAGAGGGGAGATCTAGATTAGATATTAGGAAGAAATTCTTTGCTGTGAGGGCGGTGAGCCCCTGGCCCAGGTTGCCCAGAGAAGCTGTGGCTGCCCCATCCCTGGAGGTGTTCAAGGCCAGGTTGGACGGGGCTTGGAGCAACCTGGTCTAGTGGGAGGTGCCCCTGCCCAGGGCAGGGGGGTTGGAACTGGATGATCTTTAAGGTCCCTTCCAACTCTAACCATTCTATGATTCTGTGATTTGCTTCCACAAACTTTTCTTCTCTGGTGGATTTTTCAGGGTTTTCTCCACTTGTCCAGGATTTCCAGTGGTTCATACCAAGCAGCGAGACCTCTGGAAATGTTGGATGTGTCTCCCACAGTAACACAGTTCAAACGTACAGATCGTTCATGGCCAGTCCGGTGTTCCTGGGCTGTCCCAGGCCAACTGCTCTCGCCTTGCACAGATGGGCTGGAGGCGTGCGGGAGGTCTGACGTGCCTTGAGCCGCCTGAATAGACCGTGCACTTGCAGATCCCCCACGGACAGGATGTCTGTGCCTTCCTGAAAGCTCTCGGCTCCCTGGGTGTGGGACAGTCCTGGGACATGACCTCTGGCTTTGCTTCATTTGACCGTGCAGGAACAAAATCATGTGCTAGCACTGTCAGCCCTGCCAAATCAGCGGTGAAGCTGGTCTGGCATGTCCTGGCTGTAACTAAGGGTGCTACAAGTTCAGCTGGTGTACAAACCACAGGGAAAAATGATGGAAAAGGAATGCTGAGAAAATACAGAATTGCCTAGAAAGGCTGCTATAGCACTGTTGCTCTTTTTCTTTTACTTCTGGATCAAAAAAGAAATGTCAGCCTGACCCATATGCTGGGATCCATGCAGAACCCCAAAAGACCGATAGACACGCTGGAAGACAAGTGCCCATATGGTGTCTTCATTCATCCATTGCAGTGCCGGTAGGCAGGAGAAATACCTCAGGGAAGAATGGAGGCTGAGAGGATATTTTTAATAAAATGGACTGCAGTGATCTATAATAGGAAATAATCATTGAGCCTTTTTCGCAGATACCTAAATTTCTGTCTCATATACTTTCCCTTCCAATGCTGGCAGAGAAAAAACACAAAAGAAAGCTTTCTTATACTACAACACGCTGAGAAAATTTCCCACTTACAGGTGTTCTGCTGTGTCAAGGTTACTGTTAACTTTATTAATATTAATTTTCACTTACACTACTGCAAAGTCATTAATGTGATAAGAGTGTTATTATCTTTATAACAATAAGTATTTATTAAAAGCATGTACAGAAAATCGGTAATATGATGAAGCATTGCAAAGTCGAATGCAACGAATCCCTTAGGAAGAATAATAAAGATTTCTAGCTCTTTTTATTCCTCCCGACAACTTCACAGTATTAAAAAAAAGCAAAATAACAATGCAGGCTTGAAGTCACTTATCAGAATGTGCGAGTGCTCCGAGTGTTTATCCTCGGTGAGAGCTGGAGGGATCCACTTCTAGAAAATGATTATTGTCTGCCCTTTTAGCAAGAAACTGTCTTGCTGTTTTTGTTTAATTAAACTGCTGCTGTCAATTACTATCTGCAAATAACATAGAAGTATTGAATGGTGAACTTTGGAAGGCACTTGGCAGTCTCCGAGGCGTTGTGGACTCCCTTTGCACTCCCTGTACATTTATGGAAGGTGGGAGGTCTCTTGTGGGATAAAATTCCCCATTTCTGTCCGTTTCCCACTTCCCTCAAGGAAATAAAAACGTTCCCCGGTTGATGTGGCACTGTTGATTATAACATAGAACCACAGAATGGTTCGGGTTGGAAGGGACCTTAAAGATCATCCAGTTCCAACCCCCCTGCCCTGGGCAGGGACACCTCCCACTAGACATCAGCGTTTCCATCCCAAGTTGCAATATTTGCTTTAGTCCCAAGCGCTCTGTGTCCGTGGAGCCTTTCCTGTTGTCCTGGCGAGGGTTTCCTCCCGGGGGGAGCGTGCAGGATGCTGCCCCCTCCGCTCCCCTCCGCTCCTCTGACTCCCACCCAGCCCCGGCAGCACTGCCCCGGCCAAAGCGGGTTCTCCTCTTCCTCTCCCTCCTGGCACGTCCTTGTAGTTCCAATTCTGAAATCAAGTTTTTATTCCTGCCTTTTCTTTTTTTATTTTGCCCTTTTTTTTTTTTTTTTTTTCTTCCAGGAGAAAAACTGTTAAGCTTTATGCTCAGCTATTTACCCAGGCTCTCAGGCCGGCAGCTACACGAAGGTAGAGCGGTCCCAAAGCAAAGGAAAACAAAGAGCCGTCCTTTCCGCCCGTACGCTGTGTTCCCTGCGGCTCGGCTGGAGACTTCCTTAGGCAACAAGAAGTCCCACCGCCGGGCTGCAGCTGAGTCTGGCAAGTGTCGCTGCGTGAAGAAGGACAATCTATTTCTTCTTTTAAACTGGTCACCAGCTGAGCAGTGGCTCCTGGTGCTTTCTGCTGTTGGCGAGGAGAAAAGGTGACCTCTGATAAACTTTCTGGGCCAGCACCCTCTTACACTCACTGCAAGTGTGCAGGGGGGCTGAGGACTGCAGCTTGGTTATTAGCTGCTCCAGAAGTCCTTCGCTCTATTCCAAAACTCCCCTTTTTTGGCCCAATCCTAGCAAAAAAAAAAAACCCAAAACTGTGAGGACAAGTGTTAGTGACCTTCACATTCTTAATTGAACTGGATATCATCTCTGACAAACGTAACTGAATTCTCAGGACGATACAACCAGCGAAGCTCCACGGCCAAGTTCTTTTCCTTTTTGGAGTGTAATTTTTCTGTAGGGAATTCTTCGTGGTAGCGTTGAGGGATTTGTACTCTTTCTGATGGCCATCCATAAAAAGATTGTTCATCATCAGCTTTGAATGTTGAGGATGATAAACTCTGGGGTAAGATTTTTCCATGAAGTAAGTGGGCTGTACAGTCAGGGTAAAGTGTACCTGGACTTTGGGCTCTATTTTCAAGGGGTAAAGAGATATGAAATATCATTACAGTAAAGTGTAATGTTTTTTAGGGTCAGTTTTTGTCCTGTGTGGTTGGCCCAGAAGAGTTCATTGATTTGATTTATGGATTGATTGTACCAATGTTCAATAAATACTTGAACATTGAATACACACTCTTCCCACATACTCATAAATCTTTATTTTCAGTAATTTTTGTAATGTACTCATCATGGGAGGAAATCTAAAGTCCCAACCTGCTCCTTTCCAGAGGTGTGTTATTGCCTGGAGCCATTCCCATGCTCTCTCAGGGTTTGCTGTGTCCCTCACCTAGAATCATAGAATCACAGAATGGTTTGGGTTGGAAGGGACCTTAAAGATCATCTCATTCCAACTTCTGTTTGCCTGGCCTGAGACACCCCTTGCGCAGCTGCTGAAATGGCACTTTATCCTTTTTAGAGAGCCTCCTTGCCAGCGCTTGCAGATCACAAAGGCCATTATGGTGTCTGGGCTTGCAAAAACATATAAATAAATCATGGGCTCCTGTGAGCTTCTGTGCTTGGAGAGCCGACGGTCCCCACCGGAGATGGGCATCAGGTGCAGCATTTCATAGAGTCATAGAATCATGGAATCATAGAATGATAGAATGGTCTAGTTTGGAAGGGGCCTTAAAGATCATCCAGTTCCACCACCCCCACCATGGGCAGGGACACCTCCCACCACACCAGGTTGCTCCAAGCCCCGTCCAACCTGGCCTTGAACACCTCGAGGGATGGGGCAGCCACAGCTTCTCTGGGCAACCTGGGCCAGGGGCTCACCGCCCTCACAGGAAAGAATTTCTTCCTAATATCTAATCTAGATCTCCCCTCTTTCAGTTTGAACCCATTACCCCTCATCCTATCAGTACATGCTTACTTTATATCGGAGATGTTACTTCCAATAATAACATGAACGTGATAAAACATAGAGGTGAAAGAACCACAGCTAAAGCAACACGTTTATTTTATATCCCAGATGCCTTCGCTTTTTCCTTACTATTTGAATTCTCTCTTTTCTCCGTATTACAGATTTAGCTTTGATCCATCCCAGCAGAATCAACAAGCTTTTGTGAAAGTTCTTTTCAGTCTGAGCCCTTTTTGTGATAACCACTAAAACAGTACCAAAAGAAGATTTGGATTATATTTGTGTGTGACTAGACTATTGATATTACAGCCCAGGAAATGAAAAATAAGGTGAAATGAGTGTGATTTTTAAATTTGACCAGGAGGAGGGGTCAGTATGAAACCAAGCACAGGTCAGTGCGGAGTGTGATTCTGCGGGGACTCCAGCCACCTCAGAAAATCAAGTTGCAGTGTTTGCATGACATAAATTCAGCTTCTTGAACTTCCTGGGGACCTGGAGCCTTTTTAATTTACCTGACTCCTGTTACCTACCCGCTGCGGAGAGACGGCAGTGCATTCTGGCTTACAAGGGATAATTCCTGTCTTGAACACCTCCGTTCCTACCCCTCATTTCCCAAAACCCAGCTTTGATCCCACTTGTTTGACCGTGGGCTTTCCCCTGGGGAGGGTGGAGAAGGACTCGCAGCAGGTTCTTCTCCGAACTTCAGCTCTTCTGCGGTGAAGAAAATGTGCCTGTTTCTGGCACAAGGTCCTGGCGTCTCACCGCCAGCTGCTCCGACCTCTTCTCATCTCAACGAGCACTTGGCTTGTCGTAGCAATCATGAGGCAGATTGGTCTGAAGGGAAATGGTGATGCCTCTCTGACAGCATGCTGGGAATTTTTTCTGCCTTTTTCTACCATAAAGCGTCCTTCCTTCCTCGGCCTGCCCTTAAGAATCTAATTAGGGGCCTAATTACGCCCAAGCTGACTGTTGCTGGCTCTCAGTCCGTCTTCCTTGTCCACATAATTTTATGTCATAGGACAGCAAGGTCTGTGCTGCTTCCTCCACCCATCCCCACGTCACCACGCTCTGCTCAATGCTTTACATTTTTATGACGTACCCTGACAAAATTGAACTGTGAAAGGACTGTAAATTTTCAACCTCGAGAGGCTCTTCATTAAGCAGCAAATAACTCTCTGCACCTACTTGATATTATCCTCCCGTTAGCTGTTAGTCACGCGACTTGCCTTCCTCCCCACTCAGCCTGCGGTCTCAGCTCCACGCAGCGGGCAGAGCCGCCGCTTGCCAAATAACTGTGCGTTATATTACATTTTCTGATCCTCTGACTTTAATATAAAAGCAACAGTGCCGGTTTTATCCTGGTTGAACCCAGTTCAAAGGCCCGCGCTATCTCACCGTCGCTATCAGATGTCAGCAAGCAGTATTTCACAGGAGCAGATCCCGGTGCTGTCCTAAAGGAATAACTTTTTATGGCTTCAACCCCACTGCCATTGCTAATGGCATTTCCACACAAAGAGATGCTGTCCCAAATAATGAGCTGCATTTCATGCGTGGATGCTCTGTTCCCCACACCGTCCCACCAGGATGCCTGGGGTGGCTCTACAGCCCAGCTGCCCCATGTCTTAGGAACACTTTGAGCTCCAGCTCCTTTGCGAATCCTACCTGCCCTCGGGGCAAGCGATACCGCAGCTCTCTGATCGGTGCGTTATTAATTTTCAAGACACAGTGCATCTAAAAGCCAACCGCCACCCTGGGAAGTATGTCATAAACAAATATTCCTTTCCTGCTGAAATGCATTATTAAAGCCTCCACCCCATAAATCCCAAGTAGATAATACTCTCCATGGCACCTTGTAAAATAAGCAATTTTCTGCTACCAAGGAAACAAATTCTTTTTCTCAGTCCTATCTAAACTCCACCAACATGGTGACAGACACAACATTGCATCTGAGTTTGGTTTTGACAGCCTCATACATTTCAAACTCTGTCAGCAAGAATAAATGTATGAAGCTTTTCGCTTTAAAGAGCTCTGGAGCAAAATGGATTTTCTGGGAGCTGCTTCACCCTTGTCTATACCAGACTTTATGCCCTAAAGTTTCCCACCATTTCTACCACTGCTTCATTGCAAGGGTGAGAGGTAGAATTTAAGTGCCAAGATCAAATCCAGACTAAGTTGCCTTTCGAACAGAGGGAATGAGGCTGGGATTAGAAAGATAGGTGTTGTAGATTCCCAAAAAACGCTTTTTCACCCCCAGAACATGTCAGGATACAGCTCACAGTGTATCACAACCCCCCAGATGTTGCTGGGGCAGAAACAAGGAACATCTGCTTGGTGTATCAAACAGTTTGCTCTTGCATGGGGTATCATAGAATCATAGAATTGCCCAGGTTGGAAGGGACCTTTCTGATCATCGAATCCAACCATCAACCTAACTCTGACAAAAATCATCACTAAACCATATCTCTAAGCACCACGTCTACCTATCGTTTAAATCCCTCCAGGGATGGTGCCTCAACCACTTCCCTGGGCAGCCTGTTCCAATGCTTTACCCTTTCAGTGTAAAAATTTTTCCTAATATCCATCCTAAACCTCCCCTGGCACAACTTGAGGCTGTTTCCTCTTGTCTTATTGCCTGTTCCTTGGGAGAAGAGTCCAACAGTCTCTACCATGCATAGCGTGGACGTCACAGCCCTTGCTACGACAGATGTAGAGCAGAGCCTGGAGAAATGCAGTTCTGCAGCAGCAGAGTGTTTGAGGTCACATATCAATTTTGACAACATTTTCTTGTTTCCTAATGAAACTGCCAAGATTTTGTTTCAATAAGATGTTAGCTTTGTTGTTTTGTTCGTTTGGGGTTTGCTTTTTTTTTTACTATAGCACTACAGTACTGTTTCTTCATGATTATTGTATCAGCAAATGTTAACATTTTATTCCAGTTTGAAATGAGAAGAAGAAATTCCAGCATTTGCCTACAAAATGAAACTGCTATTTCCTAAAAAGCTCTAATCAGCTACCAAGAAATCTGAAAATAATGTCCTGTTTTCATCCATTATGAGCCTATGCGGGTGTACAAATGTATTTCTCAGGGTGAGGGGTCTACGGGATCATTCATTTCAGAAAGCTATGTAATGTCTCTCTCTTGTGTTCATTTCTAGAGCAATCGGGAGAGTTAACTTAGTAGTTCATTGCTATTTTTCTGTTCTTTGGTGCATAGAGGGTATCTCCCCTGTACTGAGCAGCTGCCAGCAAAGTGTTCAACATCAACAGACCGTACCAGGGTCCATATGTGACCACAGATTTTAAACACAGACATTTCCTTTTTCTTTTAAAGCTGAAGTTCAGTTCAAGAAATCTTTATCTACATTATCATGCATCCAAGGAACAGCCTGGAGTCAAAATAAATTTGTTTCATATTATGGGTGAAAAAAGGGCTTGTTCTCCGGTTCAGCAAAGACAGATCCCTCAGCATAAATCCCTCATATTAAAGCCCCTGCTTCTCACTACCAATACAGAACTTCCAATAAGAAGAAAACGTACTTTCCTTTTCCTCGTCATTCTCACAGTTCGCACGAGGTGTAGCCTATGCATTTAAAATCATTTCTATTTCAATATTCAACAAGCAAAGCTTAAGTGGATATCTACTGCAGCAGGCTCCTGTAGTGGTGAAAGGGCTGGACTGGAACCACTCTATGTAATTATACTGGGATATTGGGGCAAATTCACAGTCACCTCCAAGTCCATCCTGCCCACAAGAGAGCTGCATAAATGTTTGAGTGAGATCTTCAGGGAACTGATCTACCCATTGAGAAGGGTGATAGCAAGGAGCTTATCATATATCTACCAAAGGAGTATCTTCAGTCATGGGTCTGAAAAAATGTATGAGGGACCACACTAACCTGGAGATGGCACGGAGACCATTCCACTAGTTAGAGAAAGACAGTAAAGCATGCCGAGTCTCAGAATTGACCACTCTTTAATGTTGCGTTTCCTCTGAAAAAAACTCCTAACAAGCTGCTTTCCGTGTGTCTGAGGAAGAAACCCAGCACCCGTGTCCATGAGAAAGGCCCCACAGTGTTTCTCAGTCCTGCCGTGAAAACCATTTAAAATTCCTTCATAAGGAAACCAACTTTGGGTTGGTTTTTGTTTTTTTCAGACTGCTATTATAAATAATAGCGAGGAAAAACAAAGTTTTTAATTTCTGCAAATGCTTTGACAAAGTTGTGCTTCATCCTTGTATAAATATTGCTCCTGTAACGCTGCCAAGGAATGGCCTTGAACGTCTGCAGCCAAAAAACACGGACCTGCTCCTATCTGAGACCACATATAATTCATGTTTGTGGCTGATATTCCAGCTCTTCAAAAATTGTCTATGACCCCCCTTCCACCGCCCGGGAATCCAGGCTGCCGTTCCCTGACTTCTGTGTAGCATTTCAGGGGTGGCCGTGGCAAGTTTTGCAAGGGAAATATTTTTATTAGACAAACTGACAAAGCTGGAGGGAAAAGGCAAGCTTTCAAACATTTGGACTTGCGTGCCTGGGTGCTTATCTGTTCTTTTACAGTAATCCAATAAAAGATAAACTCTCTCCCCTTAAAAGCCATTACCCCACTTAAACCCATTACCCCACTTAAACCCCAGCCCATCATGGCTAAAATACCATGGATAACTACAAAGATGATGATGGAGACAAGAAGAAGGGAATCTGTTTAACTGAAGAGGGATAACTTTATACAGAATGAACAGAAATGTAACGGCTCTGCTGCATAATCTGGCTGTATTCCTCATTTCAGCTTCTCTGCTTTTTGCAGCCTGCATTCAAGTGGGGAAGGCAGAGGAGCTCCAGGCAAAATCCAGTCGGAGGTGGTATCTGTAGGATGTGTCTCAGCTCTGAAGTTTCCATTGAAGCTCTAGCTCCCGTATCTGCTTTGACAGCAAACCCTAACGGTTAGGCGCAAGGCTTTTCCCAGTGCCTCTGGAAACCAGAGGGTTCAATTAACTTGCATGAAAAGTGATGTGAGAATAAACAGAAATTACGTGGTTTTGAAAAACACAGGCTGAAGCTTGAAAACCTGCAGGCACTTTATGGTTCTGCCATTTCATAACCCGTGAGCTTGCAGATTTTGGAGATAAAAATTACAGGTGGAGTTGCATTTAAAAATCCCATAGGATGAGCTCCTTGTTTTTGATGAGGTGTCCAGACTCGACTTTTCATTCCAAGACAGTGTTTGCTTACATTCCAGTCTAAAACTCATCTTTCTAAAGCACCCTTCTCCAGCTCATCACTGCTTTAAAAAAGATGGTTTTGTACAGCAGATACATGCAGGTTCCTCGTTACTCTTACAGATATCTGCAGATGATTGTGTGATCATAAAATCTTGAACATAGAACATTTCTGAACATGCCTTCTGGTGCCAAGAGAGGTAAATGCTGGGGAGCAGTGTCTGCCAAGGAATTTTTAGTTGCTCCGTTATAGCCAACGCTTTTAGTACATCTGTTAAATAAGTCACTAGACATTGTAATGAGCAGAGCTGGCATTACAGCATCTTCCTGCATCGAAAAGTTTGTGGGCACATAATGATGTGGGGTTCTTTTTCCAAATCTCTGTTGCTATCCACGTACAGGAAAAAATCTAGTTATGGTTCACTAACACTAGATGTAAAACTCCTGAGTTATTTACAAATTCTGGTAGTCAGAACTACAACAGGCAGAGAAAGAGAGAGAAAAAGAGAGGGAGATCAATTTATAATGGAAATCCACAGGAAATCTGAACTTGAAAGAGAAAATCTTATTTTAAAATACAAGGTACGGTAGTTAAAATGCCCAATTATTTCTTTGTTTTCATATGCAACCCAGTTTCACTCATGAATGCTGTGATATCCCAAAGAATAACTTCCCAAATGACAAGAAGACAGAAGATTTCATCGCTGTGGTTCCTTAACTGGTTTTCCATAGTATTTGTCATTTTCTGCAGAAGCAGGAGAGCAAACACAGGTCTCCATCCCACAATCACTTCCATGATTCACATGTATAATTTTCTCATGCCAACTGTAGTCCAGGAAAATGAGAGAACTACAGTTGTCAGGTTAAATATCTTAACTTTTCTCCAGTTAAAGCAAGGTGTAAGGAATGTCTTCCTGTGAATTAGAAAGTTCATATCCATGGACAATAGTCAAGGACAAGTACTGCATATATACAAATATAGAAAAAACAGTGTGAGACCTGATTTGTCTTTTTAATCTAAACATTTCCATGGACCATCAGTGACTTCATTATTTAGACTTGCTCCTCACCATCTGTAAACACCTCCTCCATCACAGACCAGTAAAGATTAACACTCATTGTGGACTGAGCTGACACAAAAGAAGGAAGTTTCGCAGTGAGAAGTGTATTCTGGCACGGGACACACCCCGATCTGGTAAAAAACGTGGCTCCTCTGATTATGCATCACTTTTAGGGTCCTTTTCAAAACCTCATTTGGGTTGCAAATGGTTTGGATCTTGCACTTCCAAGATTTAGCCATGCTAGCAGTAGCAAGTTCTTTCTCTCAAGTCTTTGCTACTGGCTACACAATACAAAACAATGAAGTATTTAAAAAGAAAAAAAGGTTGAAACTATTGGCAACATGAACCAAAAAAAATAATGAAGGAAAGACAGCCTGAACCACAGGTGCTTAGACATTGATTTTTTATATCTTGAGTGTATGAGGAAGAGAGACATAGACCATGCTTAAACATTTACTGCTAGAGAGATGGGTATGTGCTTTTTCCCTGTCCTTTATGAGTGTACTTCCCTCTGCAAAACCCCAAATGCTGAGATAGTAGCTCTGTTCACCCAAATGGTTCAATATACTGTTTTATGTTCTACATATCTCTTCGCCATTTAAAGCATTTGGTAGGAAAACCTAGTATAAGCAATGCTGACAAGCTTAAAGTGTGGGCAAGGCCGTAGCTCCAAGTTATCAGCAGACATCACTATGGCCAACCAATTGAAATAGTTAAATTATTCTGATTTTTAAGGTCAGGAAACGGTGAAATAGTGAAACTGTTGCAGGAAAGCATATTTTACATAATGCTGCTCTCAAACCTCAACCAAAAACACTGAGAATAGCCCGGAGGAGATCATCGCCTTTCATCCAGTTCCAAGAGAGTCTGGAAACACTCACATTTAAATTTGCTAACCATCCTGTAACTTTTCTCCCGTTTTCTTTCCATCTACTGTGGTCTCTCCACATGTGCCTCCTTCCTGTTTGTTAGTTTACTTTCTTTTAATAAAAGAAGGGGACAGCGCTGTGATAACTTGGCCCAGCCTCAGTTGCTCTGCGATGGGTTTGCTGCCGGCAGGAGCCCATCGCTGGGAGCTGCCACTAGTACTCCTCTTCTTGACATGGTGACCTGCTAGATGGTTTCTCAATAGGTATGAAGTCCTCTCATGTCACCCTTACTGCTTCTACCTGCTGCCCCATGAGCAGGATCCTAATTTTGCCTCCTCTTCCCTAGTGCAACCTGGCTAAGCCGTGCTTGGGCAGGGATTTTATTGCCTTTGGAAAAAAATAAAAACACAAAACCCACAAAACCGTGGCTCCCGTGCTGTCACTTCAGCTGCACGTCTCTGTGCGTCCAGTCATCCCGCCAACACCCATCTCAACATGAGGAGGAATTTCTTTCCTGTGAGGGTGGCAGAGCCATGGCACAGCCTGCCCAGAGAGGTGGTGGAGTCTCCGTCTCTGGAGACATCCCAAACCCGCCTGGACGCGTTCCTGTGCCACCTGCTGTGGGTGACCCTGCTCTGGCAGGGGGTTGGACTGGGTGATCTCCAGAGGTTCCTTCCAACCCCTGCCATTTTGTGATTCTGTGATTCTTTAACCTGTCCGCTTCAGTTTGCCCATCTCTTTGAAATCCACTGAAATGTTTTTCCTCTCTCTTGACAACGGAGATTTGTACAATTTTATAGCCTAAAAGATTCTCTCCCTGCAGGGCTGCTCAGTTAATAAGGAAATCAATGATAAGGTCAAAAACAGTTACCCGGGCATGGGACTCTCTCTCCAAAATACAGGCGTATCATCTGTGGGTCACACGGCTAACCCAAGAGAGGGGAAAGTTATCATTTCAGAGTGCTTTCCAAGTGAAAAAAAAGTATTTTAATATGAGCAATACATTCTTGACACTTCTATGGTATTTGCTGTCTCCAAATATTTAATTTTAATAAAAAAATGCTTAATCCTCTTAATAAACTCATTATGTGCTGAGTCACGTGGTTTACAATTGGAAAACTGGAAGAAAGTGAAGAGTAAAATTCAGTCCTGTCCTTTCTTGAGCTCCTGGTGCATGAGGAGGGTACAGCAGCCCAGGAGAAATGGCCGGGCTGGTCCAGCGGCTCTGTCCCATCTCCATCCCTTGACACCACCTGAGTCTGTAACTGGTCTGAGTACAGGAAACAAGCTGCCAAACAATACAGAAAATGGAATAAACTTTGGTTTTCTTTATCATGTAAGTGTGCTTTGCTAGGCTAACGGAAGTGAAAATGCATTAAAAAGTGGCGCAATGTTTGAGTGCGGAGTTGTATGCGGAGGGAATGGCTTCAAGCTGCAACAGGGTAGGTTTAGACTGGACATTAGGAAAAAATTCTTCACAGAAAGAGTGGTCAGACACTGGAATAGGCTGCCCAGGGAGGTGGTGGAGTCACCATCCCTGAATGTGTTTAAGAGTTCTTTAGATGTGGTGTTGGGGGATATGGTGTAGGGGAGAACTTTGTAGAGTGGGGTTGATGGTTGGAATCGATGATCCCAAGGGTCTTTTCCAACCTAAATGATTCTATGATTCTATGTAACTGGATGTACAAGAGGCACAACGCTTTTGAGAAAGAGATGCCACCTCTTGCATAGCTCCTGCTCTTAGCTAACCAGCTTATTAAGCATGCTGATGTTGTTACTCTTGTTAATGCATTTTAA
This sequence comes from Stercorarius parasiticus, assembly GCA_013396915.1. Taxonomy (NCBI): domain Eukaryota; kingdom Metazoa; phylum Chordata; class Aves; order Charadriiformes; family Stercorariidae; genus Stercorarius; species Stercorarius parasiticus. The sequence goes on from VWZL01002701.1 coordinate 596,959, forward strand.
TTCCACTCTTAATGTTTTTGCACACTCGTGCATAGCCAGGGACGTTGCCCTGAAGAGCTCTTCACTGGGGAAAGGTGCAAGAAGCCAAGCCGACGACGGGAGGGGGAGCATGAGTTTCCTTGTAGAATCAAGTAAACAGCAATAATGCCACAGAGTGTGTAATTAGCGCTGCTCCCTCTTTGCACTCATTGTCTCTGCGAGCTGGATTCGTTCTACAGGTGGAAAAGAGAGGGAAGGGAAGGGAAGGGAAGG
>VWZL01002701.1:597614-611764 GCA_013396915.1 Stercorarius parasiticus
AAGGGAAGGGAAGGGAAGGGAAGGGAAGGGCAATACCTGCTCTGACAACTGCCCATCATCCCAGCTACCCAACCTAACTACGTCCAACAAGATGGCAAAAATAGGGGGGCAGCAGGTTCGGAGAGCTGTGGGGACAGACGTGGAGTGAGATGGGGAAATTCAGTCATATTTTTGACCCCTCCCAGTCGGACCAGTCCAGGGTGAGCAGCTGTCGGGCCCCCAGGGTGAGTGCTCAGCTGTGTAGCACAAAGCACAGAGAGCCAACCGTGCCTCCATCCTGACAGGGTGACATTCCCGGCAGGACATCGTCTCTTGTGCCAAAAGCCGGAGGTTTACTCTTGTGCTGGAGCACGGAAGTGCTCTTAAAGAGGGTCATTGCCATTGCGACTGATTTCAGTTCGGGGAGGGGAAGCAGCTTGTGTCTTCCCCAAAGAGACTTTGGAAGGTCGCTCCCGGGTCAGCACAGGCTCCTTTGCAGTGGGGCAAAGTGCACCGCGGGCAGGCCTACCTATAATTAAAGACCTGCAGTTTCCTACACATGTATTCTTAAAACATCTTTAAGCATAATTACAGTACACCACTTAAACAGCCTTAATATGAGGCAGGCGTTCTTTTTCACCAGGAGATTGCTTTTAACGACGCCGTGTCCAGTAGAGTTTGCAGATAAGGCCAGAAGTGCACCTAATTATCTTTCTGCTGGCAGCAACTGTACTTAAACTTACATTTTCCTAGCGGTACACCAGGCTTTCTGTTTTGCTTCATGATGACTCCCATTCCCCATAATGCCTAATTCTCCGTGCACCGCTTTAAAAACTAAGGATACAGCCGCAAGCCTGGGCTCCGTCTATCCAATTAACCGCAAAGAATGCTATAGAGCTCAGTGCCATTTCCTTATGTCTTCCCTCTTCATGGCTTTGACGCGTGCTGATAGCACTCTTTTGTTAGCTGAGGAGTATATTTAGTATCTGTTTTGCAGGAATTAGTCTATTTTTGCCAAAACGCGTACTGTTTGCACAGGCAGCGGTGTCTGTAGTGTGGCAAAGGGTATTCAGGGCGAGACTGAATGTAATTCCTGGCCGCATGACAGCTCCCATTTCTGCAGTGTTCGGCTTTCCCCGAGACTTTCAGTAAGGCAGAGTTGTGGGGAATTATTAGACGTCTGAGACACGGCTCTCACTCAGGGGACTTTTTCAGCCTGGAAAAAGAGATTAAAGAAACAAATTAAGAATGTCTAAAAATCTGAGCTGTTTTCCAGGGACTTTCTATTTTTGTCTGGTTTTCGTTTCTCTTTCCTGCTTGCCTGAAGTGTCACTCCATCTCAGTTGGGTGTTTGCAACCTTGTGAGAAGTTGTAGCTTCATAGCACTGATCTGAGGTGCCTTTACAATGTAGGACCCAAAGCTGAGGACCCACCTGGGGTTCGCTTTGGAGGGGAAGGAATCAAAGTTTTTCAAGACAGGAGTCCAATTTTCACCCCAAATAAAAAGACTGGAAAGATCTATTGGATGAACCGGGTGATCCCATGGGGGTGGGAGGCTCTGGAGTCTCTCCCTTTGCTGGAGAAGGCGCTGCTAGGCTTGACAGTGAAAAGCAGGTCTGTGAAGTTTTCTGCCACCACATGAAGTCTGAAACTTTTTTTTTTTTTTAGCATAGTAAGCAGACAGAAAGAGAAAAGCAGCTGCTGAAATAAGGAACTGGCTTAGGAAGGAAATGATTTATGAACAAGCTGTTGTCTTGCAGGAAGAGGTCAAATCTGGGTTGGGGAAGAAGATACAGAGAGACTGAAAAGTCAGAGAGGCTAGATGCTAATATGATTGAGAGTGGAGAATGAGAAATCAAGAAATCGATGCTTGCAAAAAGCCAAATGGAAATACCCGGAGAGGTTAGAAGAAGAGGACACAGATGGGCAGAGGAGCAAGGCTGCTCACATTTTGTGAGGCTCCTTCTCTCCTGTTTGCCTGCTAGAGGTGAGTGCTGGAGGAGTAAAACATTGGTATTGCTGCTTTCTGAAGAGAGGAGCCCATCACAGTCCCCAGCAGCTCCCTCCGCCTCGGCAGCACAGGAGCTTTGGTTTGGATTTGCGGGTTTTTTTGTCTCTCGTGATAACAGCATTCCATCTCAGATGATCCCCTGCGTGGCTGCATGAGCTTCCTGGGATGAGTCCTCTCTTGCGTGTGCCTTCCTGTGTCACAGCCGAACTCATCATCATGGACACCAATTGCACAATCCAGCCCCTATTTTCCAGCCCACAGAAAAGCAGTTCGTGTCCAGCTGGCTTACTCTCATCGCAAATGTGACCTGTGGGAACTCACAGATCACACAACTTCCACTGCCCCACTGACTCATGGACCTCCTCCCCCGTCTCCCATGAGCAGACCAAGCCACCGGCTATGTTTACAGCAAGGGTTGTGCTAGCAGCTTCTCCATCCAGTGAAGACATGCTTGAGGTGGGACGTGGGAAACCTCCTGAAGACCCCCCTACAGCTCTCTAACTGCCCGTGGAGGAAGGCACAAGGGACGACGAGGCTGTCAGCACTGCTGCTCCTCTGGTTTGCGATACACACAATGCCCCAGCAGACTAGATTTTGTCCTTAGTGAATCCTCATGGTCACGTCCAGGCAACCTGCTGCAGCATGATGACTATCCCATGGCATCGAAGGTTGGGAGAGTGAAAAATGGGCCGAATGGTTGTGGTGCCAGCTGTCCAACCTCTCTTGATGCTCAGCAGAGAGGAACTGCCACCGCACTTACACCTCTGTGTGTGATCTTCCCTGCGTCAGGTGATGAGCGTTCACCCAAGGCTTTAGGCTTAGGCTTCTTTTAGAGACAATGGGGAGAAAAGGATGGCAGAAACTCCCCCAGGGAAGTTTCTCTCGATGGACTTTACAGAGAGCTTAGAGAGTGAGCTTAAATGCAGATCAATAAATTTAAGATGCTTGAAGTCAAATAATACATGTGTCGCCCTCACAGGATGTGCTTTGAGTGTTTACCTTGTCCCCATCCACCAAAGCCTGAGAATACGTGTTAAGGGTTAACTTCTCCCCTGGAGTTTTGAATGTCAGAATGGCATCCTAGTAGTCCTACTGGTAATATCTCTACACAGCCCTACAAAAAGTAAATAAAAACGTACTCTATTTCACTGAAAGATTTGGACTCTCAGAAATGACACTCATCTGTGTCTGATGGTGAGCCATATTTCAGTGTGGTCTTTTGAGTAACAGAATATAAATAGACTGTATTTTTGTACTAGTCAAATTGGGGGGCATTTTCATCCAATTATTTTTTGCCTGTAAGACCAGTGAAAGCTAGCAAGCGCGTACATTTGTCTAAATAACTGTAGCTGCACTTTGTGTGGATTCTGTTTGGAAGCAGATGGCTATGAAGACAAGTCTTAGCAAGTATTGTAAAATAATATAATAAATACTGTATAAATAGGACATACCTAATGTCTTGCTGTATTCCTGCAGGATCTGGATTCTGTTGTGGTTCAAACTAAAGGAAAACAGAATTTTGCAAAAGAAGCTAATGTATCTTCTTCCTCTCCTACTATAACTGGAGGCAGAAGCTCTTTTAAAAGCAGCTTTTCTTTTTACTAATTCATTAAACATGAGTTTTCTCTGCAAGTATTTCTGTGTCAATTGGCCCGTAATAAAATAGGACGTTCTACAGCTATGAGTCCAGCTCCTGCTCCCAGGAAAGAAGTTTATCAGTTTCAACACAGGTCTGGTCTTCAAATGGTTTGGATCTGCTTCTGTACCTGCTTCTGTCATACCGTGTGACCTTAGATAAGTCAGTCTCTGAAACTCAGGTATCCTCCTTGAAAAATGAAGATAATTCTCTCCTGCCTCCCAAGGAAGTTATGAGCTTTAACCAAGCAGGGTGAGTAGATATCCGTTTGAAGAACAGCAAAGAAATACCAATAAAAGAAAAAGTTCCATTCTTCATACTCTGGAAGAATTCAGTATTGACCTCAATATCTAAGAAACGCAGAAGGGAAACTTCTGTTTGCTAAAGCAGATCAATGCATACGCGTCAGTAGACAATGTCGTTTCAGCTTTATAAAATGCTGAGTATTTTTCAAGGACATCCTTTGTTTTCTGTCCCATGAAACATATTTTTAAAGGCTTGTTCACTAGTATGGAAAAGCAACTTGGTTCTACTTGCGTGGTTTCGTTCAGCTGTATATGAAGACAGAATTAGCATCCATCAATCTTTCTCAGCTCTCTGGTCTGGGAGCTGCAGCGATGCAGAGGGTGTGCCACCTACATTCTGCTATAGAAGAAACAACGCTCAGTTTTGCTAGGGATCTGGGGTTTTCATCATTAGACAAGATAATATTAGCAAATTACTTTCAAGATATTTAAGGCTATTGCCCTCGCGCCGATCCTCATTGGTGTCACCTAATAAAACACTGACCTTTAGGGCTGAGTGACGTGATGGCTGCCCAGCGTCCAGCCAAATTACAGCAGCACCAGGACACTGGCACAAGACTTAAAAGAAGAAATATTTGTCACTCGCTAAGCAGAAGAAACTGGTGGACGTTAGAGCAAAGGGGGGCTCTCAGTGAAGGTGGGGATGGCATGGTGGGGAAGGCAAAGGGAACAAGGAGATGGTGTCGACTCTTCGCTAACGAAGAGCCTCTGGGGCAAAGGTAAGACACTTGTGTCTGATGGATCGCTACGGAGAAGAGGCATCGGCTGTGGTGAGCTTGAGCAGCACACTGAAAAGAAGATGCTGGGTGCAGCGAACAGTCATGAGAGAGACTGCTGTGGTGGGCAGGAGGCCATGAGCAAAGGATGAGGAGGGCGAGAGGAAGAGGGACTCGGCGTTTCAAACACATGTAGAAAGTCAGACAGCGCTATGGCATACCAGGAGTAGCTAAATTTAGATTCGGGTCAGTTTTGCTTTGGGAATGAGTTGACCCTCAGATGGACTTTGTTAGCATGTTACTAGAAGTCTAGTTATGCATGTCTTACGAAAGGGAAGCTGGAGAGCAAGAACAATTTGGAACAATTGCTTGAGCACTCTGATCTATCCAGGGTAATTGTAGCTGCGAGAGATTTTTATGTTATTGTGCAACAGTTTATTACAAAAATCCTTCTAGGTAACTTCAAACATATGCGGAAACTGCTTGGTAGGATATTTTATTGGGGAAAAAAAAATTCAGTATGAATTGTGTCTGAATTACAAATGTTATTAGAAAGCAAATCGTATCACAATATGTGGTATTGCAATGAACCATTGGATTATGTTACCCCAGTCAACGATGCCAGCTGGGAAGTGATTAATACAGCTCACAGACATGGAGATGAGCTACATCGGTGCCTGGCTGGCCAGAGGGTGAGCTCTGATACCAGCTGCCACGGGGTAGGGCACAACTGGCTCTCCCAGTAGTCGGTTAGGTAACATAATAAAGATTTCTGAACATGGTAACCTCTTTCCTTTTGTCAGAGTTGCTGTCATTCCTCATCCTGACCCATCCAGAGAGATTTTATTTGTGACCACACGTTTCACATTAAATATTGGAAGTTATTGGATTACAGCACTGCAGTATGAAAGGTCAGCCACAGCGTGGGCAGCTCTGGTTTTCTTGTACGTCCACACGAGGATGGATAATCAGATAATTGCTGTGTGTGATGGTTTTCTACTGATTTCTATTCTAGCAGTGCAAAGATATCTGTGCAGTTTAGAGCAATATTCTAGTGCTGTTGAGAAAGCACTTAAATAAGCCCTTTCTCTAAAGAGCACTTAATGTTTCCATGCAATTTTCCTTTGGGTCTGAAATGTTCTGTGGCTGTGGAGGTTTTCTTGGAAAGCTGAAGGGGAAAGTAAATTTAATTTGACTGTTTCTTAGTTACCTGACCTTTCATATTCTGTGGCATTGGGACTTCCCAAGAGTCTAGGATCTTAATTAGCTGCTGCTCTCATAATTACCATTTTTTCTTTTTTGATCCACCTGCAATCTCTTTGATTGCTTCCTGAGAACTGGAGATGAGATCCACAAAAAGAAAAAAACCAACAAGTGGGATAATCTCGTCAGCTGGGGTAATTTGAGGTGTCACTGCTGACTTCGTTCTAGTCTAGTATGGAAATAAAATGAAAAACTCTGAAAATCCAGCTGAAAACCTGCAAGTATCACAATTTTTACATGTATTTTTCTCTCAAATTCATTGATGGGCAGGGATGGTCTGTACACTTCTTTTGTTTCCCAAAATTATTTTTATTATAGAGACAGATCAAAAGGACAGGGGTTTTTTTTATTGTTATCTTTGTATGCAGTAATAGTTTATCATATACTCCAATGGCCTTTCTGTTGGAGCCAGGACTTAAACTCTACAGAGGGTAAAAATCATTAATTTTTGACTTAACTCTGGCTTTTATATCTTGCTGGTTTTTGCAAGCTATTTGTTCCTTTCTGAGATGGTTTCCTCCTATGAAGCAAATTTTTTTTTTTTTTTAACCTCAGAAATTAAACTCCAGTTCCAACTATAGACAGTTTTATTTCATATGCTAAATTGTCACAATCAAAGGCAGAATCTCTGCTGAACAGGTTTGGAAACATCTGGCTCTTTTCTTTCGACTTTTGAGTCTAATTATCTCAGTGCAGATTGTGATTGCTAAGTATGAAATTAAGCTGCCCGGGCTCAGCAGTCTTGGAGAGTTTGGGGTTTGGGTGGGTTTTTTTCCTCCCCCTCTGTAACTATTTTCCCCACAGCCTTAAATCATGCTGAAATGGAAACAGTAAAAATATGTACCCGGAGAGCAGTCCACATGTGCTGGCACTTTGAAACACCACCACAGGAATTTCTTGCTGTGTGTTACAAGAACCGGCCGCTTTGTGCGGAGAGCGGGGACCGTGGAGGGCTGGCGTATTGCGAACAGCGAGGGAGAAGCTGCACTGATGGGGAGACTCTGCCGTCAAAGCCGTCCCCACAGGCAAGGGATGGATATCAACCTCCTGGTGCTGCAGAAAACGTCGGCTGTAAAGGTCTGCCCTGTGCTGGATGGAGTATTTCTGACCTGCTGCATCCGTGGTGGTCATGGTGGGCACTTGGAAAGCCCAGGTCCAATTCCCTGCTCGCTGTCCTTGAGTATGTCACCCAAGTCTGGATCTGTAAAGCGGTGGGCACAGATCTCACCGGAGAGAATCTCTGTGATTCACTCCCTGTTCATAAAATGAAGGCGAGGAGCTATGTGTCAAGAAGAACATTAAGAGCCCGTGACACTGAGGTTAGAAAGTGAAGTACAAAAGGAGATGGAGCCGAGTTTCTTTATTAAACCTGGGGGTAGGATAACATGGTCTCCAGTTTCATCAGCTGCTGAAACCGTCGTTCCTGTCATGTTCATTATGGGAGCGTTGCTTCACTTTGGCTGTCTGTTTTGAGGGCAGATGCTCTACTTGGCAGCATTGCCCTGAGAAAATTCAAAGAGAATGGTTTGAAAATGTGTCAGCTTCAGAGAGACCAGGTTTAGGTTTGTTTTTTTTCTTTCTCCCTTTTTCCCCAAAAGGAGCAGAGGTGCTGAAGGGTGAGCCCCAGGAACAGAGACTGTTCCTTTACCACGCACAGAGTCTCACCCTGCTCCAGCTTCAGACCCACAACCCAACCTCTCCTCCTTCCCTCTGCCAGGTAGTGCCTAACACATACGCCCACGCTGAGGAAGGGAAAAAGGAAAACAACAACAATGAATCACAGTGAACCAACCAATCATTCCATACAGCTTGGAAAAGTCCGGGGAGAGACTGCTGTTACTTGTGTTTTCTCTGAGTTTTCTTGAGGAGTGCAGAGGTGAAGGTGAGGACCAGGTGAGAGCGAAGGTTCAGAAGATGGGAGGGAAATCCTGAAGGAGGAAAGGATCTGCTCCCTGTGGACAATCCAAATAATGTGGTAGATGCAGGGTCAGTCAGGGCAGGGTTTTCCCAACTTCAGCAAGATAAGTGCACTCAACTTCCAGAGATAAGCGCATTTCTCAGGCAGAGGCACATGCCAGCGACACTCATTATTCTAGTCAACAGACAGCTGACAGTTTTCTGCACTACTTGATTTATATATCCCAAATTGTATCCTGGGAACCAGGAAAGGCTTTCTGCCATGGAAATAAAAAATAATAAATTCTAATAGAGGATGGAGTTAGTTGAAAAGCCAGCTTTCTTTGTAAATGACAGATGGTGCTTGGTTGTAAAGGGCAAGGGGAATCATCCATTAGCACTGTTTCTTATGCTGCATTCTTTGGTTTAATTATGTACATGCAGTCAGACACCACGGCATAGATGCGGGCTTACGGGAGAAACTATTATGCCTTCACTATTTTACTAACGCTCACCATCACTCTTGCAGATATTAAAAAGCCTGAGTTGGAAGCAGTTTATGGGAATGCAGACATAGGCATAAGGAAGGGACATGGCCCTGGTGGGACCTGGCGTATCGAGGCATCGTGCTGCCTTCAGTCTGTCCATGGAATTTGCATATGTGCTCTACTGTTGATAGATGACACTGGAGCACATACGCGTAAACTTTGTTTAATCCCATGTGCAGTTTAAGGAAGTGACTAGCAGCATTATGTGATGTCATCCATACCTTCCGAGTAACTCTGGAGGGACTTTAGTGTTTTTACTAATCTCAGAGTATTTTTGGGGCCCCTCTGGAGCCACTAAGGCAAGGTCAGATTACTTCGCCAGAGATCCACACATGGAGATTTGCAGTTCCCAGGTGCTGTGCACGCAACCCCTGGGCAGGAGTCAAAGCTCCTTTATCCCTTCCTCCCCCCAACCTCCACATGCATCCCCTTGTTTGTACAGCACATCATTTCAGGCTCGAATATTATTCCCTTGGGCTGACATCAAAGTCTTACAATCAGACATTCAACATACATGGCTGTCCTCCTAGCCCTGCCTGCGAGCAACTGCCTGGAGAGCTAACCACAGCTCTGGTTGTGATTTTGGGAGGAGGAGATCCCGTCTTCTATGTGGCTTAACGTTACTATGTTTGGCATTTTCATTTAAGCTGTGCAATTACAGGAGGTCCCGTGGTACTTTGGGCAAGAGGTTTGGGATTTTCCTTTCAGTGAACTTTTGGGTCATCTTTAAAGACAAGTTAATTAATCACATTTTAAATCAGAGACTGTCTTCCTCAGGCCTCAAGTACAAAAGGACTGTGTCCACATGTCATTATGTGACTCTCTGCAGATCAGATTCTGATTTTTCCGCTGTAGGTGTCTATGTCTTGACTGGCAGACGCTTCCTGCTGCAAGTGGAAGTCAGCTTGGAGGTCTGCTGGTAAGAGATAATGGAGAAGGCTTGAGCTGAAGACTGTTAACTGCTTTTTCTTAATCTTTGAACACCCTCCATCCTGTCAGCATGTAGAGGAATTGCACACTTCAGTTGTGATTGTACCTGCCCAACCATGTGTTACTATCTATTGGTAGACACCCGCATTCCCTGGTTGGAAGCACACCCAACAGACCCTAGGTCAGTAACTTGCTCAAGTTTGTGACCTTCTGGAGAGGCTGAGTCCTGCGACACCAGTTCCCAGGAGCTGAAGTTGTGCACCAGAGAGGAGCAAGCAGGAGATGAAGGGGAACCACAGTGGTGATAATGAGAGAGCAAACCCCAACGCAAATGCCCCCCTCAGGTCATCTTTGTGGAAATTAACTTATTGCATATTTCCTTAATGAAAAATTCATCGGTTATTTTTCCTCTTGAAGGACAAGTGGTGAATTGTGAAATGGTTGTGCAGAGGAATTAATACTAAAAAGTGTTAAAGTGACATATGCTAAATACAGGGGAAGCCACGTTTGGTTGCTGGTGGGCTAAGGGATTTTGAAGTGCTGAATGCCCTCAAAGGCCCATGCATTGCCGAGGATCCTTCCTTGGTACAAGGCACAGCAAACAATATGGTTTTCAGATCATTAGTCAGTGGTGACTTGTGCAACAGACCGTCCTTCCATCATATTCTGACTTTCTGCACTGTTCAATATTGACAGTGTTGTCTCCATCCACACACCTTTGAGGTTCATATCCACCTCTCCCTTCACAAAATTCAGTTACAGTATGACTGAGTGGAGGTGAGCAAACCACATCTGCAGAGGATGAGGATAAGAATGAAGATGAGGATGAGGACAACTCATCCCCCAGCTGCAGGGATGCCCAAGCCCCAGTGCTCCAAACCCGACATGCTCCAAGCAGAGGTGGGAAGAGCAGAGATGTAGCAAGTGGCCCATCTCTGGCCAAGTCTCATCTCTCCGCCAACAGCTGCTGCTTCACAGGCAAGAGGGAAGCGTCCAGGGGAGTTTAGCCACCAGGAATCTGTGCTGGCTCCACATTTATTTTCCCCTGGTACCTTCTTATTGCCAAGTACCAAGTACAGCCAAGCTGAGAGGAGGCTTAAGAATAACGCACAGGAGACCTGTGGTATTTCAAAACCCTTCAATGTCAATCCCAAATGATGTTTAATGAGGTTCCTGCTGTGAAACAATTTCCAAAGACAGGTGTCCTAAGTTACAGGACACTCAGTATTTGGGCATAGGCTTCTAATAGAAGGGCCCGAGTCAATAAAAGAAACCACTTCACTACTCACCGTATAAAAACACAAATACCCATTTAGCCCATGAGCAAGCCCTTGAAATCCTATGTGAATTAATTGTTTAAGATCCTCTTATTGCCTGCTCCTTTCATAATTTCAGCCACTTACAATACTAATTTCATAAAGTCATCATCATTATTGTCACAAGGTTTCTGCTTAGCAAATAAAGCAACACCCTCTCACTGATTGTCCCGTACCACTGCCCCTGATTTTCAACAAAAAGCATAATCCCAGCTAGTCGAGGAGGGTAGTGTAAGCGGGCACTGGTGTATCAGAATGGCAGGAAGAGTCTAAAGTAAAATCAGCAGAGAGTTTCAAGTCTTGCAGTCAAAGCCAGTGGCTTAACCAACTCAGCTGCTTAGGTATCACAGAGAAAGCCATGAGATTAAAGACCAAAAAGGATATGATAATTTTCTGTAAAAATCATCTAGGGATAACCAGAATAATTATCTGAGTGGAGGGGTAGTACAAGATCAAATGGATATATATACACACATATGTGTGTGTGTATATATATACACACGCATATATATATAGGTCTTGAATACATTTAAGTGTGGAATTAGAAGGTCTCTAATCACTGCGCTGAATTTTAGAAACCCTCCATCAAACACAGTGGTGGAAGAAAGAACCTATACTGTTTTAAGATGGATCTTGGCAGCTTTCTGGTTGGGATTTGGTAACAGAAGAGAAGGAATCCTCAAGTTAGAAATTAAAGGCTTTGGAAGATGGTTTTCCCCACAGGGAGGTGAAAGGAGATTTCTTGAGTAGTTGTTGATGAATTTTGATTGAACCATAGTTCTTCTTATCACTAGTCCTTCTTATCGCTAGTTACTTGAAAGACCACAAGGACTTTTTGACTTTGAAGGGTTTTGCTTGCCTTCTTCCAGATCAGATGGTCAAAGCTACCCAGCCATCAGATCCCAGCTCAGGAAGGAGCATCCCTTCGGTTCCGCCTGGCAGGGGCTGCCTGGGAGGGAGGCGGGGAGGGAGGTCCATGCTTAATATCAAATGGGCATCTCACACCCCAACTTCGTAGCTATTGCGGGCATCCTGGGACACTGCTATTGGCTTTGTCCTCTTCCTTTGGTATGTTGGCATTTTAGTGACTTCAAGGTTTTTTGTTCTGATCATAATGTTTTCTTTTTCATAGGGCCTTACAAAGCTCATAGAAAGTGTAATTTCCAGCTCTTCTCCATTCCCCTGTAGGTGAAATTGCTTGCAGCAGACGAGCCACTGAAAGACAAATGTTTTAATTAGATCCATTTTATGATGCATTTTATTTAAAAGAGTCTTTCTTTTTCATTTGGCACCCATGATTTTTACTATTACATTGATTTTGCAAGAAATAAGTAGCGTTTGCAGGACCTTGGAATTTTAATTATCTGTTGCTCTATAGTCAAGACTACCCCAAGACAGAACAAATCCAGGGGGGAAAGATAAAAAGAAAGAAGAAGAAACATTACATTACCAAAAAAAAAAGCTAATTTAGACATTATTTGCTCTTCTTCCTTTGGAGTTATTTATCTCTGCAGAGTTGTACCACTGTGCTAATAAGTTTCTGGGAGAGGACTCGGCAAATCTAAAATGAATTTCAGGCCTCAGATAATGAAACAGGCTGCGGAATCATTTGCTTACAAAAAAAGAACTCCAAACTTTTAAAAAAAGCTCCTTAGACTAATTTGTTTTTTAAAAAGCCCCAGAGAAGTCAGACCTGCCCTCAATGAGGTTAGACTGAATGCTATTTATAGAATTTCCGTAAGACTTTGTACGGGTTGCTAAAAGTTCATTGCACTGAGTAACTGCTCCTTTCAGCTTCCAGCCTTCTTAACTATCTCAAGTTATTAAACTTTAGGAAAGAACAGCCTTTCACTTATTTTTACAGTTTGCCCTCTTCGAGCTTGACAAAGATGAAATCATAATGTGAATTACAAACTGCATATGTAAAGCTCATGGCTCACTGACATCGCTAAACCAGTATATTTTTAGAAGATAAATTATAGTTAGAACATTTATTATTTTCTAGGATTTTAAAGTTGCCTACAGCTTGTTTGTTTAACATATAACCAGATTAAATTGTACCTTGCTGCGAGCAAAACAGTATAAGCATTTGAATGCGGGACAGAAGAGGGTCAATGTTGGAATATCAACAGTTAAGAGTAGAAGCATGGTATTATGCATCCTGCCATTGAAAATCTGCTGAAAGTCTGTTTTCAAAAGTCAGCATGGAAAGAATTAACCTTGAGATGCACCAAAGGAATAAGGAAAAAATGAAAATTGATAAAAGTTTGTCTCTCATCTTTGATGCGCGTAATTGGTAATTTTGCATTCTCTTTCTCTAATCCGTATTTACTCCATTTACATTCAAGGGCTCCTTTGTGTACTCTTACTGCCAATTTCAATCTGTTAATGCAATTCATTCAACTAGTTTATTGCTTTTATTTCCGGGCTGTATGAAGGCCCGTGATTTGAACCCTTCAGGATTTATATGTGTCTTCCTGGAAGACTTCAGAGATGCACAATGTTTCGTGAAAGATAGCTTAGTTGTCATTTTCACTTCTAATAAAACGATTTGTGCTTTCAAAGTACATCAAAATTTTCACAAGAGAGGCTTATTTTGGTTCTTGAGTTTTGAATACAACATGCCAGAAACCCTGTGTTTTCATAATACTGGTTAAAAAAAGCATACATTTTAAACGTTTTTCAGCAAGTAAGTGTGAAAAGTTGAAGGAATCTGTTAACATATTGATTGCTTTGAGCACTGCTTTAAATTAGCTTCCTGTTCCTCTCCATATGGTTTTCCATTAAATTTAAATAAATTAAAGTTCAGTTATCTGGAAGAGAGGTGCAGAGCCCTCCTCAAGCTGCCGGATGAATTACCACCCAACCTTCTCTGTCAGGAATTCATCAGGACGCCTGCCTTTGGGTATTGTGGAACTACTGCTTTCTCTTTTAGACAAGTTTTCAAGGCAGGTGCCGAGCACGCTTTCAGAAATAGCCCTGCGATTGGAAATGACTTTCTCTCTGCACTATTATGTGAGTCATGCCTGTAAAAGAAAAAAAAAAAAAGAAGTTCATCAACTAGAGAGGCTCCGCGTTGACACACACAACAGTTTTCAGTCTGCAGAGATGCAGCAGACATAAACAGGAGGATGTGCCACAGATGGCGTCTTTCATTCTGAAAAAAAAAAAAAAATAGTAAGAATTTAGCTTGCATCTGCCTGTTGGATGCTCAGCATGCAGAGGAGGGGGAAGGAGAAGGGTGAACAGCACCCTCACTGTTCACAGAATTGGGGCAAAACCAACCCGTGCCCAGCCAGTGTAGGTTTGGGGTATATGCACAGAAGGTGTTTTGCAAGAGCTTTGGAAGATCATCTGGAGGATACAGAGCGAGCCTGGGATATCCTGTTTCATAACACTCTGCCCTGGTGAGGCCGCACCTGGAGTCCTGTCTCCAGTTCTGGGCTCCCCGGTTCAAGAAGGACAGGGAACTGCTGGAGAGGGGACAGCAAAGGGCCACCAAGATGATGAGGGGACTGGAACATCTCTCTTATGAAGAAAGGCTGAGGGA
>VWZL01002701.1:611810-745644 GCA_013396915.1 Stercorarius parasiticus
CAACCCTGCCATTCTGTGATTCTGTGATTCTCTGTGAACACGGTTTGTCACCTCTTTGCCCCACATCCTTGCACATCCTTCCAGCCCCAGCCCCTGGCACTGCAGCCCTGGCACCAGCCAGCTTGCAGGGACCATGAAGAGACATTTGATCTCGTGAAGAAAGATGGAAGCTTCATTTGAAATGTGTTGCTCTCATTCTCTTTTTCTCTCTTCCTTCTGCAGGAAAGCATAAAACATATCCGTCTCACAACTTCTGTCAGTAGTAGAGATGATCACTGAAGGCAAAACCGCCTCATTATAGTCACCGCCTCAAAAGTCTCATTTGCCTCAGAATAAAAAATATGCATCTGTGAAAAGCATCATCAGAAGCGAGAATAACTTAATGGGAGCATGACCTAGGAGAAAAACACTGCCTCGAGGAGCTGTGAAGTGAGCCCCGTTTGCAGGAGGTTGGGCACCTGTGGTGGCAGCAAGCCCCGAGGCCAGGGTGATGGGCTGGTGGGGCAAGCTGGGCACGTGGGCTCCACACTGGGACGAAGCTGGGCCATGCTGCCTGCTGTGAGCAATGGGAAGGTGCAAGCTAGAAGGGCTTGGCTGTCTTTTGAAACCATCAGAGTGCCGTAAAAATAGCAGTGCAACAAAACAGGGCCGTCAGGAATTTTCACACAGTGGTCATCTCTATAGTATAGCTCTGTGGCCAAATAAAAAAAGATAAAAAAACTAAATCATGGAACACACGCTGCGAGTATGCCATGTTGGGAATGAGGCACGCTCTCCTTATATAGAGAAATTGTAGATAGAGATATATCTATATTGTGCCCATCTGACATATTACTTTTTTTACAAATCACAGTGTATTTGTATGAACACACAGTGAAATTTTTCAGGATGCAGAAGAGCAGACTGCTTAGCCCCGCAATGCTGCGAACTATCCATTTTCCTCTTCCCTTTGCCTAAATTGGGATTCTTGGCTTTAAAACTCTGTGCCCTACTATAAAACCTACTGTACCTCCACCTCCTTGAGACTCGCCTCCAGTGGCCCCAGAGTGGTTGTGCCTTTCCCTGAACGTGCCATTCATCCCTACCAGCGGCTAAACAGTTTTACTATGTGAAAATACATTAAATGACTGAATTATTTGTTTTCAAACAACTGGCTGTGCAATCGCTCTTTTGACAAGAACCCTTGGTGCCTTGCAATTTGCTCGGCACACGTGGCAGCTCCGAAGGAGCCCTTAGCAGGCGGGGGTCAATGAACAAAACACCCCTTTTAGTCAGCCTTGGCATATTCACCCCCAAAGAAACCACAGAAGCTATTGTCTATTGTGTCGGGACTCTATATTTGTGTAAGAGGGAAATTATTCATAGTAATGGGTCTATCCAGTTGATGGTCTCCATTTTTAGAATTCCCAGAGTATGCATTTATTTGAAGAGATAAGACAATTAGAGAGGTTTTAAACTGGCTTTTATAGGACTATTAAATTTCCCAGTAGCGCTGTAAAAATTAATAAAATCAACTGCTGCTGTTGTATAAAGAAATAAACAGACCTAGCATTAAGGGCTGGGGATTTTTTTTCAAGGTTTTGTTACCGCTGCTGTTTCTGCACCGATAGGTACAAATGGTTTTTGTTCCCTGGGATGAGTCTCACTGGCAGGAATGGGGCTGAAGCCCAGATGCTCTCAGCTCCCTCCAAAGCCCAGCAGCAAGGATGGCCATGGGGTGTGGGGCAGGAGGAGACCCAAAGCCATGAGAACAACCAGAACCTCAGCGCTGCAGTAGGCGTACATTGATCGTTCAGTCCATAAGTCAAGATAAACGACACTCAGCTGGGCTGAAGTACAGCATTGCCACTTCTGCCCATCACAGCTACACAGATTTATGTTGTGAAGGTGATTTGTCCAGCTGGGATCCGTGAGATCTTCATGTCGAAGAATCTCTCTTCAGCTGGGTTCACTGCTGTTCCCAAATATCTGTATCCACTGCTTCTCCCGCCCCACGTAGCTTTATTTAAATTGGGTGGATGGCTGTGCGATGATGGATGCTGGTCTTCTTGTGTACTCCTGAAAATGAAATTTTCCATTCCCGTAATATAGTGCTAAAATTCTAACTCAGTTGTAGGAAAGCAGCTCGGAGGTAAAAGCTGTCTAAATCGTGCATCGCAAATTCTCCGTTACATTAGTAGGGGAAAAAAATTCTTTCTCGTTACTTCAGTCATGCTGCTTTAATCAATAATTATCAGTCATTTCATTTCCCTTGATAAGTGCTTCTTCCCCTGCAACCTTACTGCTTGCTACTACTGAGATGTTTTCAACCTGTACTAGGAACAGAACCTATTCCCTCCAGTGTAATTTTCATTTTAACCTTTCCTCAATGGCTCAGAAATAATAGGTTGCTAAAATTACTTTAATAGATTGGAAATTTAAACCTTGTAGAGATAACCACCTAGACGATGTTACAACTCAGTGATAAGACGAAGAATAACAAATCTTAAAGGTTACTGAACTAAGACTTATGTTTTAAGGCTGCTGAAATACCGGGTGTTGTTACATCTCTGCAATTAAATAACATTACTTGGTGTTACGGTTTCATGTGCTACTCAGAACCCTCCGGTCTGAAATTGCTTTCTTTAATGGTAACTCCGAGGGCAGTAATTACCGATGGAGGAAAATAAATATTTTCAATATTCCCCTGTGGCCTTCTCAATGCTTAAAGCACTCTGGTGCTCTCTCCATAACCTGCTGGGCGCTGGAGGAATCAGGGCTTTCAGTCAAAATCTTCAAGCTAATTACGTCTTCACCACTGGGAGTTGTGAATGTACACCATGGCAACCTGTTTAAAAATTCCTCCAGCTTTGGTAACAACCAGAAAAATCTCTGTGAAATGGTGGAAGTAATGGGGTTTTCCTTGCCACTGTAGTACCCAAAGGACTGTTTCTTATAGAATATTCCCTAGAGAATTGCTGATTTTAATCCCTAACACCTCCTGTGATCAGGTCCCCACCCCTGCTGTCTATGGAAGGATCCTAGCAAGCTGATAGATTTTGTCAAATTGCATTGAAATTTGAAAATTATTAACCCACAATCCTATTTTTACAGTGGTCTGTGCATAACTAAGTGCATAATTCGTTACAGAAAGATGATGAATTTGGGCATTAGCTTTTAAATGACCAGCAAGGCTGGGAACAAGGAGGGCCCAAAGGCAGAAAAGTGGCCGGCGGCGGGGGACCAGCGATGGCCATGTTGGGGAAGGCTCTTCAGTCTCTAGCCCATACACAGCTCCATCTTCACCCAGGACTGAACCAGAACAGCCTCCCGCTCTAAGTATGGAAATTGGGAATAGAGGTCCAGAGAGGTGCTCCGGGGAGCAATTTCAACCACACTTTTAAACGGAGGTTTAACACAGATTTATGCACACACACGCCTCACATACAACTGGCCCAAACTTAACCAGAGTAGTCATGTCATAGAACCACCGAATCATAGATTGTGTTGGGTTGGAAGGGACCTTTAAAGTCCAACCCTCCTGCAGTAAGCAGGGACACCTTCAACTAGATCAGGTTGCTCAGAGCCTCATCCAGCCTGGCCTTGAATGTCTCCAGGGATGGGGCCTCCACCACCTCTCTGGGCAACCTGGGCCAGTGTCTCACCACCCTCATTGTAAAGAACGTCTCCAAAAAACAAGGTGGACCTTCGGGTCCAAACCTGATAGCTTGCCCCTCTAAGAATAGGCTCAAGTCTGGTTCCTTTAGCAGCCATTCCTGGAGTATTGCAAAAGCCTGACTTCTAATGGGCTACTTGTGGTGCAAAAAACCTTCTAAAAATGCTTGGTAATTTCAATATTCGGGCTGAAACTGCATGGTGCTAAAACAGTCCCTCTGCGTTGTGTTTTTCACTGTTGCAACCAAGAGCTACAGAGGCCCAGTAACAGCCTCCTGTACTTAGCATCTCTGTATTTATCTGCATACCATTTATTTTTAGCCAGCTTTTCTCAGATGCTAGCGGGGAGATACTGCATTGTGCTGCACTGTGCTTTCCTTATTTATCAGTCCTGGAATCGTGGAAAATATCATTTCATTCAGTCTATGTTCTCCTCCCATGTAAATGCTTTAGCTTAGATATCCGAAAGTGATTTTTTTTCTTCAGTTTCCATGTGATATTTATGACAAACCATTTCCAAGATTTCTCATCTCCATCAGCAGTTTTCAAATGTTACTTTCCAACTCGGGGAAACAGCGTTGCTCTGAAGAGAAAGGAAAAAGAAGTACGCTTTGTTTTAAATATATTTACTTCGGGTTTTTTAAGAACCTATGATATTTGAGGTCATTAGTGACTATTTCTTCCAAACTTCCTCTCTGACACAAGATTAACATAAAATACTGCACCAATTGACCTCACAGGAATTAACTGCGAAGGAAAGACCAATTGTGCACAGCTTTTAAAGCAACCACTTACGGCCCTGCCAGAAGGGTTTTTTATCGGGGCGGGTTCCCACCTTCCCATCGCTCTTCTCCACACGTCCAGCGCAGAAAAGGTGCTCAGTGCAATAGCTGTCTTGCACCCAACAAGAAAGCCATGTGAGGTTTTTTCCTGACCCTACAAGAGACAGAAAGCAGTGTAGACGACTGAGAGCTGGGGCTTCCCAATCCCAGTAGTGTGTTCGTGCTGTAGGTGCTCCCCTTGTGTAGTGCAGCTGCAGAGCTCACCCATGTAGGTTGGGTTACGGCACCTCCTCAGCAAATGTTTGAGACGATTCAAATATAGCATTCCTTATACCAGCCTTCCAGTCCCTAAAGGGGGCCTACAGGAAGGATGGGGAGGGACTCTTGATCAGGGAGTGTTATGATAGGACACGGGGTAATGGCCTCAAGTTGAGAGAGGGTAGGTTTAGATTGGATATCAGGAAGAAATTCTTTACTGTGAGGGTGGTGAGGCACTGGAACAGGTTGCCCAGGGATGTTGTCAATGCCCCATCCCTGGCGGTGTTCCTGGATCAGGCTTTAAGCAGCCTGGTCTGGTGGGAGGTGTCCCTGCCCAGGGCAGGGGGGTTGGAACGAGATGATCTTTAAGGTCCCTTCCAACCCAAACCATTCTGTCATTCTGTGATTCTGTGAAATATGCTTCAAAACCAAGCTGCTGTCCCATGGGGTTGGCCTCTGTAGAAATCAACCGTGAGTGAATGTATTATGCAGATACCACATGGCATTAACTCACCACAGATGTGACAGGAGAACGGGAATTTTGCAGCGTGTTTTCTGCTCTCTGGACATCTTCAAGTTAATTAAAGTGTCACTGGGACATGCATAGCGTGAATCACATTTTTAAAGTGAATTTCAATTTGGTGGGCCCAGATCCTTTCCAGGGGAAAGCTTAGCTGTTACCTGTGCTACTCCATCCTCCATCTGCTGACCGGAGCTCACCAAACCCCCCGGTGGCTGTGGTGCATCCAGGCATGGAGCCATCAACCACTCTTTGTGCCAGCTCATCTTCCAGGCTGCAGAAGAGTTGCCAATGCTTCTGCACGGTGAAAATCCTCCCCAGTTGTAAATCACACAGCCCCGGCTATCTGAACAGACACCAGTGGTATGTGATGACATCTGCTCGACAAATCCAACATGCTGGGTATCTCATGCTTGACAACTTTACAAATGCTTTTGCAGCTTTGCGATAATGGAAGGCTGTCAGTCATAACTCCCCTACGTCTTTCACTCACATCAAATTCTTGACTTTATCACAAATAACAGGGAGTTAATTACTGCTCTGATGTGATCTACTCCAAAGTTGCCCCAGAAATGTCACTGTTGCTAAACTGATCACCCGGGCATGCTTCTAGTCCTCATAACATTTATTTTAACCTTGTCCTTAGTGCACAAAATTTACAAGCAGTGCAAGTAGATTCTCCAGTAAGTAAATCCTAGTTCAAGTAGGAAAAAAATATGTCTTGGGGCAGGATCCACCCACACTCTGAGCTGATCTTGAAACATCATTCTCATCAAGTTTTGGCACATAGTGCAAATCCCTGTACGATAGTTGCAGGATATCAGTCAGTAAGGCTAAACAAACATTGGCGAAATTTCTCTTTTTCCCTCCACTATGTTTACCTCAGACATAAAAATAAATGCCTCTTAGCCGGCAGTGGAATATTGGAAGCATGTAAAAGGTAACAGAGCCTCCCATTGCACCGTTCAGCCAAAGAAGGACAAAGATGGAAGAGTTTCATCACCACTCTCCTGTTCCTTCCTCAGCTCCAGGGACCATTAACCCACTGCAAAGGCTGAGTTTTGAGGAGTCACACGTGTCCAACCGCAGATGAACGCGTATCATCTAACAAGTCCAACAGCAGATGAACGTGCATCATCCAGTGACACCACATCAACCCCGCTGGGGATAAACTGTGTTTCCCCTAAACGCGGCGTGCACCCAGACAGTGGAGGCGGAGATCATAAGGTCAAAATTCAGGCTGTGGTTGGAGTTGTGAACTTGCGGAGTCACTGGGAAACCTGGCATTAATTTCCACCTTGGATCTGCTGGCCCCTTTTGAAAAGCAATGCTTTCTTGCTCAGCTTGGACTAATTCCACAAGCACACGGACGCGCAGAGGAATACTGCAATGCCGTGGGTGATTGCTATGCAACTTTCAATTGCGATGCTGTCATTTTTCCAGAAGCAAGCTTTTCTCGTTGAGAAAAGAGCCGTAGCTGCCCGGTGCGCACTGGAGAGGGCTGGCAGCAATGGAGCTACTGACCTTGCCTCCCTAAATACGTTGTTCTTGTGAGTTAAATGAAATATGTGAACTGCATTTGAAATATTCCTCTACTCCTCCTGCAGTGTGTAAATCTTGCCCTCGTACATCAGTGAATATTAACTCACCATATTCTCATCTATATGTACACTCCAAGATGCTGATGGAGTCAAGTACTGTTATCTGTATGTATATGAGGATCTAATTTTACTCTGTGTATTATTTTATAGTTACCAGGCTAGATTCTGTTGACTTGATTTTGCCGCTATTAAAAGAGAGGGGCGGAAGAGCAGTGGCTTTTGCAGTTGTTTGATGGGTGGAATGAAAACGTTCCGTCCAAACCAAAACTGCATATGGACTTCAACTATTTGTAAACATTTGTCTTGTTTACTTCCAACAACAATGCAGCCATTTTTTCAAAAAAAGGAAATTCTTCCAGAACTAAGCCCAACACGCATTTTTGCTAAAATGTTACCACATTTCTGTTGGTTTGGAAATCAGCTGCGCTTTGTTTCCAGACAAGCAAATTTGTAGGTAATTTCGCTTAAAATTAGCAAGCCATGAACCTGCCTTTTTGATCAGAAATATTTTGGCGTGGGCGAGCAAAGCCGTACAGACAGGCGGTGAATTTGTCCTCAAGTCTGCTCTTGTACCAGCAGTAAACTCCCAACCGACTCATGGGGGTGAGCCAAATCAGCTGCTGCCTTGTGTATACCGGTACTTAAAACATTTTCTCACCTTTTGGTGGTTCAAGACAGCCTGGGAAGTTTTATTGCCGCTGAGGGCAGCGAGCTCTATCCGGGGGCACAAAGCAGAGCACGGTGGGCTCTCACGCAGGGTATTGCCTGGGGGGAACCTACACAGCTCGATTTGCTTGTGGGTATACACTAACTATTAGGCATATTCCTGACCAGGACACTTTGTACCCACAAGAAGCAGCATAAAAAGGACGAAAACCTTTGGCTGAGGTCTAGAGTTTCGCTCCAATTCAGATTCCTCTCTTTTCCCCGCTGTGTCAGATGCATTGATTTTTTTCAAAGTTTTATATTGCAGAGCTACAGATTTTCTGCTGACGCTTATTTCTGTCAGTGTCTTTTTTGCTGGAATTAGTGCCTGATGTGCAGGGTGGGGAACCGATACTCGGAGATCAAAGCTGCCGGGTATCTTTGCTGACCAAATCCCAAAGCTTTTGGTATTTTGGCTTAAGGTGCTCCAAACCTGTTTGTGGGTTGTTATTATTTGGGGAAGGCTGTGGGATTGCAGAATTAACAACTCTTGTGACTCATTTGTGAAAGGGGCAGAGCTGAAGCAGCTTCACCATCGGTACTTCAGGGCTTGATATCATAACTTCAAGGCCCAGGCTAAGAGCTGCCGGTGATTTATGTCTCTGGGACTGCCTTAAGCAACAAGATTTGGATGGCTCCCAGCACCTGTGTGGGTGAGGAGTCGGTGATTGCGGAGCTTCTTCCTCTGCCTAAACGGAAGGCTAATTTTGTGATACCTTCCACATTCCGGTGGTGGATTTTTATATAATCTTACTTTTCGTCTGAGGTGGAAAGCCTTCTTCTTCAGCTAAATCCACTTCAGCTAAGTAAAGCTGGAAGCCTTTCTATTCTGCCTGATTTTAATACCTCTAATTTATCAGCTGGGGACTTAGATATAAGTCGCACTGTAGCTTCCCTATGGTCTCGACAAAATTTAAATGTTGAAAAGTTGCTGCATGCTGTCTTTAAAAAGAACAGATTTTAGGTCCTGCTTAGAATATTTCTTTTTCAGATATATATATAAAAAAATGACATAAATTATGATTCTTTGTTATTTTGCAAGACAACATGCCCTTGGCTCGTCTGGCTTGCACAGACTCCCCCTTCTTTCTGTGTTGCTTGCTTTGGGGCAGCCAGAGGATGTGAGCGATGCAAAGTGAGTGTGAAAACCACGCACAGTCCTTTTGTCTTCTTTGTGAGTCATTCCAGCCTTTTTGCCTTTCCCTTCCTGCATCCCAGAGGAGTGGGGGAAGGCTGGCTACAAACCACACCAGCTCCAGCCGGTGCTGCTGGCTGCAGGAGCAGGTAGCCAAGCCCAGCATGCCCATGGGCACGCGTGTGGCAGGTTAGGGGATGGGACCTGCTGAAATGGGAAGAGGGAAAAGATCCAGAGAGCTCAGAGCAAAGGCTGGGATTCTCCATCCAGAAGTGGTTAGCAAAAAAAACCCTGCAATTGCAAGCTGAAACCCTCTTTCTGGTTACGCTGCCATTTATAGCAGCCTTAGTTATGGATGTTTGTTTTTACGATGCTGTCCCTTTGGCAGAGGAGGATTAATCCGTTCCATTTGCTGTGGAAGGGGAGCCGCTTTCAAAGCCAGCAACGATGTGCCATCACCACTGGGTCTCTGGGGTTGTTGGAGAAACACCCCCAGCACCAGCCAGGCGAGTTATCATATCATGGAGCATCTAGCTGACCCTCCTCGTAGATGGCTGGCCTCAAACACTGCAACACATCTTCATATGGTGTAACAGATGGAGAAAATTACTTTGATCTTCTTGTTCTAGTGGACTAAACATTGCACCACTCGTGTTTGTCTTTTTTCCTTGATTGGTTCTCGGGATCTCCAGGTGCATAAATGTTATATCTCACCATCCACAGCCTTGCATGCACCTTCCACTCTACCCTCCATGGCCAGCTGCAGCTTCCCTCCAGCCAGAACGTCGGTGGAAGCCCCGGGTGATCCTGGGAAGGATTGTGCTCTCTGCTATTCTTGCAAATTTGGAGCATGCACCTCTAAAACTCTCTGTAAAACTTTCATTACAGAAAAATGTCTCTTAAATAAAGACTGTCCCAGAGGAAAACAGAGCTGACAAGTTATTTTGCTTGTCTAGTGGTCTAGAACTGTTTGTCATAAACAGATGTGTACAGCAGACACTACAACACTTGGAGATCAACTTGCATTAGGACGTCAGGCTTTAACTTGTGCCCTGTTGCACAGGAAACTCGAGCGCGGGCTGACTTTTTGAGCTGGTTGTTGCTGCAATTGTTCCTCATCTTGAGCTCAGCAATGCCAATGCCTTTGGTTGGCTTTGTGGTGGTGCAGGTGGCTCCCAGTGGTGCCGCAGCGTCCCGCTGGCTCTGGGACTGGCATGGGGAGGGCTGGGAGCACCCAGCCAGGGCAGCACCTTGTCTGTGGGTCCAGCCTTCCAGCTGCAGCTTCTCAGGCAACCCTACCTGACCTGGGAAAGGGGAGTATCTGTGTTTTCTCAGCCTCTAGACAGCTTGCAGATAAATCCAGCATGGCACATCGGTGCTCCTGCATAGCACTGGGTGGTCCCACTGTGACAGTGTGCTCCCCATCCCCCTGCAGGCACCAACCTGACCTTTATCTCCGGTAACGCTGCCCAAGCCATAACCAGCCGTGGTGGTCGTCATGGGTGCATCTAGTCGTGATGGCTCCCTCTGGCTCAACATCGTTTCCGGGAGATGGATAACACAATAGCCAAGGGCTAACTTGAGCAATGCTGGTACTGTGGTCAATATACAAATATGACTATAGGTCAATCATCTCACCCCCACAAATAGTGAACAGCCCAAGAATTTTCAATTGAAGAATCCTTACTGGTCTCTTCACTGGGAAAAGGCTGAGATTGACAACTTTCTGCTGCACTGCACAAGAGGAGGCTGGGTACAGGCAACGATCTTGGAAATTACAGCAGCTTCACAGGCCAGAGGCTGCTCCGCAGTTTGACCGAGCCAGGCAGGAACCCATATAATCCCTGTGTTTTTCATCCTTTCAGCTACAAAACAAGGTTTTCTCTTTCATAGCAGTAGCATTTCTTACATTCAACCACTTTTCTCACCTTTCCATGTGTTCCACCTTCCTCGTGTGAGTTCACCCTACTACATGACTATGCTGTTATGTATAGAAAGAGACTGAGAACAGTTTACAGGGGTTTAAGCATGCTCTCTTGCTATGTTTGTGTCAGATTAAATTATTTTCTCCTTCCGTTCTCCTTATACACAGACTTTTCACCACTCTCTCACCACACTGAATGATGTTCTGAATCTCTCTGGAAAGCAGCTCTCTTGCTATTGCTCTTTTTAGTGGTTTTTGTGCTAAATAGTCCTTTCTACCACTCCTTAACGATTCTTTGCCCAGCACGTCGTGTCTAGCCGTAGCCTATCTTGGGCAATCTCCGCTCACGCTATCCCTCACCTTAATTCTTTCCACTTATCACAACACCCAGGTGTTGGATTTAACCCAAGTTTTGCTAAGTCTCTCTCTTTAGTCTATATGAATCCCCCAGCTTGTTCAGCAGGCATTATTTTTAGGTATTGCTATTATGCAGTTGTACGTGCTCTTAAAAGAAACATTACTTTCTTTTATTTAGTATTGTGATTTCAAATTTACCTCCCAAGACCAGATTCTCCCAGTTGTCTTCTACAGGGTGACTCCACAAGCTGAAGCTCTCTTCTAAAGGCTGATTATTTTTCTGTTTTATTTTGTTGACATCTAATAGAATTTCATCCCTTGAAAATGAGATTATTTGTCTCAGTCTACTTGGGATACAGTAATCCCAGGGGGAAAAAAAAAAAAAAAAAAGCAAGCAAACAAAAAGAATTAAACACTCTGTGAAGCCCGTGTGTGAATAATGTAATTCCGAAGCAAATCCACCTCCTCATCCTTCCCCACTGGCTTTGGTATAGCTTTGTATGCATATAGATGACTTAACACAGGAGGTACATCTCTTTCCTGACGTGCATGACTGCTTCTCCATGCAGCTTCAAACAGAAATCACACTTTTCCCTCATATAATTCAAAGCACCCTGCAAAGTAGCAGACCCGTATCTTACAAGTCAAGAAAATGAGATGCTGAGAGCTTGCTGGGAGACTGAATGAACGGCAGAAGTGGAAATAAAACATTGCTCTCCCGTTCCTAGCTTCCTATCCCAGCCATATTGACCATACTCACAGTGAGCCTACCAAAAAGTTACCTGTTTCTGTACTTAAAAACCCTCTAACTAACTGTTGTTAGCAAAGGCTACCTGAACTGGGAGGCAGGAAATCTCATTGGTGTCCAAAATGAATGATTTCCAAGTTGGTAACAATAAGGAAGAGCACATCTCTTTTTAGGTACATGGGGGTGGCCTCACCCCCAGCTAAACTGATGCTGCAAAGAGCTGAGTTTTTGTATCTGGGTTCAGGCTCTGGAGGAGGCCATGGGATTCTGTGCCTCTAGTCCTATGTAGATCTGGTGAATCAAAAGTCCCCCGTTTTCACATACCTTATGAACTCCTTTCCTAGCTCCCTCTGCAGACAAGCCAAGGCCTACTTCTGTGTCCAAATTTTGAGGCTCATCAAGCAGGGGTAGATCAGGAGCACCACTAAAATTTGTGGAAGTAATGCTGATTCACACCAGATATGGACCTACAGTTTTACATGGGAAAAGCCCTATTCGTGCTTCTGAGGAAAGAAGTCCTTGACACACAGGATGGGGCTTGGTCAACAGTTCTCCAGGGCCCAGGACCTTGAAGCTAACACAAAACCATATCATGGCTGATGCTGCTCCTCCGTGCTCCTACCCTTTAAGCTTAACCCTCCAGACAGGGTATGGGCATCAGCGCGTGCCTTACACCATCACACACTTGCTTAAAGGAGAAATTCCCCAAAATCTCTTGCCGAGGACCTGTGTGCTCTACATACATGTATGAAGGCTTGGCACTGATTATAATTTGGTCTCCAAGCTTTCTGGAGGCAGGAGGGCTGAGAGCTGTGCTCTCCCCCAGCTGCAGCACCGAGCAGGGCTCCACACTTCTGAGCTCATCAGTAATACTTGAAGTTTCCCACAAGGGACTTCACTTCAAAACCTTCCCTTTTCCGTTCATTAGCTATTCTCCTGCAGAAGTAATTAGCTGACTACAAATTGAATTTAAAAAAAAAAAATTAAGTCGCTTTCAGGTTATTCATAGAGAGAAACAAAACTGAGAAATAGCAAGTTACTTGAGGGAACATGTCAAATACAAAGCATTTTCCCATTTTCTCAGCCCTCTGACAGCACTGGGAACCAGGAGCTTGCATCCTTAATTGGCCTTAACTTCTTCTTCTTGTAGAAAATGGGGTATTTAATGCAATGCTCATTTTTTTTCTGAAAATCTTCTTTGGGATGTAGAAATGAATGTTAATGTATGCAAGCCCATTACTGAGAATGGTAATGAAGGAGTCATGGCCAATGGTTAAGCTTAAATTAAGCACGCTTCAGAAAACAAACACAACTCTTCCAGAATTCCTATTCAACATTTGTAACGGAATAAAAGTCCTAATAAAATGTTTTCCCTGAGAAGCAATAACTTGTGAAAACATGACTGTATTTACTTAGACCTTTTGTAATGAAAAACTTTTTCTCAGACAGGAAAATTGCTCTTTACAAGAAAACTCAATAAATACAATTATGCAACTGTTTTCTTGAGACTTGCGCAAACACGTGCTGTTGCAAACGCTCTACAGGCCAGTGCATCGGAGTCCCAGTCCCACATACACCTGTGTGTTGAACTCCCAGAAAATATTGCTCAAGCACCAAAAACATGTATGTAGGTTTCTCTTTCTGTACCTCATTTATATAATTAAAACCTCTTCCAAGCCCGCAGTAGAGACCTGAAAAGAATTGATTTGTTTTTCACTGGAAGCGAGTTTGTTGATGCCATAAATCTTCTGAAACGAAATGTAACAAATTTCCGCTTGCAACTTTCTGAGAAATGCTACGCGCATTTTATTATTCTATTTATTTATTTGGTGGAAGGAAATAAACGGATTCAAATTTATGATTTAATCTGGAAAAAAAGCATCAAGTATCATTATGACTGATTTTTTTTTTAAGTGGACGCTGACCACCTAAATGCTCTTATTGCCTCCAGAATTAATATCCAATATGCAATTCACGTGCACCCCTGAGCCAACGTGAGTCGTTTCGGCGTTGAATGCTGGAGTCACACTTCGAGCGCGGTGCTTGTGACTACGTTTAAGTGAGTTGTCACTGCTTGCCTCCTACCACAGGAGCTTCCACCTCCTCAGACCGCTGCCTCGTATCCTGCGCGGTGTTTCAGAAAGCTCAGAAGGTACAAAATCATCCTGATGGTTCTTTCCTTTACTCTTTAGAGGTCGATGAGCACAGCCTTTGCAAGGATGCCCGGGCACCTTTGCTGAGTCTTGAAGCAGCCTCCCCGAATAGCACTGAATTTTGCTCAGGGTAATGCAAACCTATATCTGAAAACAAAAAGGTAGCGATAACGAGGCATCTCCCAGTGCTCCACAGCACTGGATTCATTGGTCTGCTCCGGCCGGTCATGCAAAGCAGCGCACAAACCTTACGTCTCTGCATTAAGCCAAGTTTACGGCTGCTTTGCGTTACCAGCACAGTGCAAAGCAGCTGGAGAGCAGCAGTGACTTTGATCCCAAACTATAGAAGAAATCCTGATCACCGAGCCGATGGGATCCCAGACAATCAGATGTTGCTTTAAACACAGAAGAAAGCACCTTGCGAGGAGTTTTTGCCCTGCCTCCTCCAACACAGACTGCGTTTCAGAGGAATCAAAGCTCAGCAGTTGCATTTACGCAGAAAATAAAGCTAGCAGCCCCCGTGGTGCACCACTGCCCCCTCAGCTCCAAAGGCTTTGAAGGATTTCTCGCTACATCGCTGAGCTCCATATCACAGCAAGCATGAGATCAGAGCTCAGGCAATACGGGAAGGCATCACGTCAGCCCAGAGATGCTGCATCTAGCAGGACTCATGGGAGGGCAGGTGGTGGATCTTGGGGGACCTCTGAGACTGTGACAGTCGAGGTGTGATGCTGGAACCCCCCCTACAACCAGCACTAATATGGAAAGAAAAGTCACCCATCCCTCTGGGGCGCTCCGGGTGCAGATGATGACCCAATGCATGGTTTCAATCAATTCAGTCTCCGAAGCCCATTTTAGAGGAGGATAAATAATGTAGCAAATATGTTATTTGACATCTCTGTAGGGAATGCCATTTCTGTTTCTTCTGGTAATTTCTTACTTCATCGTTATAAAAACGAGGGGAAAGAATTATTTGGGGTTTGTGGCATTTAGATAGGTAAGTTTTAAAATATTACCCAAACATGAAATCATTTCGTTTGGGTTTTCTAATTCAAAACTGAAGCCAAATGAGAGAATGCGCTCTGGGACAATGATGGACTGGAACGGTGATACACTCTGCAACTCCTGTTAAAACTTTGGCTCGCAGTATGATTTTCATGTATATTTTATACCTCCACTTGCGTCTTTGAGATTTAATTAGTTTCCTAACAATATTCAAAGAGGACGTTTCAGCTCCTGAGGCAATTTGGAACAAGTTTGGCCAAAAGTATCTGCATTACTCAGGGATGATGTTTTTACCCTGAAACTAAAACACCTTTATTTCTCTCCCAAACACCTAACTATCCAGGTAATCAGAGTGCCAGTCTAGAAAATAAATGCTGGAAAATCCATCAGTTAAAGCAGTGTAATGGATATTTTTTATAAAGTATACTCTAGATCGTGTGCATTCGCAAAGACAAGAGACTCATTCCCATTTCTCCTAACTCTGTAATTTCTCACATTTCATTAAGCTTTAATCAGAAGACTTAAGTCTTAATCTATCCCAAATTAGCTTTAAGAAGAATACAAAGCACAAGTACCGATAATTTGTAATAGCTTATATACCCTTAGATCTGCTGAAGAATGAACTGAAGGAATTATTATATTGCCTTCTCGCCTAGTCCAAAAAGAGCAAAGGCCAAAACTCAAAATTTACAAAGTATACTCAGCCATAAATACATTTAACATCTACCTAGGTCCTCTAAAATCTATAATGCTACTGCAGGACTTTGAAATTTATGATGTCAAGTATAGTGTAACTTATAACAAAAGCAAGCTGCAAACTCCAAATTAGCTGGTTTCTCCCACCTCAACCTTCTGACAAAAGGTGATACGATTTGTAAGCTTTTATTTCAAAAAGTCCTTAAAAGATACAAAGCTTAGAGGGAAAGAAAACCAGCTCCTTACTTCATGTTGTGAGCAGAGCCGTTGCTGAATTTACTTCCCTTTTTCCTCTCCTAGGAATAAAAAGACCAACTCTCAAATAGCAACACGGCCAGAATATTAACAGCCAGCATGCGGGCGCGCACACGGATTGAAAGCCCCATAACCAGCACCCACTGGGGAGGCTATATCTGGTTTGTTATTTGTTTGCAGCTGATGGTGTGGACACAGTATATTTTGTTTAAGAACCTGTGACTGGCAGCAAGAAGGGAGCTGACACCAGTTTCCCCAACTGCTGCCCTGGAGGGAAGGGGAGATGGCAGCAGATGAGACTCTTGGCCAGGAGAAATGGGGCAGAGGGGGTGGAGAAGGAGAAGGAGAAGGAGAAGGAGAAGGAGAAGGAGAAGGAGAAGGAGAAGGAGAAGGAGAAGGAGAAGGAGAAGGAGCAGGGCAGGCTGGCAGGCTGGCAGGCTGCCAGCACCAAACACCCCACCCAAGCCACAGGGGCATCAGAAAATCAGATTTCTCCTAGGAGTCAGGAGGTGACTGTGTGGGGCTGGTGTAAACCAGGAACCACCAAAAACAGATGGACTGAGAACAAGATTGGAGGGGAAAAGAATAGCCGACCAAGTAGGGGGGAGATTTCTTTGCAGATGACCTTATTTCAGTCCATCCCATGCAGGACATCTGGGATGTTCTGATTTTGTGCCCTACCAAAACGCAGCTTAAGAGCTCGAAAGCCTGCATGGAAATCTTCTTGTGCTCCCTTTGAGGACTAGCCCTACCACAAAATGAGCCCTACACAAAACATAACAAGTCTCTCCCTACAGCCCATAAAGGGCTATTTTCATTTTTTAAGCTTACAGATGACCCCAAGACAGACAGATCCCATAAGGCACATCCACGAGCACAGCTTTGATCATCATCATCACCCTGTTTGCACCAGCTCATTATAACATCCTCCCCAAACACAGTGGAGCCCTATTGCCTTCCCAGCTGCAACAACTGATATTACCATAATTTCTTCATCGTGCTGATGAACAACGGGCTTTGGGACTCTCAGCAGATGAAATCTGCAGATGCTCCTGCAGGATTGCTCTGAGCAGCGTGTAGCACAATGGGTCCTTATGCTGCTCCCATGCTGGTCCTGGGGGGAAGCAGAAGCTGGAACCCCCACCTCCAGATACAGAGACCTCTCACACGTGAGATAACGTCAATGGCTGTAAGCCCCTAATTTTTCCTGAGGGCCCGAGCTGATGATGTGTTTGCTGGCAGGGCCTGGGAAGGAGCACAGCCGTAAACGAGGCACTTAAGCAAGGGAAAATCTTCAGAAACCATTTAGATCCATTTAAACAAGAGAAATGTTCTTTTCCTGGACTGTGACATGCTTTCTTTGTCTCTCTGGCATCGGGTTTAGTAATTCCTCCAAGGAATATGTTATAGAGGAGTTCTGCCGTGAAAACAGACTTGCTCAGGCTTCTCCCATGTTTATTGTACCACAGTGATTTGCACATCGTGATGCTCCAGTTATCTTCAGCCGGATCTGCATATAAAATTGTTTCATTTTCTCACCATAACCAGATCCTAGAAACCAGGCGAGAGGAGTCCATCACCATGACCTCCATGTCAGCTTGTTGTATCTGAGGTGCTTTCGTTGGTGGAAACTTGCTGAAGGTTTGAACAACACATGAAACAAGAAGGAACCTGATCACAGCCTGGGCTGGGCTGTCTCCAGAGAGCTAAAAGACAGGAGAAACCTCCTTGACATCCCACCAAACTGGGGGATGAACACTCACCACTTGCAAATGGGAATGGGCCCTACCCGTACCGGTCTTTTCCACGGCAGAGCCTCAGGCTGAGATCACCTGAGTATAAAGCAGACAAGGCAACTTTCAGCATCAAACTGCTGATTGATTCTTTCTCTAAAATGTGATCATGCAGATAATCACAAAAACCTTCACTGATTTTGTGAGATTATCATAAATCATATTTTAAATTTTAATATTTTTAATGAATACTCTCAGGAAGGGAGGGAATTTAATGGGCACTGTATCAGCACAAGGGAGAAAACATGCACACAGCTGAAATCTGAAATGTAAGAACCAGTGAAGCAGGAAAACAATAAAAAATTGTCCCAGATGAGAAGAAATAAAGGAAGGAAAGATCTTTCTCCATCAGCCATGTCAAGGCTGTTATGAGGCCCATAGGGAAAGACGTGTTAGTTCTGCCATTTCCTTTTGGGGAGGCTGGAGGAACTTCATGACGCATTTTAAAAGCAGTATTTGAACCTCGAATTTGCCAAGGTGAAACTAAAGGTGTTGTGGATAGAGGTTCATGGAGTCCCCCTTTGAATTTAGTGAAGTCTGTGGACACGATCACTTATCTCTGGGGTGAAGCTTACAGAGCAGCAACACGAGGAGCGATTGCTGTCATCATCTCTTCTTGCTGCATCCAGACAACATGACCTCCGCTGGCCATTTCTGCAGCTGGGTGATGCACCCAACTTCAGACGGGTTTGTGGTGGGTGCAACCTCCAGCATCGTTCCCTCAAATTCCCTGGATGCCGCAAAGCTGGAAATCAGGGTCAGGCCACAGCTTGGCCAGGAGGGGAACAAACTTCAGCAGAAGAGAGAAGCAACACTTCAGGTTCAAAATCTGCACTTGAATCGGTTTATTAATCCCACGGTGCAAATCAGGAGAAGAGAGGGGAGGAGGGGAAGACATGAGGAATTCAGAGAGTCCAGGACAAAAATAGCACTATTAAACACTTCATTTCTTTTTTGGACATTTTCCCAATGACTTTTAAATCTCCCTAGGTTTATAGAGGAAAAAAAAAAAGCAGAAGAGTTTATATCCTTTACCACTCCTTTGCGTACGGTCTTTTGGAAGACAACCTCGTATAACGCTGCTGCAGCTCTCCCACCCGTCCTCAGGTCTGGGACCTCAGCCCCAGCCGGCGCATCC
Source organism: Stercorarius parasiticus (assembly GCA_013396915.1). NCBI lineage: Eukaryota > Metazoa > Chordata > Aves > Charadriiformes > Stercorariidae > Stercorarius > Stercorarius parasiticus. The sequence continues at coordinate 630,535 of VWZL01002701.1, forward strand.
CATCTTCATCCCCCAAAAACAGGAGCATGAGTGAGGCTCCAGTTAGTCCTGCGAAATAAAGGAAGGGAGAAATCCCACTCAGAAATAATCCTGAGGGGAGGAGGTGGGGTGGGGATTATGGCAGCTTCAAAAAAAGTCAAAGCAAAATGAAAGAGTATGCAGTCCTTTGTTCATCACAGGGAAAAATGATCATACAGCACTTTTTCCCAAACTTTGACAGCTCTAGCAGGTATACAGTGTGTATGAGAAATACATGCAATTTTTCTGCCATCAAACAAACCTCTGCCATTAAACGTTCATTACTTGACAACCTAAAATTCACTACCTGATTTTCATAGCCCTCCTTTATCTCTGTGCTTGCCAAGTGTAAATTAACTTCTACTTGTCTTTTCTACTGAAACACAGCTCAAACTGCGTGTTCTTGTGTTATAAAATATAGTCATTCCTTCACATATAGAAGCAGATGCTATTTTCAATGTTGAAAAACATACATAAAACAGAGCAGGAAAGGAATAAATTGACTGGGATGTATGTTGATAGCTGGGTGAAGTGAAAGCCCAACTTCTGCAAAAGAAGCTCTGCTGGAAAGATTAATTATTATTGTGCGTCATATTTCAGATTGAGATGGCTAATAGCTTCAGCAAGATGGGTTTTCTTGGATGTCCTGGCAAAGCCCCTGTCGTTTGGTTTCCATAACGAAAGAGATCGCTCGTGTGGCTGAAATACGATCGGATGATAACAGGAATGGGAGCCAGCACCCAAATCGGATTTGTGCATCATCAGCCCGGGAGACTTAAGCCTGTGAAAGCTTTTAAAGGCTCACACGATCCTAAATGGTTGACATGAAAGTGTAAGTGTGTATGTCCGTAAAATATAGAGTTTATTTAAATAGCTACCTCGTAAATACAGTTAGGCTGGCAGCCTTGGATTGCAGACGACTAGTAATGGACCGGAGGGTCTTTTATTTATAGAGCTGCTCCAGTTCAAATCCAGTTCAAGCCATCAGTAGCTAAAAGCTGGGGTTTTTTTCCCCTGTAGCCTGCATGAACTTGATCCAAGGCTGCCGAGCTGCGAGCAGGCAGGAATTCCCGGCCCAGAAAGCATCACCATGGATGGGATTTGCAGGGATGGAGCGCAGGATTTTGCAGGCTGAAAGCCTGGAAGAAGCAAACCCAGCCGGTGGGATGGGGGCAGTGGCACAACCTCCCCCAGAAATCCCATTGCTGGCAGAGGGGATGGTTTTTAACCCCGTCCATCCTCCCTGCGATGCCTTCGAGGGTGCCCAGCCCCAGCCCCTGCAGACAGCGCGAAATACTGAGCATACCTAACATCTTCGAGGTTTTTGCTCAAGGTGCTGTTTGCAGAGTTCACATAAATACAGCCCCGAGGATGTGGTTTCACACAGGAACGGGGCAGCGGTAGCTCCGTCCTCTGGCCCATCTGGCGTTGCCGCTGCCTGGTGTGCAAAGCCTCCACGCCGCCCAGACGAGGCACCACGAAGACCACAATCCTCCGGAGATCAAGGCTCTTCAAAATCACTGTTTCAGCAAGCTGCAAGCAAAGACAAAAGAGAAAGTCAAATCTGTACTTGGCAAAAAAACAGAGGGGGAAAAAAAAGGAAAAAAAAAAGGAAAAAAAAAGAAAGAAAGAAAGAAAGAAAGAAAGAAAGAAAGAAAGAAAGAAAGAAAGAAAGAAAGAAAGAAAAAGAAAGAAAGAATTTAGCTCTTGATAACCAAGAGCCAAATAACCTCATGACTAAACTATAATCTCAAGGCTAAGCAATGCAGAAAGACACAGGCAAATGCCACTGTATGGGGGGAGGAATATTAAGCGTTACATGGGGCCAGTGTTGGTGGGAGTACACTACAACTTACCTCGAAAATACCCAGGAGCAGGGACAGAAGAATTGGGATCTAAGGTCGGACCTCTTAGCCAGAGGAGGTGAGTAGAGGGGACATGGGAGGGATACACCAGCTCTGGGGGCTGGAGCAACAAGAGGCAATTTAACCCATCCAGGACAAGTCCAGGACAGAAAAGGAGGACTGTACCACCTATTTGGCCAGCAAATATTTCACGGGGTGAGGAGGACTCAGGTTCAGAGTGGAGAAAAGCAAAAAAGCTGGATGGTGTTGGTGGTGAGGGCAAAGGAAGACGCAGGGTTGGTTCTTCTACGACCCCCTACAGACCCAGGGCTGCCACCCAGCTGTGCTGATATCCCACCATCTGGACATACCCCTGCAGCTTACGGCAGCATTTCTGCTAGACTGAGGAAAGTTACGGTAAAAATACTCTGCAGTTTTGCAAAGTGAGTAAATCATCTTCCCTTCCATCCCCGCACTCAGCTCTCGCCTACTTTGAGGCCCCAGGTCATCCCTGACCTTGGGGAAGGATGAGAAAGGCAGCTGGGGCGCAGGAAGGAGGCAGGGAAGGGACACGGCGGGGGCAGAGAGAGGTGACCAGACACCCAGACAGATACGGTTCACTCAAGAAATATCCCTGGTTTGGATAGAGCTGACCAGACTGTCTGGTCACTGTATATATAGGATGGAGCAGAAGCTTGCAATTACATTCCATTTATGCGGTTTACATATAGCTGGGCTTTATAAGCTAGCACACATCAAGGCTGAGCATTTCAGCGGGCTTTTTCCAGGGAGTGGGGTTCTTATCTCCTCTTAGGAAATGAAAACATGGGCAAATTTGCTTTTCCAGGTTGAAGAAACCACAGAAATGTGAAAGATATTTGTATAAATAACATCATGCACCGAATTCCACCATTCCTGTTTTACTTTTACTTATGGCTCCAGCTGCATGAAGTGAAGTGTTTCTTATTGGAACAAATGTGTCTTTATTTTTTTTATTATTTTTTTTTTCTCAAAAAGCCCTGAAGCAGATTTACAGCAATTCTTCCTATCAATAAACAAAACTAGTCGGAACTCCTGATTCATGGCTTTGTCGCAACCAGGCACGATGGTCATCTCGTTTGTGGCTAGATGGCTTGAATTAGGGCTGATCTGTTAGAGGAGCTGAGCTTGAGCTCCCACCTCAGCCCTGCACGTGGGACTGACCGATGTCCATGAGTGCTACCTCCTGCTCCTGCTCCTGCTCCTGCTCCTGCTCCTGCTCCTGCTCCGAGGGCATGAAGGTTACAGCAGGAAAAACAGAATGGTGCATTAATAAAGGCTTTCTCAGTCCATGCCAACTGCAACTCGAATGTTCCTATTTTCAAAGGATACAAGACGTTTCCTAGCGAGGCTGGAAAACCAAACTAATAGTAATCCTTCGAAGTGGAAAAGACTTGCAGTGTGAGTCAACAAAGAAGGCGAGAATATTGCCTTCACTCCAGTAACGCCACTGACTCCAGTTGCATCCATCTCCCGGTGGAAGAATGTAGCTTTCATATAATAAATAGGAAAAAATACAAATTATAAACAGGAGCAACAAGTGAATATAAGCCTTTCAGTACTAAATACATCGCACTCTGGCATCACAGACCCAGCTACATAACGCACCATTAATTATTTGCATGGCTCTAAGTACTGATTTTTCAAACCAAGCACATGAAATCTGCCATGTGTTACAGAGAGAGAGCTTTCTGCTTTTCCATGAAAACAGTTCAATTAATTTCAGCAGGGAAATGAATGGTAACTTCCAGCTGACTCCAGATAGAAAATTTGGTGCGAAAAGTGCTGTTTCTTAAATGAAAGGTATGGAGAACTGTCTTTGTAGGATGTGAAATGAAGTACAAATTAAAACACAGAAAACTGGTTACAAGACCTGGCCACTCGAGAAGATAACAGATTCGGTCTTGCGATGCGCCCAGGCAGCTTGGCCTGACTTTTCAGCCATGAGCAGCAATTTAAGCAGAAAGCTTTGACTGTCTGGTTTGAGACCCGGCAGGACGTGTGAGTTTAGGCTGTTTGAACACAACAGGCTAATCCTAAACCATCATTTGTCAGCCTATTGACAGTTTATTGGCCCTGACACTTTATTGCTGTCTTTCTTAAGACGTGGTGCCATTTCCTCGCTCAGGAAGAGACCACGACGGCAGAATTCAGCCAGACCCAACCCAACCCCGTAGGAATCAGCTTTTAATTCACCTTAGAGGCTACAGGGAGTAGGATTTATCCTGTATATTCTTAAAAACCAGAGTCATCGTTGAGCAACCGTCTGGCTGAGGCTACAGTGCTTTGAATAAAATGTTGTAGATGGAATAAAATTCCCCGGCACCCAAAAGCTGTGCTTAGATGTCGTTTATGCACTTCTGGAGATGAAAGAAAAACTGAAAAGCTAAGAAGTGAGCAAGTCGTTCATTTTCCCAGGCACAAAACCCTACTGTTAAACACTTCAAACAGTTACAAGCAGGGGGTTTCCCATTCTGCGGTTCCTTTGCGCTCCTCTGTGCTTTCAATGTGTGACGGATGCTTGGTGCTAAGGGTAAGGTTGCTTAACATGGGGGCATCTTCCTTCCCCTCTCACTGCAGGCTGAACAGCAAACATTTACTTCTCATTCCAGAGGCTTCATAATGGTCTATTTTGAAGTCATTTAGGCAAAAGCTGAAACAAGCATCTCTCAGTGCACACGGTGGTAGGAGCAGGTTAAATCACAGGATCATAAATACAATCATAGAATGGTTTAGGTTGGAAGGGACCTTAAAGATCATCTCATTCCAACCCCCTGCCCTGGGCAGGGACACCTCCCACCACACCAGGTTGCTCCAAGCCCCGTCCAACCTGGCCTTGAACACCTCCAGGGATGGGGCAGCCACAGCTCCTCTGGGCAACCTGGGCCAGGGGCTCACCACCCTCACAGGAAAGGATTTTTTCCTAATATCCAATCTAAACTTACCCCCTTCCAGTTTGAGACCGTTACCCCTTGTCCTATCATTACCCTCCCCAGTGTAATGTAATCAGACCAGGGTAGGCACTTTGGTTGAGTCCAGTTGCTGGAGCTCCGATAATGGAAACATCACTTGCAGAGAAGTCAGTGCAAAATCCCAGTGCAGTATCTGAAATCAGCCCAGGCATGAAAGAAATCTGGGAACCAACATGGCAACATAAATTAAAAAGTCAAGACAAGTTCCACAGAGATTGCTGCGAGTGACAGAGGATAAGAATTGCAACCATTTTTCCAAGTATTTGCAGCCAAATTAACAGAAGTGAAAAAAAAAAAAATAAATGCCGACAAAGGCAACACAAACTGATAGAGAAGGGAATTGCACACTGCGAGTGTGTCCACAAATGCTGATAGAGAGGAACGAACTCTTTCATTAGAGATCAATGCAACTCAGGTGTGCCATAAACTGTGGTCATACCAGAAAGCGTTGCTAAAAATTGACTAGGAAAGAAAGGCCAGTAAAGCTGAAATATTATACTGGGAAACAATGCTACCAAAGGGTACTGTAGTCTAGGACTTTAAGTTAAAGCTAAAATTGCACCTGTGAAGTTTGTAAGGTTTGGGAAAAAAAGGAGGTAGCGGTGGGTTTAAAAATATGGTAAGTTCTCAAGATCTATGTGACTGTGGCGCAGGAATAGAAAAGCATAAATGAGGCAGCCGGGTGCACTGTACTCATCATCAGATGGATGCGGAAATAGAAAATAACTGGTGAAATGCATGAAGGTTGCCAAAGGATTCAGGCTAGGGAAGATCCACATTGATGGATCCAGACACACTCGAGCTGCAGTGCAGATGCCTCCACTCTACAGGCAAAACCTCCATTTTAATGCTTCCTTTAATAATGATGCTCCCTGCAATTGTAATTTTTTGACAGTCCCACCTCAAAACAGGCCAAGCACGGTCTGCTTCTCCCAGACACAAGAGCCTGGAAAGAGCTCTGACCACTGCTGGTCATCGCTTCTCCAGACAGGACCTCGGGTATTTCAGATTTCAGCACAAAAGGCTGATGGCACATATTCTCATCCAAATCGTCTGGGAGAAAATGGAGCTGACTTTTCAAATAACACCCAATAATAGGCTTCATCTTAGCATCTCAGGGAAGCTTTTCAAAGCATGAAATGTCATTGACTTAAATTTTGTATAACAAAAAAGCTGAGAACTAAGCTTCCTAATTCAGGCAGAATTCTATCACAGGGTAGAAAAGCTCTGATCTTACATGAAACGCCCAGAAAGATGCACCAGAGTCATATTATGACAGGCGCACAGGAGTTTTCAAGCCGCTGGCAGGAGGAAATGCATTTTGCGTACCTGATAGCCGTGGGGAGCTGAAGGCGGGAGCGACTGGAGAAGTTGTGGCTCAGCCTTTTGAGATGCAGACTCTTAGAAGAAACTGGAGCAATTACAGCTCATCCCTTCTGGAAGGGGAGCCAGCGGGTGCAACCTGCAGCAATAGCGCCTGAAAATAAATTGGAAGGAGCCTGCCAGTAGCAGCCACGGTGACGGAGATGAGGTGCCTTTTCGGAGAGCTACAAGAATATGCACAGCTCCTGGGAGGGAGCTGAAGACATGCTACGGATCGGTCTGTGCTGCTGGGAGACATTGTGCACAGCAAAGACACCCCAGGGCCGTGAGAAGTGTGAATGGCTTCAGCTCTACCCACCCTGCAGCCTCAGCAGCCCGAAGCCCAGACATTCAGGCAGGTTCTGAACCCCATCCCCAAAATCCACCCCCTAATGCTCCCCCAGCGGGCTCCATCCCTCAGGGTGAAGTTGGCACAGTGCTCCTATCTTCGCAGTGAACCACAGCAAAGCCTCATGCTTCAGCACTCCCAGGCTAGGGAATCATAAAATATAGATCTGGATGTCTCCGTATGGACCTTAAAGCTCTAGGTCGTTGTGAAGCAACGATGGACTTTTTGGACATAAGCCTGATGTAAAAGGCTGTTTCAAAAGGCCGATTTGGCGAGGAGAGAAATGATAACCAAATGATAACCCTGAGCAACCTGACCGCTGGGGAGAGAAGGGGTTTGGGCAGACGTGGCACTGGATGTCCGGTGAGGCCGGGGAGGGACGAGGAAGGAAAAGTGAGAGCAAGCATAAGAGTGATCCAGAGAGAAAGTGGGGGTGTGGGGGTTATCAAAGTGACCGGGAACAAAGTGAGGGGACCACAACGTGCCAAAGAGCCCACAAATAGCAGCTGAGGACATGAAAGCACAAGAAGGACCAGGGCAGGGCTTGCTGCTCTTGCAGTGAGATGCTTTCCTGCACAAACACATCAAAAGGGACACGGGTGAGGTGAGGGGAGGGAAAGCTAACACACACTTTGCTTCTGGCCAGATGGGGAGCTCCACTACCCAAAATCTGAAGTCCAAAAAGGAGAAAAACCTGCGAAGGCTGTGCCCAACAAGCCTCAAATGAACTAGCAGCAGCAACGCCACAGCCTCCTCAGGTGTCACCCCATGAGGGTCAGGACTGCCTCTGTCCCCAAGGGCACCAGGTCCAGGGGTAGCCTCTGGATAGGGTCCGATGCCCAGCATCCCTTGGCAAGCGCTAGCACAAGTGTCACAGGCTCAGGATCCCGAAACTGAAGTCTTACAGCTGCGGGTTTACTTCACCTCTAGGTCTACAACCATTTGTGATAAATCACTTCTCCTGATGGTGCTGGTTCTGCTCTCAGGCCACTTTAACATCACGGAGCTACTCCTAGGTTGTGCCAGAGTATGGGGGGGATTTCAGCATGTAAAAATTCATGATGATTTTTCATCTGAATTACCCCGAGCTGCCAGCAAACAGAAACACCGCCTAAGAGAGATTAGTTGTGAGAATCGTTTTAACACAACGTTGGGTGTTTTGTATGTGGTGCCAACTCTTTTCGCAATAAATCAGAGTTCCCCAGCCCATGCCTCTCGGGAGATATAAAATCACCTGAGAAAAAAATGTTCTGGCCATACGCCTACGCTATAATTCTTTCCAAGACTACATCACCACCCACGTGTAAGATATGTGGGATGAGATGCTGCTCCCCGTCAGCTGCTGGGCTTGGCCAACGCTGACCCCAGAGAGGGGCCTCTGCAGAAATGGATAACAACAACTTTCATAGCGCTCATAAATGGGATGAGCTAAACCTCTTAAATAGCATGGAAAGACTCCCAGTGATTTTAGATGGGTTTCACGCTAGGTCGTTGGATGTGCTTTGTACCTAGAATGCCCTCTTCATTCCTGGAAGAGGATTTGTCTGTCCTATAGCAGCACACTGGGAAAATGCAGAAGGAGCAGACCAGGGAAAGTAAACTTAATTAACCATTTAATTTTAGTATTTACACAGTTCGTTGATTATCTGGCTGCACAGACTCCTTTAACTACTTAAAAGTATAAAATGACCCCAATCTGAGATGTTCTTTGCCAAGACCAACCTTACGAGAGCTGCATTGCTGGAACAAAGTGGGCAAGACCACCACGTCACAGTTTATAGGACCAAAAGGTGGACAGGGGAGGGCCCAATCCCAAATACCATTCTCACTCTTGCAATTCATTCTTTTTTAATTGTTCGCTAAGGCTATTCACGTGAAAACTTACTCACAAGGATAAAAAAACCATACCAGCTCCCTTTCTTTGCTACATCTTTATCTTCTGACCATATCATTTGTAAGGTCAGCTCTTGCAAAATGCTGCTCACCTGGATGATGTTATCTGTCATGGCCAGACAAGTGATTTAAAACTGAAAAAGCTGTGATTTAGCAAGATCTGGCCTTTGGTTTTTGTGGGAACATGTTGTCTTGAGTGATAAATCTCCTTTTGTTGAGGAGAAAAACTATTTTTAGAACTGTGCGTTCTTAAAACCAGATCCAGTGTCATATTAACTTATGTCATCTAAAAGTCTGGTATTAGCAGCATGGTTCATACAGCAGTCAGAATACCCTGTTCTGAAACTACAGTCTCTAAGAACTTGTTTTTCCTTCCCAGTGTTTTTCTGATGGCTAAGAAGCATCTCTCAAGTCCCAGCCTATTTAGCCCTCCAGAATTATATATGTCATTGCAAAATTTTTTACAATTGATTGTTTCCTCACTCCCATCCTGAATTTTGTGGATAAATGTCATAAATTAGTTAAGAAGAGAATGCAATTCTTTCTTTGAACGTCATCCTTTGCAACTGAACAAACTAAAGTAATACCCGAAGATTCCTTTCCACCTATGACCATACCAAGGAGAAGTGTAAAAATTTAATTAGGGGGGAAAAAACAACTCTCCATTAGAAAGACTTCATTGAGACTAAAAAGCAACCTCAAGTGTGTCCAGTAAAAAGGCAGAAATTGTTTGTTGGTGGGGTTTTTTGAATATTGTGCCCCCCAGCACTCACAGGACACCTCAGGGAACTTGCCATTCCTTTAACTACTCCATCTCATGATTTTTGCCCTCTGCAGCAGCACTGAACACATACAGGACATACAAAGCACGGCTGAAAATACGCTAGAGGTGCATGTCAAGTCATTTCGGCACACCTGAACACCCAGCTGAGCAGCCTTTGTAGTGCACCGCGGCATGAAATGGCCAATTTGTCCTCCTTGCCTACGTTGTAGCAAGGTGTGAAATCCTAAAGAGGAAAGGCAGCTTTCTCGTTCGCCTTTGGGAGCTGGTGGCGAGCCAGAAGAGCAGCAGAGAGTTGTAAAATCTTTCTTTGGGAAGCCCAAGATGAAGCAAGGTGCAAGTCAAGAAAAAAGATGACGATCAACCATGAAGCCCAGCATGATCCATGTAAGGAACAGCGGTGCCTCTGCTTCATAAGCTGCATGAAGATCTCCCAGACCCAGAAAACTGACACTGATCCTGCCACCCACGGATTTCTTCCTTCCATCTTAGCTGATTTTCTTAGCCTTCTCTGTGGGAAGACATCACAGCCCATAAAAGGAATTTTTTTGTGGATTTGTGGAAGATAAGGACTCGCAGAGAGCGGCCAACCACCACATTGTTGTGGTGGGGAGTCCCAGGGAATTGGGAAGAGTAGGAGAGCAGCACGGAGAAGCGGCTTCTCCTTTCTTCACTCTCATGCTGGTCACTGAAAGGCTTTGCTCCCTTCCCTCACATTAGCACAAGGAAAAAAATATGGCATGATTTTCAGGGCAAACATGCATATGGGAGATTCATGCTGGAGCCATAAATCAAACTCCAGGCACTAAAGCAAATGGAAGTGGCATTCTGTAAGATTTAAGGCTCTAATTCAGAAGTGGGTATGAATCTTATTGTGAGTGTTTCAAGGGGTGTTTGCAGAAATTGTTATGGGAAAAACTTGCATGTGGTTGGAATTACGCAGGGAATGGATTTGTACTTAAAAACTAAAATCAATCATCGGTGTGGTGGAAAAAAAACCCTTTATTTCAATAACCATGACCGAGATTCAGTATTTGCTGCCCTTCCACAACTGCAGTTGCATGAAATTGCCTCAAAATTATTCTTCTTTTATAGGGAGGTTATGGGCAAAGAGCAAGACTGACCTTTCACAGCAGCTTCCGTGGAAGGTGGCACAAGGGAGGGTTACAGAGAGTTTATTCTTTGATTACAGTGGCTTTGTGCCGCAATAGCGCGTGTTTCGGTGGAGTTATTCAGAGCTACACTTGCTACACAATCACACCCATTTTGAGGGGATAAATGCACACTTTGAAGTTATTTTAGGTAACAAGAAATGGGCTCGACTGCCACAGATTACTCCTTGCCTGTAATTATGAGCTAAGAGTTTGCTGCACGCAATGTAAAGAAAACCTCCTGATGACAGGAATGGAGAACATGCCTTTGACTGAGGCGGAGATGCTCATACGTTTCTTTGAGCATGCTCCCGCTCAGGCACAACGCTTGTATGCCATGTATGCGTTCACATTGCCGCTTGAGCCCAGGATAATGTCCTTTTCTGATGGGATGTGAAGATTGAATCCGTTATACATTCCAAGCCAGACTGCCAGATTGCGAGGGAAGCCTGATCACAGGATTTCTTGGCTCATGCGCCATGGAAACCAAAGCAGAGGGATGATGTTGGCAAATGGAAGATGCCAAGTGAGAGCAGTCCAGGCTTTGCTTGACCCAATGTGGTTCTTCCCCCAGGGAAGGCTCATCCAGGTGATCACCAGTCCATCACCCACCCCAACTCTGGGACGGAGAAGGAGACATCCAAGAAAACTCAAATGCAAAAGCAGAAAAGAGCGAGCGAGATTAGATCCAGCGAAACAGCAGGGCGTTAATGAAAAAGAGATTTCAGCTATTTATTTGATCACCAGCAAGTCTACCTGAAGAACTGTAGAACAGTTGTTAATACAACCACCAAAAAGTGTAGAAAAATGCAATAATTTAGGAGCAAGACTGTTTGAGGGACTAATTGCAAATGGTATTTGATGGCTTCTATTATATAAATTGTGCTTCAGTGATAGGATAGGGCATCGAACTTCAGGTAGGTATGCAATGACAGCATCTGTTTTTTAAGCAGCTGCTATAGTGAATTCAGAGTAACAGCCTGATTCTCCTCCCCCTGAAAGCTCAAGGCAGGTCTAGGACTCACTAATAGTTTATTATTTATTGTTTTATGTTTCAGTAACTGAAATAACCTGAATGTTGCACAGGGTTGGCAAACATACCAGGGACCGGAACACAGGAAAACTAGCATTAGTTTCTGATTCTGTCACTGACCTGGTAATGGATTTTGCATAAATAATTTAAACTTTCTGACTTGTTTCTCTATACCAAAAGTAGAAGTAACTCTATTTTTTTTTATATATAAGGTTTTTATAAAAGGTTTTGATATCTAAGAGTAAACATGCTACATAAAAAGTAGATGGTTTATTATTACGTTATCATGCAGATAGTCTGTCCCATTTGCATGCTACTAATGTTACACAGAGAAGTAATTACAAATCATATAAAACCAGGAAAAGCTGATCCATAAGTAAAGTACTATGAAACACCTGAGCATTAAAAGAACAAACTTCCCTGGAACAGCTGTGCTAGTACAGATGAAAAATAGTTTTAACCTTAAAGCTTATAAACCAGTAATTGTGCATAGAGAGCAAATCTGGCCTTCCACATTGTACGGCTGCGGATTTAGCAGTTAACCATACTGTATGTTGAATGTGTGTGTTTTTCATTATTGGCTAATATATTGTTAAACATAAGCAGACCCAAATGTACATATGCATTACACTATATCTGTACAAGGAAACTCTTCCCACAGCAAGCACCACTTCCCAAATCCCCGGTAACGACTATTCTGAAGAGCAATCGCTTGGAGCGCTCCTCACACGGGTGTTATGGGAAGCGCATTACAGTCTGGGATCAAATGTTGCTGGTTTTCTACTTGTGATTATAAAACGCCTCAGAGCATTAGCAAGCACGGCCAAGCAGAACCTACGGCGCTGCAATCCTATAACCCACTCGACGTGAATTAGTCAGCCCTAAGGATAAATGGCTGTCCTGACTGGTCAAAAAAAGATTAACTGATTTTAAATGGTACGATAGTAATTAGCAAGGCTAACAAGGATTTCCATGCGGGATATCACTAAGCACAGGAAAGCATTAACATGGGGTGGAAAACAAGGACGACGGAGCTCCGCAAACTCTGGGCGGTGTAAACATCTGTGGTAGCAGTGGGATATAAACCAGAGCAGCAGAGTTCAAAAGTTAATCCCACAACGAAGAGGAGGGGAACTACGGCAGAGAAATGAGCTGTTTACCTTCCCTTTGAAAATTTAGATTTTGCTGCTGTTAATGCTGATGCTGAACCCAGTTGATGTTGCCCAGAGAGGTGGGAGATGCCCGATCCCAGGAAACACTCAAGTTCAGGTTGAACAGGGCTCTGAGCAACCTGATCTAGTTGAAGATACCCCTGCTCATTGGAGGGAGTGGACCAGATGATCCTTAAAGGTCCATTACAACCCAAACTGTTCCCTGATTCTATGAACAAAGCCATTGAGGAGACCATGAAGTTTCCACTAAGCTTCTCTTCTCCTCCTCTCCTCCACTTATGCTCAGCTATTTCAAGGTCAGGCTATCAGATCATCTGCTATGGGGTATTTCCAGTCCACCCTGGAACTAGAAATATCTGAATCATGCGAGAAAACTGATTCTCGCTCAAACTTCAGGCAAAATGTGCAGATAAGCTTAGATAAGCATGATAGCTGCAGCTCAGATAAAAGAGCCAGGTCCTCGGCTGCGTCACCTGGCATCCTTCCGCTGAAGTAAATGGAGTTCTGCTGACCTAGCTCCGTATCTGGGGAAGGTCACCAACAGCCAAGCTGATGTGAAATATCATTGTTAGAAAGGATGGGGAAAAAATTCTGTTAGACTGTATAAAAAATTGTGGGTTTGGTGGTTCTCAACCTTGTACACTTCGTGGGATAATTCAAAGGGAATCACGGCCCGTGTTTTCGTGACACAGGTAAGTTACCTCCCAGGTTCTCTCCCGGCCAAAGTCCTCAGCCAGGACCAGAGGCACTGAACATCAGTGCATCTCACCCAGATGGGCTGCAGGCACCCTCCAGCCAGCTCTCCCAGCCCACCCTGCCTTGACACCACTCTCACCCTCCGAAAGTATGATCGAAAGAGAGCGTGCATACATAGAATCATAGAATGGTTTAGGTTGGAAGGGACCTTCAAGATCACCCAGTCCCACCCCCTGCCCTGGGCAGGGACACCTCCCACTAGACCAGGTTGCTCCAAGCCCCGCCCAACCTGGCCTTGAACACCTCCAGGGATGGGGCAGCCACAGCTTCTCTGGGCAACCTGGGCCAGGGGCTCACCACCCTCACAGGAAAGGATTTTTTCCTAATATCCAATCTAAATCTCCCCTCTTCCAGTTTGAAGCCATTACTTCTTGTCCTATCACTACCTGCCCTTGTAAAAAGTCACTCCCCAACTTTCTTGTAGGTCCCCTTCAGATACTGGAAGGCCACTATAAGGTCTCCCCAGAGCCTTCTCTTCTCCAGGCTGAACCCCCCCAACTCTCTCAGCCTGTCCTCACAGCAGAGGGGCTCCAGCCCTCCCAGCATCTTCGTGGCCTCCTCTGGACCCGCTCCAAAAGGTCCCTGTCTTTCCTGTGCTGAGGACTCCAAAGCTGGACACAGCACCAGTAAACACGTATCTTTGATTATTTATAGACCTTCTTTAGCAGAGTGAAATAAACAGCGTGAGCAAGCTTGCAATGAACTGACAGCGCTAGCATATGATCTCTTGCATTTTAAAGTCAGCATGTTCACATCAATTTACAGTGTGCGTGCATGTGGAAAGAGCTCTTAGTGGCTCCCTGGTTTCTATCAGGCAAAGATGGGGATTTCTGCTGCGTGTTGCCAAAAACTCCCACACAGGCAAGAAGATAGAGCCCAGAGCAGTGCAGACTGCTGGATTTTACCCCCTTCTTAGAGCTTCCTGAAAATCTGTCACTATGGATACTGGGAGGTGAAATGTAGCAAAAAAGGGACGCAAGGACACCTGCACCTGGGCATCAGGGCTCATTCTTGACAGCTGTAGTTGGTTAATTTTAATTCTCTACAGTCAAAGGCTTGCATTTTATCAGTACTGGGAAAATACACAGTAAATAAATTTTGGCAGAACAATGTTATCAGAACTTTTGCAAAATGCAGTGGAGACTAAGCCTTATTTGAGACCGAGGAGTTTGATACTGTCCTTGCAAATGGGACAAAAGATTATGCCACAGGTAATTCTTAGATCTGGGCTGCAGCACCTTCTCCAGTATGGGCACTGATGGGGAAAAGGCAAATTTCTGAAGCAAAATACATGGTTAAGCACCTTTGGGTTAAATCCTGAAAGTTATAAAGCCAGAAGGAGTTACCCCAATGGCTTTCAGGTTTGCCACGCTTCTGAGTTTGAAGCACATTGCTGTCAGAGTCAGGGCTGGGGATTCGGGGAGAAGGAAGAAAAAACGACCCGTATTTGTCAAAAATCCTTCCTGGCATTTCTTTGTAATCCCAGATAGTTTGTCATCTTTCAACAATTATTTATATTTGGTAGCGACTCTACACCTCACCCCTTCGACATGATGGCTTTTTCTGGTAGAGTCGGCAGCAAATCAGACCTGGTCCTGAGCAGCTCACGCTGTTAACCCTGATGAAATCAAGAAAAAAACTGTAGCCCTTGTTTATTGAGGAAACAAAGCTGCTTCCATAAATAAGCAGGAGGCACAGAAGAGGAGCAAAGATGAAATAGCGCTCTGAGGGAGGCATTTCAATCATTTTAGAAGGATCCGGGTGCAAAAAAAAAAGAAAAACCAAAACAAAACAACAGGAAAAGAGCTTCCTTCTCTAAGAAGAAAATTCTTACATTTTTAGTATACTCAAAAAACTTCAAATCCCGCTGGAGGAAGAAATATTAGAGGCAATCTCAGCTTTAAACTATGATAAGGAGCCAGCCTCCTTTCCATGGGTATGGATTTGTTCCCAAGGGAATTACATTTAAAAACAGCAGGGGGGGGGAAGACACACAAATTGCTGGGGCCGAAACTAGTTTCTGCAACTGCTCACAGCTCTCTGCTGCTGTACAGCACTAATGCTCCCCCATCCCTGAGGAACACAGAGACGCAGGACCATGTTCTCTGTCATTGCCAGGTGACAATGGATTCTCCAGCTGGACCAGGTTAGGTCAGGAGTAAAGAGAGATGGGACCATCAGCCGCCCTCTGGGGCAGAAGTTTCCTCTGCACCGACGCGCTGGGCTGTAGGTGCTCTTACAGGGCTCTCAGGGAGCATTCAAAAGATTTGTTAGACCTCCCCTTTCTCCTCTGGTGATGATGAAAAAGAAAAACACACCCCAAAACCAAAAGGCAACTGCAACGCGCTAAAACAGAAAAATAAACGCTAAAAATATTCCAGAACGGTCCTCAGGAGTTCTGGACCTGGCTGCCATCTCTGACATTGGCCTCCTACACAACCCTGGGAGATCGCTCAGCCGAAATGTCCCTCTTCCCTTTTCTTTGATTAGCCAAGATGTAATTTCCCTATTTCTGGGACGAGCACTTGGCAGAAGTGATGGAAAGTAAAGTTGGCACAAGGTGATGGAGACGCAAGTAACCTTCCCCTGCTTATCTATGGCTCCTTCCCCCCCCTGACCCCGCTCTCATTAGCATCTCACACACCTCCTACCATCAGAAGCAACATCCCGACAATAAACAGAGCACAGTCACCCTTTCTGGTCACATCCTTGCTGCATTTTGATCAATGAAACACAGGCATGCTTTCATGTTTGTCCACGCTGACGGGTGAAAAAAAAAAAAAACAAAAAAACAAAAAAACAAAACAGAAGGGCTGGATTTTCAGCACCCAGAGTGATGTATCCAGAGACATTTACAAGCAAAATCATCAACAGAGCAGCACACAAGAAAATTCCCAGTTCATGTGACTAGAGCCCATCGGCATCGCCACATTGGTGGACATCAGGGACTCAAGCGCCTATTTGGGTTACGGAAATCAGCTCCCAGGCATCCAGCGGATTTTTGTGACGAACTGCATCACAGCTCTGTAATTAAGAAAGATTAAATTTCATCGAGAGTATTGTTATAGGTCTCACTTTAATATCATTTGCAAACGTTCCAATAAAATCCTCAGCCTTTCGGCAAGTCTTGTTCATAATCCCATATCATTGATTAGTTTAAGCAAGCTACAAATGGCAAGCTGTCCGACTCTGCTTGTTAATGCAGGCGTCTTCTCTCATCTGCTATCTCTTTAGAATAACAATGAATGCAGCATCCTTATGCTTGCCAAACGCATTTTGAGCTTATGAAATACTAGCTTTATGTCAAAAATAGGCTTTTTTTGCAGGAGCAGAACCCAGCAGTCTAACAAAAACAGAAGACAGTTGCAGCATTATCTAGAAAATACGCAGCTTAGCCCAAAAATTCAGTTCTAACTTCTCTTTTTGAAGGTTTTGGAAGGACTATTTTGGCTGTGCCATGGCACAGCGAGAGAACCAGTCATGAATCTGGCTCCAAAAACTCGGGGCTTCAGCATCCCAACCCATTGCTGGCATTTCCCAGCCTTCGAGAAGAAAGGCTCCCTCATGGCTCTCCAAAGTCTGGGCAAGGAGCCTGGGCTCTGTGTGCAGTCGGTCTCCCTTTCCTTTGGAGGGTCCGTCATCCCTAAAGACATCGGAATCAGGCCCAAAGGCAAAGGGAAGTGAGGGGAATACCAAGTATTCCAGGCGAGGCCACTGCCCATGTTTACTGTTATTAGCCAGATGCATCCTGGCTCGCCCCATCTCTACCCAGCTCCCAGGTGACAGGGGGTTTATTACTCTTCCAGGCTTCATCCACTACCATCATTGCCACGAAATAAAACGTAATCACATTTACATAGGATTTTCAACCATCAGGAAGAAAATGTTCAGGCTTTAATTGCAGACATCAGCTCCCTCTCCGTCTCCCAGCCCACAGCTGACTGGCATATCCTGCCCTTTGTCTACAGCCATTCACAGGAAACTTCAAAGAAATCCTTCTTAAAAGCTCCTCCTGCCCATCCTGCCCTGCTGCTCTCCCAGGGGGGCGCAGGATAACAGCAATTGAAGCTTTCCTTTGTACCGTATTGCCCATCACCACGACACCGTTAATCACCAGTTCAGGTACAGTGAGGCACTGGACTAGCACACCAGCACAGACTGAGGATTTGTGGCTTCAGTCAGTGGCACAAATACTGCAGAAGGAATTACGGCAGGTCCGGGGTGGTCACAGGCCTTTCCTCAGACACTGAAAGCATTTACAGACTTCTTCCCTCAAAACTGTGTTATGAATGACTGTGCATAGTTAGGCTAATGGTCGGGAAAAATCCAATACCTGCTAAAGTCCTGAGCTGAGGATGGGGGGAAAGCTCTTGTCTACAGGCTTTCTGCAGTGAGGCATGACTTCGATCACACGCATGCCTTGCTTTGACTCTTTTCTTTCCCTCCTTTTGTATATTTTCTCATGCAGAGGACCGAAGCAAGAGTATTTAGGGGACTGGAACATCTCTCTTATGGAGAAAGGCTGAAGGATTTGGGTCTCTTCAGTCTGGAAAATAAAAGACTGAGGGGGGATCTTATCAACACTTACAAATACTTAAAGGGTGGGTGTCAGGAGGATGGGGCCAGGCTCTTTTCAGTGGTGCCCAACGACAGGACAAGAGGTAACGGGCACAAACTTCAACATAGGAAGTTCCATCTCAACATGAGGAGGAACTTCTTTACTCTGAGGGTGGCAGAGCCCTGGCACAGGCTGCCCAGAGAGGTGGT
This sequence comes from Stercorarius parasiticus, assembly GCA_013396915.1. Classification (NCBI taxonomy): domain Eukaryota; kingdom Metazoa; phylum Chordata; class Aves; order Charadriiformes; family Stercorariidae; genus Stercorarius; species Stercorarius parasiticus. Next base: position 648,672 of record VWZL01002701.1, read on the forward strand.
GGAGTCTCCGTCTCTGGAGACATTCCAAACCCACCTGGATGCGTTCCTGTGCCACCTGCTCTGGGTGACCCTGCTCTGGCAGGGGGTTGGACTAGATGATCTCCAGAGGTCCCTTCCAACCCCTGCCATTCTGCGATTCTGTCATTTACTTAAAACCTAATTCTTAAGAAACATTGTTCTGCCACAACTGAGATTTGAGGGGCTTCAGCATGTTTAACCATTTTGATACGTGACCTGTGGGATCAGAAATGCTTCGCTCACCCTTCCTTTTACCTGTGTGTCGTCGTCCCCCATCCCAGGCTCTCTGCAAGGTGCTGTCGTGGGTGGCCGCTGCCCAGCATCACCTTCATCCCCATCCGATGGGGTTGCACACAGAGGTGGCTCAGCTTCGCAGTTTGTTTTCTCAAGTGGTGAATGTGCTCTTTCATAAACAGCCTTGTAGATTTGCTGACCTCTTTTTATGTATTACGCTAATAGATCTCACGCTCACTAGCCCCCCCCCCCTCAGAAGATCAAGCAATAAAATATTATTTTCTCAGGAAATGGTTATCGCTTGCGTATCTTAATGAAAAACGCTGTGGTTTGTTGTTTTACACTGCGCTGGAAGTACTGAGATCAAAGAATTAACACAAGATGCAAGATTAGATCTTGCTTTGTAAGCAAGCGATGTAGTCGTCGTCTTTGATATGCAAACAAAGAATCATTAAATAAATCTGATAATATCAAGCTAGTAAGAGGCTTCAAATACAAGTGGAGCAACCACTAGATAGCTGGAGACAAGCATTTTGGTAAAGCAGCATTAAAAAGATAAATAAATCCCAACTTAAAGCTTTGGAATCGATTCAAACACAGATGAGAAAGTCTCAGCAGTTGTGTGTCAGTATTTTGTCTCCAGACACATTACTTTGGGAAAATGTGGAAGTAAAGGTGAACCTGATGGGATTATTTTTCGTATCAGCAACAAGTTCTATAGTTGCAGAAGAATTAATATTTGTGGATGGCCAGCGCTCAACTCCGTTGGCTTCACCTTAAGCAGAGGAAAAGGATTGAGAAAAGCCTCTGAGATGGTCTAGACAGCGTGTGTCAGCTTTCCTTTTTCAACCTACTAGCCCGTCTGTAGAATACCATGAGCTCAGCTGATCTAGATACTTAGAAAATACAATTTGTTGTACAAAAAATAAAAAGGTAACTACTGATCAGCGGCTGCAGTGTTTAAGGAGAAAAAGGAAATCTCTGCCTCTGTTTCCCTGTCAGTGAGTGAATAAAAGTTGCTCTGAGTAAAATCTGCTTTTTCGTTTTTTGTATATTAAGATTGGCCATGGACCAAAGCAAGATGGTCTGAAGTACTCAGACAAGTGACTAATTGCAGCCCGCTGGTGCCGGGGATGCCTTCTTCAGAACGTCTCCCATCCAAAGCACCACCATGGCACAGCCGGAGCTGGGTTGCAGTGGCCTACAGAGCGGCTTCCCCAGTGCAAGGTCACCGCACAGCTGGTAGAGTTTGCACCCCAAAGTTGGGGACCCCCAGACAACACCACAGTTGTGGTGACACAAGTCACCCAGTGCCCAGACAGCAAAATGAGCTTCCGGAAGAGCTCTAAAGGGACACCCACCTGCGAAGTCATCACGTTAAAACCCCTCTCCTGCTCTTGATGTTACAAACGGCTTCATCCCCTCCAGGCAGAGCAACTTCCCAGAGCAACTGCCAGCTCCCCAGGCTTAGGACCTTTTCTGCCTACTCATCCTGGAGGCAGAGGCAAAATTCCCCACCCGGGCTGGTCCTCAGCCTCGGGATGTGCCAGGCGTTTGTTGCATTGCTTGAGCGTCCCAGGGGCTGTGTCTGGGCAGCTGCAGGTACAAGGTTTAGTGGTTTAAAGAGGCAAGAGGGGCACTTTAAACCCATTCAAAGGGGGCTTTCTTCAGGACAGTCACAACAAATCCGAGGAGTTTTAGATTAAGTCTCTGGAATAAAAGAAGTGTTCAGACTATTGCAGCCGCACGAGCTGGCATGCAGATAAGGCTGTAAAAATAAAAAAACCCTCCACAGATTAAAGACACAAATGAGCTTTTATTGTTTCAAAAGGGAGACGTGGGGAAGAGGGAGACTGTCACCGTGATATGGTAACCCATTCTGCTCCTAGCTTTTTTTTTTTTATGCAAAAGCCACCAGAGCTCAGCTGACAATTTGCGTTAAATCTCTACCTGCCTCCGCAGCCGGACCCTGCACGAAGCAGAGCAGAAAAGGTTGAGTTCATCCCAGGCCGGCGGCGACAGAAGACACCACTATTCCCCCAGTTCAGTCAAGGCAGTGAGAGGCTGGGGTGTTACAAACTGCAAGGAAAAAGAGAAGCAAACTGTAAATATAGAAAAAGGCATGCCTGAGTTAACTCCCCCCTCCAACACCAAGCGCTGTATGAACCATCGAACCCTGTTTTCCCTGGGCAGCCTGAGGCAGCGGTTATTTCTTGCCTTTTTCATACAGCTCTTTATCGCATGCAGTACTTAGGAGCCTGAATTGCTCCTACCGCTCAGCTGAAGAAAAAAAATACATATTGGCACATGGATACGTGCTATGAGTGGCCCATGAGCAGCAGTCAAAGCCCTGTACGCCACAGCAGTGTCTTTGCCACCACTTTGTGTTTAATGAGCTTTAGGAAAATATCAGTGGCAGAACTAAGGCAGATAATTCATCAAGCCCAAGCACAGCCAAATATACATACACACACTTAGTGCAATACATTATGGGAAAGGCTACATCCTCCTTTTAACATCCATATCGTCACTGGTCCAGAATTAGTGTTCATGCCAACAGCATTAATTACGCTGACTTTGATTTCTCACAGGGAAAAAGCAGGCAGGCTTCAGAACCACTGAAACCCTGCAGTTCCTTATTACAGCACACTTCTCTTAAGGCCGGGAAAAACTGTGATAATCAATATTGATTGATCTCTGCGCTTAGTCCCACTGCTGCTTCTACATTCCAAAAAGCACTTCATCAGATAATGCTTTTATTTAAATTTACCAAAGAAGAGGTAGTTACGCGTAGGCTTCAGGGGCTAGGCATGCAAGAGTGTACCAATGACTCCCAAAATAGACAGGAATAATGAAATACCTAAAAACACAATGCAAAGAAGAGTGCTGACACAGATTCGACTTTGCTGGCTAAACAGCAGGCTGAGGAGCACAGATTAAACACACTTCAAACAGCTGGACTCCTGCCTGCCCCACCACCCATGGCTGTGGACCAGCTCCTAGGTTTGGGTGGAGAGACATGGTTGGGCTTCCGGAAGGAGAGGCAGCAGGTTTGTCTTCTTGACCTGTTAATTAGCACATGGGTGATGTGGGTTTAAAACCCCTTTCTATTTGAGACACGGTATAAAGCCCTCGTTTCCCACCTCCCACAAAAGATCCCTAAACAATAAGCCATGGGGATGCTCGAAGCCCCTCTGTCTGGATGAACTCTCCAGGTGAAACAAGTGGGAGCACACCAACCCTTTGAATCCCACCGGGATTTCAGCCACACGCGGATCTGCTCGGCAGTGCTGCTTTGCAATACTTCGCAATACAAACTTTGGTACAAAGCAGAGTTTAGCCACCAAAACGAAGGCAACCACAGGTGGTGGTGACAGGAATTAAGGCCAGCAGGACCCACTGCCATTTCTTTGTGGGCCTTCAACCCCATGTGTTAGTGACACCTTAAAAATAAAATCGAAGAACCCAAGTCATGCACAAACTTGTATAGGTATTGCACTTACAGACTTATTTCTATTGATTCCCATTGAAAACCAGCCCCAGAAACCTACCCAACTTTTGAAAATTATGGGAAAGCTTGATTATAGTTTATAAAGACTGGCAGGCTATGTTGTCAGGCTATTTAGGGAAAAAGAGTAAAAACAAAATAATCCAAAAATTATCTATGGAGACCTTTTTTCAGCAACGTTATCCTTAATTCTTCCATTATGTATAATCAGGGTGGTGGTCGAATGCGCTGAAAAGAGGAGCTCAAATTTATAGTACCCATGTACAATTTGGGCTCATGAAAAAGCATTAAATGATTCCTCATGAAAATAAATAGACCTCCTATCGGCCATGCAAGACCACACTTAAACTGTATTTTATTAGCAAAATCTAAGATGGGCTGAAAAAAAAAAAAATGAAGCCCGTCTATTTTCCCTTGGCAGTTGCCTCTATATTTGATTGCAACTTGAGAGAGATAAATAGCACTTACTTCATCAGGGGAACAAGCATTTTCTCTGGTAGCCAATGAAGCTGGTTATTCTCAGTTGATCTGCAACAATATATCTTCACTGAAGTCCGTGGAGCCCACCAATCCACAATGCTGGGGTCTGCACTTTCAAAGGCATAAACTCGACACCCTATAAATATTATATGCTTTTCTTTCACTTTGTAGCTCAGAATTGATTCATTCACCAGTACAGTTTCAGGGCTGAGTGTAACATAACTCATCTCCAGTTGGCATTTTCTCTGTGAATAAAACAACAAGCATCCCTGCATCCCTAACATCCAGTGATGAAGCCTCTAAGAAAACAATAACATGTCTTGCTCACACCACCACAATCCTACTTGTGCTTTGCCCTCAGACCTTGACTATTCCAAAAAAATAGCTTTACCAATTCCTTGCCCTCTTCTCTCACCACAGGCTTGGTTTTTTTCACCAGAAACTGTTTGAACTGAAAGCTGGTTTAGTCAAAACACTGAAGCACATAAATACTTCCCTGGGTGATGGTGTACCTGGTTGGAAGAGAATACAGAAGCCGCAGCTTGCAGCAGGAACGCCAAATACCCAGCTGCATGTTGGCAGTGAAAGCTGCCTGTAGATATGGGTCCAGCACCGAGAGAGGAAATGAGATTTGATGGCTGAGCCTGAGATAAAGACGCCCTTTTTTCATGGAAATTCAGTGATTTCAGTCTCCAACCTTACTCAGGGGCAGAGGGTGACCAGCGGCGAGCTGGCTGAGCTGGAAACCACAGGAGAAGCAGAGCAGCCGTGGTGCTGCCATGGAGCAGATGGAGCCACCCTAACAGTGCTGCATTGTCCTGCTTTGAGGTAAAAGAGAACCAACTTTCTGTTCAGTAATTTTCACTTCTTAGCTAGGCCTCTTCTAACCCTCTGAAATTAACAGCATGTTATGTCTAAAACTGTTCGTTCAGAGTGATAAGACAGTTTGTGCCAAGGAATGGTACGCAGAGAGGCTCTTGCTTATACTTACTGCTATAACAACCAAGGTCAGATAATTTCATTTTTACCCCACTGGAGGGTCGGAAGCGGAAAAGCGTAGAGGGGTCCCACCTGCAGGGAGGAGCGGACAGGACAGGTGACCCAAAATTGACAAACAGGGGTATTCCATCCCGTCTGCCCCATGCTTGGTATAAAAGCTGAGGGATCAAAGGGTCAAGGCTCTTCCTCCAATGGCTGACATCCAAGGAGGACCCTGTCTGTTCACCTGCCTTTGATCCCAATCGGTGTGTTCCTGACTCCAACTCTGGAACCCGGTTCCCACCCGTCGCCGAGTCCAGCCTGGGACTTCCCCAGTGCCTGCCAGTGACGTCATCCTGGGAGCTTAATATGGTTTTGTATATACTGTATCTATTTCATTACTTTCCTTTTTATCTTATTATTAATATTTCGTTAAAGTAGTTTAGTTTCTTCTAAACTCATAAATCTCTTTATCTCTCCGCCTCCTCTCTGTGCGCAAGAGGCTGGGGGGGAGCATCTGTTGCTGGCCATTGGCCCATTTGGCCAAAACCACGACGTGCATATTTTACACGCCTATTTTACACATCTATACAGTACAGAAGGTTTTGAGCCCAATTACTGACTGCTTTATGACCTGGATAGTGAAGCATCCCTTGCCTGCCTGTTCCACAGTACCAGCCCCTCACCCCAAGGTGGCCATCAGAGCTGGCCATAGCATCCAAGACCTCCATCAGGCATCGTGGACAGACCCTGACTTTTCCTTGCTACAAGGAGTCCTGCTCACTTCGGAATTGGTATAAACTTCAGCACCAGTAAATCTATGCATAATCTGGGCTTGGCTGAAAATCTAGGCTTGACAAGAATACAGTTTTAGATACTCCAAAACAAAGGTCATCTGCTACAAGGCTCTGAAAAAACAGGTAAATCCTTTGATATTTCTAAATAACTTGTTCTATATTTAAAATCTGAAACTTAAAATGTGTTGTTTGTGAATTGATCAGCCTAGCTGGCTAAAAAAAAAAAAGATAAATCACTATTTACCGCATAAAGAAGTTAGCTGACCCTACAAGAAGGCAAATTCCATAAACACCAGCACAATGGCACAACATTCCAAGATAATTTGAGTTATTCCTTTAATAGTTATCAAACCACATCCACGGATTCCAAATAGCGTTCTTCTACAGCAACCCTACACAGAGGGTTTGCTACACCTCATTGGTCTTCCCCTCTCGCAAGCACTTAAATGACATTAAACTTCATCCTTTTTAAAAACAATATCACCTGTTTGGCGAATTACATTCTCTGCAAGAGCATTTCCAAGCTCAGGTGGTATCCTTAAGGGTACATTCTGCTGGAAGGTATTCTTGGCTAAGTGTTTAAATTTCTCCATCGAGTGTCCCTATTTCACATTAAACCAGATTTTAAGAAGAATTTTTTTTTTAACATATTGAGTTATCAAAACATTTTAGTTTTAGGTTTCTTTCAGTCACCGTATTCAAAAAGGATCATTCTGTGTGGACACAACCCATAGAATTTCTTTTCTTCCCTTCTTGTCTCCTCATTTTCTCAGCCGATTTCTTCCAAATCCCCCTGAATTCCCTACTCCAATGTAGTCTGGCACATACAGCAAAACGGATTTAGTGCAGGTTGTGCAAGCCTTCCTCACATGCCACTTACAGAATATTCTGCTGCCCTGTGTCTGTAGTTCATCTCATTGTGACAGAGCTGCTTCCGGAGAGGTATAGAAATCACGAGATACAAAAGCAGAATCTGTTCTTACAACTTCTCAGAAATGTTACGCAACTTCTGCATCACTTACAGGCTCATGTCTTGAGCAAGAGGTCTTTCACACGGGAGTCTGACCCTGAGCTTCTTCCTAGAAGCAGTGGGATAACTGTGACCCTCCGGACTTCAGAAGACAGACCATCTAAGAAGTCATCTCCATCTTCTATTTTCATCCCTTTTCACTCCTATCCCTTCCCTTTTCTCTGAAGTAGTTTCCTCTTTTCCCTGGGAATTTCTCCCCGATCTTTCACAGGCTGATGGTTTCTGGCATCTGCTCTGGTCATCTTCCTCCACTTGGAAATAAAACCTTCCTTCCAGGGGAGCCCTTGGCCCGCCAGGAGGGAGACACATCCCTCCCTGCCCCTTGTGGGGCTGCCTCTCCTCGGACACATCCCAGGAGAGGACCCAGTGACACCAAGCGTCACAAGGCACGCATTCCTTGGTTTGCTATTTCAGATGTCTTTTCTTTCTCTTTATCAGGGAGGAAAGGAGAGAGCATCAACTAAACCTACTGCTGAAATCAGAGTTTCCTTCTTCATCTTCAGCGAAGATGGAAACTACACATCCTGCCGAACAGCAAAGGTCAGCCTGTTTTTACAAACGCTAAAGAGTCAGATGTCATTTTTAATGCATTAAATGAGGTGTGAATTATAGAAGTTCATCTACAGATGCATGTTCAAGTCCCTGTTCTATTGCTACTTGTATTATAGAGGTCATAGCCTGCAGAATTTTTTTCCCGGAGTTTGGCTTTGCTTCCTCCAGAGGGATCAATAAAATAACTCAGATTTCCTTTCTATTGTAACTGTGTGGTTGAGAGCATCTCATCCTAGGTAGCGAACTGTTGGCACTACATATTATATTGCCTATAGTCTTTAAAAGAATAGATACTTTGTATATCATAAAAAAAACAAGTTTTAATTAAAATGCAACAGCAGAAAAATAGCACAGCAAACTTTTAAGACTCTTCATGAAATTTTTTTTTCTTTCTGCACCCCAGTAAATTCAGAACAAGAACATACAATCTCAGACCATGACCATTTCGGGGATCATGACCAGAGGACTTCAAGCTAAGCTTTCAGGGACACCAACTCAGCGTGCAGAGCTAGGGAGAATTTACAGAAGCCAAATCAGCCTGGTTGACGTTGAGCAGTTTGATAACAGAGCTGTCTTGCAATGGAGGTCTTACACCCTTCATTACAACAGAAAGTCTTCTACAGGCATGTCTCAATGGTATTAGTTCACTCCCCAGCTTGCCCCAGAGCTTAGACATCAGGCAGCCAGAGAAAAGGGAAAAAGGAGTACCGCAAAGTCAGCCAACTACAGAAGCAGAAGTTTACTTTAATCCCATTCCCAAAGATGACTCATGGTCTTCAACAGAACTTGAAAGTCAAGGTTCTACCCTTTAAAGTCTTCGTCTTCTTGCAGCCTTAGTCTCATAGCAATTTTCCATGTAAACAGGAAAGTTTTAATTACATAATGGGTACTTCTGCTGTTTTCACAAGAATTCCTTTAATCAGATGCAACGCTTAAAGAAAGCTGTTCCTTACTCAAAAACCAGATTATTGAATAATAAGACTTGTTCAGAACAAGTGAAATAATATTGCAATATGTGCTAATTTAGTGTCATAATCTACACCTCCAGGTAACATTCACCCTGAACAGATTCACAAAATGTGACCAACCTCAGTGTTCCCTTTGTAACGTACCTGTGCAAACCTGCAGCATGAGCTCTGCTTATGACTGGGCTGAGATATTGGTGCCCAGTTAGCAACTACAGACGTACCACTAAGGAAAAGTGAAAAACATACACCACCATGAGTGACTTGCTGGCTTATATACAGCTGAGAGGTTAAAGCATGGTGGGAAATGGGGGTGGAGACTTTCTTAGAAAAGCTCCCGCCATATGCTTGTGCTTTGAGAAGAGCTAGGTAGGTCACGTTAGGGCTTTGAGAAGAGCTAGGTAGGTCACGTTAGGGCTTTGAGAAGAGCTAGGTAGGTCACGTTAGGGCTTTGAGAAGAGCTAGGTAGGTCACGTTAGGGCTTTGAGAAGAGCTAGGTAGGTCACGTTAGGGCTTTGAGATGCAGGGTCTTTTCCTCTTCCCCTTTTTTAAATTCTGTTTCTTATGCTGGATGGGTGGAAAGAAAATAGCTTGTATTAGAATATAAGCATCTGCAGTTGTGTTGGTGGCTCTGTCTTGCTATTCTGTACTGTGGCTGTTACAGTGCAAAGGGCAGAAGAAGTTCTAGATAGTCTGTAACTGCTTATTTTTCAGGGTGTTTGTCTCTTCTATATATTTCTTTTTCTTCAGAAAACTAAAGTGTTGTTGTATGCTTTTCCCATTTTGTTCTGTTTAGCTATATTAAATGATGATCGAATTCCTCTTACAAGCTCAATTGGATACAAGCTTCCCAAATCCTCCAGAATTTTGTTCCCTATAATACTTGCCTCAGGGAAAGGGATCCTTTGGGAAACTTTGTGCAAAGCTGCTAGATCACCCCCTGCAGCTGCATTTTAATTTAAGCTAATTGATGTCTGCCCACACCTGTTACTCTGCTTCTTTGTGTCTGAGATAAGTACCCCTGAAATGGAACCAGATGGTGCTTCTTGGGGTCTCTAAAAAGCTGTTGATAAACACCCTTATGAAAAGCTTTTGGAAAAGAGAGTAGGTACAGGCTGCAAGTTAATGGGCTGTAATGGCCCAAATAATAGCTAAGGAACAGAATGAGACAGATAATTATGTCTCCTGGAAGCTGGCAGAGCTGCCCCAGCCTGCTGAGGCTATGCATGGACAGTGTGTGCCATCCCAGGAGGAAGAAGGTGTCAACGTTTGTGCAGGAAACTAAGTGAGGTAGGCTGCCTTTAGAGAAAATCAGGGTGAGCTGGATGATGATTGGCAAAATGAAATTAATTGGAGAGTTCAAGGTAATCCCCCTTTATAATGCAAATATTTGGTGCATGTTATTGGATTTTCTGTTGTATGAAAAAACGTATGCTGGCATTGCTGTAGGCAGCTTAATGAAACTCCTTAGTGCCTGGCAGCATTAATAACAGAAACAAAAAGATGTCATACCTTAAAATGAAATCTAATCTAGCCTGACATGGTGTATTGTTTACCTCTGACCTTCCCACCTCCAAAATCCTATTAAAGAAATGAAGAGGCTTTGACTCATTAAGATGAGCAGCAGCAGACCAGCTTAAGCTGTTTTGCTTGAGAAAGTTGATAAATGGCTGTTGTCATGAAAGGTGGAGGAGAGAGAAACTGGGCAGGTCACTGGGCAAGGAGAGCCTTATCTTTCCAGAGAGGGTGTCTCCCTTATTGTACACCACTGTGGGCTTGGATCCCCCAAAGGAGAGGACAGGCTTTACCTCCACTGGTGGTGGCAGTGGTGGGAGGAGGTTTCCATTCCTGGTGGCTGAGGTGGGGTAAGGATGGGGGTTGCCAAGGCTTCCCAGCCCAGGGCTCTGGTGATGGTGGTGTGCCTGTGCTCTGACACAGGAACAGCAAAAGGACCTTGGGAAGAGTGAATCAAAATGAGCTGAGATCATAACTGGCTGTTCTTGACAGATGTGCAGTCCTCCTTCCTCTCTGCTGGTCCCTGGCAAAGCCCAGATCGGTTTTAGGCTCCTCTATTTTTGGTGCTGAGGCTGGTCCCACCCTGCCCTTGCACTGCAGGGTGTCCAGGAGGTGAGAGGAATGTGAATGATCACACAGCTAGAAAAAATAACCCACTGGGAACATTGGAAGGGTTTGTGGTCTGTTTAGTCAAGGAAAGGCTGATGGGAGATGTACTGGCAAATATGTAAAAGCTAATGGTAAAGAGTAAGGGAATAAAAGCTTATGACTACAGGAGAAAGAACAATAAACCTAAAGGATACAGCAGAAGAACCAAGAAAAAGTTGTCCAATAAAAGGATAGTTAATCACTAGAACAAGCTTATCCTTGAAGAGCAGGTGTGTGAGCACCAGCTGAAGCGCGAGGCTGTTCCTGCCTGTGCACAGGGGTGGCCTGGGCTCATGGGACCTCCCTGCAGAGGATGAGCTCCCTTCTAGCTCCATCTGCTTCCTCATTCCTGATTTATCGGCTGTCTCTTGTGCTCCTGGAGCAGTTGGCAGGGAAAGTGCCTTGCCTGCTGCCTGCCTGCCCCACCAGCCCCTGCCGGTGGGCGAGGGATGCCCACAGGGTGTCTCGCAGCTTGCCCCGCGCTGGCCCACAACCAGGCACAGCGAGCATCGCGTGGTGACAGAGTCATCTTGGTCATGCATTTAGCTGGGAGCGAGAAATAACTTCTGCCATCTCTTCCACAAACAAAACTGACCCTCGTCCTGCATGTAGAGGAGTGGCCTGACGATGCTGGCTGGTGGGCCTGGGCTTTAAGGTTCATGCTTCTGTTAGGTCTCTTCTCCCAAGTAACAGGCAATAGGACAAGAGGAAACGGCCTCAAGTTGCACCAGGGGAGGTTTAGACTGGATATTAGGAAAAAAATTTCATACTGACAGGGTTATCAAGCATTGGAACAGGATGCCCAGGGAAGTGGTTGAGGCATTATCCCTGGAGGTATTTAAAAGCTTGGTAGACGTGGTGCTGAGGGACATGGGTTAGTGATGGTTTTTGTCAGTGTTAGGTTGATGGTTGGACTCGATGATCTGAAAGGTCCCTTCCAACCTAGATGATTCTATCATATTTAATGATGCTGTGTGCAGTAGAGGGTGATGCTATGGCTTGTCCCCCATCCCCTGTTGCAGAGGAGCCTACCAGCTGCTCACCCATGTCTGCTGAGCAGCCCCGCATCACTCGATGGAGTCAAGTCCGTTCCTGCAAGGAAAGGGCATCCAAAACAAACAAAAGCCAAGAATCTCCCTGAAGGAGCTTGAACTCTGGCTTTGCTGACAGAGCCCGTGTGCCTGAGCATGGACCAAGGCGTTTGCAACTGGTTCCCATCTCACGTCACTGGGTTTTGCTGGGTTGCGTGCCCAGACATGGGTGTGTGTCCATCCTTCCCCGCCCCACAGCCACTGCCCCATCAGCTGGGGGGGCTTGCCAGCAGTTACAGCCCTTACCCCAGACACATGGCGATGGTCACACAGTACAGTACAGCCAAATTGAAAAACCCTGCCTGAAGATGATGCATCGCGGGGAGCGAAGTTAAGAAATGTCAGGATTTAACGCTATTCATTGTGGGCAGCTGCTAATTACAGGATCGGGTGTTAGTTTTTTCCCACCAGGTCTCTGTTTAAGAACAGGTTGTTACAGTGAGAAGCATTAGGCTGCTTCAGTAACGGGTTGCTACCTGCGCAGTCTGTAAGAACGTATTCTCTTGGCTTTCAAAGGCACTTAGTTGTAAAACTTCAGGAGAGAGCAGGTTCTAAATTATAGTTGTAGGGATTGAGAGAGGACTCCTGACGCTCACTTCTTTTTGCTTGGTGAAAACTAGGGCTATAATAAAGAATTTGACACCTTTTTAATGCAGTGGCTCACTTTTGAAAACTTCAAAACCCTGGCTCTAGTCCAGCCTTTTTGCTGGTGTAGGCTGTGACTTGTAGTTTCGATCGTAACTAAAAGTCTAAAAAGCCCCCTAGGTGTCATATTGTAGAGTCAACACTGCATGAGTTTCGTGGCTTTGTAAGTGCTTCAGAACGCTAAATTATCGCTGATTTGGACTGTATGTGCAGATCGCTCTACTCCTCTCGACAGCCACCTAATACAGATTAAATCACCGATGATTTCAGTGTTGTAGATGAAAAAAGAGGTTTATTCATGAAAGACAGATGACACTTAAAAGGTGCAGAACTGCTTTAGAGATCAGAATGACAGAAAACACCTGCTCCAGAAATGCACCCTCAAAGGCAATAGAGACATTCCTACCAGCCTTCCACAATACGGCTGATGCGAGTCATTTATTTTACTACCTTCTTTACCGCATTATCCCGCTCTCTGCAAACAAAGAGTTTACTTATGTTAATTAACAATACAAAGTGATAAAAGCAAACACCAGCAGTGCTGCCTTCATCCTGCTGGTGGCTAAAGAACGCTGCAGCCTGTAGGCCAGCACGCCATAAATAAAAGCAGGTTTTGGTTCTGTTCCCAGCTCTAACCTTAGCTCCAATGCAAGCATGCTCAGAATACCAGGCACTGTGTAAATCTCCCCTTTTCATTCCATTGCTGCACCAGAGAAATCTGTGAAACGCTTCTTTTAAAAAGCAAGTGTCCATACGCTTATACGTGACATTTATTGCTTCAGAAAACGCCTGGTCTGTGTTGTGTGATGTTGCTGGTTTGAGAAAGTTCTCCCATTACTTAATGAAAGATTTAAGAACACAGTTCAAAGGGGGCAGCTCGAGAGACGTGTGTGTTTAATGTTTTTCTGATGGTTATATTTGCACTAAATCAATGGTTGACTTACAAGGAGCAACCTGGCACAGGTATGATAACAGCTTAGCTAATTTAATGAAGAGCGCTTATGAAGATTTAAAAAAAACCCCTAGAATAATGACATAATTGAGGCCTTCACGCTGTCTGGATGGTTTGTTGCTAGATAGCCCCATGTCTCCATATCACAGGTGGCTTTTGCCGCCCATAGGTGTCAGTTGGTAAATGAGGCAGAGGAGGGGGGTAACACTCCCACCTGCCCCACAGACCCGGCCTCAGGTGCTGCCGTGTCCCCATGTGGGATGTCACACTCCTCTGGGTGATTTAGTGAACCGCCCGTTCCTGCAAAGCTCAATTACGCACCGCCAACCACAATGTTCAGCTGCTTATTGCTCCTCAGTATAGTTGTGAGGTTTTCTGTTTCTCATACGGCAGTGTGTTAATTAGGGTGGGTAACACATGGCCTCTGTAAGCCGTACCAATAATTTCTCTACACACCCAATTTCTTCTCGCCTTCTTTATCATGAGCTCAAATTAATCACTAACTTTCTCTTGCAGCTGCCTCGACAAGTTAACAACATCATGCATATTATAAACAGCAAATTTATTTTCAGCAGCCAGGCTGTGAATACCAATTTTTCATCAGTATAATTGATAAAATTCTACTGTTCTTGTCAGCAGAGAAATACATCAAAAAAGTTATGTAGAAGTGAGTGTACTGTTTAATTAATTTGCATGCTAGTGTGAAAGGTTTAAAATGATAGATGTGAGCAACATCTATACTTGCACCAAAGAAAAGTTAAAAATACAGCGACGAAGTGCTTAAATCATTGAAGGATCTGATCTGAGGTCATTACAACAGGCTTTTATGTAACAAAACCCTTTTTCTACTAATTTCTGGAAGATACGAACTTTTTTTCTGCTGTGGCTCATAAAATACAGCTTCATATTGTCAGGCTTGGCTACAGTTTGTCTTGACGTGGATTTCCATAGTCTAAGGAAATCGCACAGTTCAGTCTCATCTAGGCGATAGCTTTTATTTGAAGATTTTTCAGTAACAGACTCCAAAGCCAGCTCAGTTCACAATTATTACATTGTTCATTTTACGACAGGGGTCCAAACCAGATGTGCTCTACTACTGCGCAGGGCAGCCCTCCCCAAAACCATGAGCTTTCCAATCTTTTTCCATCTGCCAACGAACTGTCTTTGCTTTTTGCTTTGATTTTCTTTGATTGTTTGTGTTATCCAAATGAATGTTTGAATGCTGTTCTCACAATTTTTTTTTTTTTGCATGAAAATATCAGTGGAAATCCTTTTGCGTATATGTGGCTGATTTCCCAGCACAAGCCTCTTGGCATTCACAGTTCTCTTCTTGCCTTTCCCCCAAAGGATGTGTTTCTTTTCCACCAACAGCCATAAACGCCAGTAAAACGAGGAGTTCCGACTCTTTCCGTTCTTTACAATAAAACTTTTTAGCATCAGTGTGATAGTCCTGATGGATCTGTTCCATTAGCCCAAAGAATAATGGGTAATGTGAAATTCAGGGGAACTAACATCAGATAATTTTGCAAAGTTTGCTCAGTAACATGAGTGCTCTGATGCTGTTCCAATTTTTCAATATATTCCAAAGGGAGGATATATGATCTACCAAAACATGAGCAATAAGTGAATCACTTTTGGTACAAATCGGGAAAACTTAGACCCACAGAGCTCTACAAGCATTTGCATATGGCTACATCCTACTGATTTTGGTCTTAAATAATGGTCTCAGAAAATAGCCTACGGAGTAAACTTGCAGAGTAGACTGGGGTCTTGAATTTCAGAGTGATCTAAGGAGAAAGTATTTCTTAATGGCCACAGAATTCTTTGTGTGAAAATTTAAAAAAAGGAAAAAAAAAAAAAGAGAGAGAGAGAGGCGAGTCCTGCTTTCATTTAGCTAATAAAGCTTTTAAGATCCATTCTGGAGTTGGCTTCTTTCCCTAAATTTTTTTTTTACATGTTGGGTATCTTTTTTGGGCTGGTCTTGAATTACCTCCAGGCTATATGAAAGCTTTTATTCTTTCCAAAAGTAAAACCTTGTTGCAGTCTCCCAAATGTACTGGTGGGAATAAGGGAACTAAAGTGTTTTGAGAAACTGTAATAAGTTCATAGACAAGAAATGACATGGGCAGAGTAATCATTGAATGGTTGGAAGGGACCTTCAAGATCACCTAGTTCCACCCCCTGCCCTGGGCAGGGACACCTCCCACCAGCCCAGGTTGCTCCAAGCCCCGTCCAGCCTGGCCTTGAACCCCTCCAGGGATGGGGCAGCCACAGCTTCTCTGGGCAACCTGGGCCAGGGGCTCACCACCCTCGCAGGAAAGAATTTCTTCCTAATATCTAATCTAAACCTAATCTTAGAGTTTAACACTCATTGCTCTGTTAAATCGATGTGTGTCTGAGCTGTTGACAAATCCCTTTTGTATTTGTTGGTAATGAGTGTTTGTATCATACTCGCATTGCACTAATCTCCTGCTTCAGGGCTTCTCTTGGTTATTCATAGGAGGCAAGATAAACTTTCCTCTACTTGACTTTTTTTGAGAGGATGATGGAAGAGGGAGATGCTCTCCTTCCTCTGAGCCTCTGCAGAAGACACACAAGACATGCTGATGCTTCTCTTGTAGCTTGGGTCTCCAGGTGGCTGGTTGATGTTTTGCTGGGCGTTGAATTGCTCATCAGATGGCTCAGCAGAAACTCAGCGCCCCTTTCTCACTCGGAGCTGCAGGGAGGCTGCGCATCCGACAGCCCTTGAAGGTTTAATAAACGCTCGCTCTGCTCTGTATTAGCATTCCCCGTGCGCATGTATTATAATTGTTGAGCTTTACAAGTTCTTGGCACTCTCCGGAGAGCAAAGTCTCTGTTGGTAATTCTGCAGTGAAGCATAAAAATGTCTGTATAAAGATCTATTATAAACCAGACTGCGTGTTTGTCCATTTTCACTTTACTGGCCAACAGTCTGTAATAATACTTCAAGATGAAAGATGTTAACTTTACCCATACAAACAAGTTGGAGCAGTAAACGCATTAGTCGAGCACTTTGCTGAGGTGCATAAGTTGGTTTTCTTAAATGCAAAATCTAAAGTAAAAACTACAGAGAGGGATTCTCCACTCCATTTGGAGCTATCAAGAGCAAAATATTTCAACGCAGGCTTTTCAACAGAAGGGCTTTTCTCTCCATACTGTGCGGAAGCATAAATGACAACAGCGAGGTTTTTGCCTTGAAGCAGAGGAAATGCAGTGGAATTCTGTTGAATACAGAGACAGAAATGACACAGGATAGAAAAGCCACAGCTTCAAAGCCAGTTTCCAGTAGGCTCAGAGGCTGTGGATGTCATTAAATATACACTAGTAGTGTAAAAACAAAGTATGGGTGTGCAAAAACAATATGAGGTGCAAAAAGTAACAAGGAACAATAAAGAGGTAGATAACACAGAAGGGCTGGAAAGGCTAGTGAATGCAATTAAAGACTCCAAAGAAATTACAAGGAAAGTAATGATATGGAATGAAATACGATTTCACCAGGCGATGAGCAAGAGGAAGTGTTTCCAATACGAGAAGAGTAAAGCACCACTGAAGGAGACCATGGGCTTTCTAAGGCAAAGACAATAATTTCTAGACAATAGATTCAGCATCTGCAAGAAAAAAAAAATTAAATAAATTCCCTCCTTCAATGTTCATAAAGGATATGGAACAGATGCCAAGAGCAGATGTACAGTTTCCAAAAGAAGAAGGAGAAACATTGCAGAAAATCATTGCTGTAACAGCTGACGGAGTAATAAAGCAATCTCAGCAGTGGGGAAAAAGGCCAAAATTAAACCAAGATCCATCTCACCCGTCAGAAGAAATCCAAAGAGGAAATATAAGCCTGGAACACAAACATTAAAACAGGGAAGCAGGGATGGACTAAAGGGATATTAAATAGGGATATTAAACTCAATGCCCCAGAGCCTCATTTTTCAAGTCAGAATGCGTGCAACAGTATGGAGTTTGATTTTGTGCTTTTGTTATCCAGGGCTTGAGGTGTTACAGTAATACAAGCAACAGTTTAAAAAAAGGAAAAAATGAGAATTTGAGTTTATTTCCTCTGAAA
This sequence comes from Stercorarius parasiticus, assembly GCA_013396915.1. Classification (NCBI taxonomy): domain Eukaryota; kingdom Metazoa; phylum Chordata; class Aves; order Charadriiformes; family Stercorariidae; genus Stercorarius; species Stercorarius parasiticus. The sequence continues at coordinate 666,172 of VWZL01002701.1, forward strand.
CCTCCATTTTGTGGCTCATAACTTTCTGGATAGCGTCTTCCCTGTACTGCTATAGATGCAGATCAAATACATCACAAAATAATTGCTTTTTCCATTTCGGCACATTCCAGCCATTCAGCATTATGTTTTCAAGATGAAGAAGGACACTTTTCCCCTGTGTTCTCATGCTTCATATGATTTATAACAATAAATACGAGCGGGTAGCCGAGGGGAATTCTGATCTGCAAAGTGACCATCACAAAAGTAAAGCATCACAAACTAAAATTAAACTTGAGGTTTGGGCTTGTTTCCAGTGGCAGGATCCTATTGCTGGCGATGAAAAGAAGGAAGCGGAGTAAATCAGAACAAAGTCATCCACGCAGCTGGAAAGCCAGACAAAACCGTACAGATTAGGCGGGGACAGTTTTACCGTTTGGATTTGGAAGCACCGGTGAGTTAAAAAGAGCACCGATGCGAAGTTTCTGGGGAAGACGCTTTCCTGTCAAAAAAACGCTCAAACTAAACAAGACTCTGCGTTTCAGCAGTACTTCGCTTGACTCGGATGGATTGTTTTGAATTTCTTTGGAAAGCAGCCAAAATACTTCTAGGAGCTAAAGTAAATTCATAAACTCATCAAGAGGAAAATAAGGTGCATTATGACATTTACAGCTCCAAAAAAAAAAAAAAAAATTAAAAAATGGCATCACGTAAAATGCCTTCTGAAATAATTTAATACATTACATTTATCTTCCAAAGAAATGTCAAAGGTGAGAATAGAGAATGGAGAAAACATCGGGCCCTTGCTGCCAGGTGACATCTCTTGAAGGCAACGGGTTACGTAGGTGTGAGAACAGGGCTTGGCTGGTGGAGGATTTTGGATATGTGTTTATCACTGTCCTTTCCCCAGTGATAATTTTGCAGTCAGAAAAACACTGGGGCCATGTTCTGCAGCTCTGCGCCCTTCCTATCTGGTATGACTGAAATTACTGGCGGTTTTATTTGCGTAGATACATGGCACAGGTTCAACTTTCTGTATTAACAACGTAAGATAAGATTAATAAGAAAGGAACCTCAGGAGGATTCAGAAGGGCTGGGACACTTGCACTGGGTACTGACATTTTGGGTTATTTTCCCAAGAAGTGGGCATTTCCAAGAAACAAAGAGTGGAGTTGTTTTTCCAAACCTTGGCCAGTTTGAAAGACTGAGAAGTAGGAACCATTTATTGCAAATGAGTATCCACCCAGAGAAAGGGTAACATCACGGCCACTTTGGTAAACAAGTTTTGAAAGAAAGTTGAAAGGGAATAAAAATAAGATTTAAGAGGGAGGGAGAGTATCATCAAAGTAAGTACTATGTGGGAGGAAGTCGTGTTGGTCTTTTTGCTCAAAGTGCAATAACTCCCTATCATTTCCTGCACTTTATTAATAACTACTCTTATGTTTAAAAATATTTTAATCCCTTTCGTAGCCAGAATGACTCATCAGCTTCTTTTTCATTGTTAAAGATCATGTCTTCCAGTCTCTCAGCCACCAGAACAGCGTCCCCAGGGAGTAGCATGGTGCTAAACCAACAGTATGTCCTATTTTGTTCCTCCAGATCCACCAGTCTAATTATTCTCATTCGTTTTAGCAGACAGCTAAACATCTATGGTTATGAAAAAGAAAATATGTCAGGAAGCAATGCTGTACTCAGAGCTGATAAAAGAGACACGGATCTATCAGAAGCAAGAAGATTCCTGCTGCATCACATGGAGATATGGTTCAGTGGTGCCCAGTGACAGGACAAGAGGTAACAGGCACAAACTTGAACATGGGAAGTTCCATCTCAACATGAGGAGGAACTTCTTTCCTGTGAGGGTGGCAGAGCACTGGAATGGGCTGCCCAGAGAGGTGGCGGAGTCTCCATCTCTGGAGACATTCCAACCCCGCCTGGACGCGTTCCTGTGCCACCTGCTCTGGGTGACCCTGCTCTGGCAGGGGGTTGGACTGGATAATCTCCAGAGGCCCCTTCCAACCCCTATCACTCTGTGATTCATTCTGTGATTTCATAGCCCAGAAATCATGGTTTTGCCTGTTCTTGCTTTTAGCTTTCATGAATGCATAATTAAATAATCTTGGGAGACTTCATGCTTTTTCCAGCAGGCCAGTGAGCAGGCTGTGCAGAGAGCCTCATGTCCAAGGAGCCGGTACCATGCAAGGGAACAGGTGCTCCTGCCTCCAGGCAGCCTTGTTACCTGACAGTCAGAGGAAAGGTTGAGCACAAGCATGGCCTGTTCCTGTCTGCAAGCCAAAACAGGCAGGACAAAGCTCTGTTCCTTCCTTGAGGCCGTGAGAATGATGCGGGACCAGCACAAGGAGATGGCGCTGCGGTTGGAGCACGTAGTGTTGGGACCATGCTGGGGGTGGATGGAGCCCAGCAGGTTTGATTAGAGACGACCCATCTTCACAATGCATTTTTCATCCTTGGTAATTGGTGCACCACTGTTTTTACCTCCTTTGAGGGGCAGAAAGCTAAGGGACAGGCTTCGCTGCTGCATCCTCCCCCTGCCAGGGGAAAGAGAGTGCTCAGTCCTGCCCCGGGCCAAAAGCCTGTAGTTGGGAGGAGACACTGGTTACAGATGGCTCTTCCCAGCGATGGAAAATGTTGCCTTCCCACAACCTTTAATTCCTTTATTTCTATTCTCTTCATTATCCCATGTCCCACTGCAGAAAGTGATGCAAAGTTGTTTTGTCGCATGCTGTTACCACAGACGATGGTATAAGACCGCCAGATTTGCTCCTACTGTGAGGTCTTTCAGTCAAGCCCAATGGAAACCAGAAATGTCATCAAGTCAAAAAGGTGGTCTAAGGACACCCTCCTAACTGCTGGGTTTCAGGCAGAGAGGCTGGTTAAGTGTAAAGGGTCACTTTATCATGCTACATGACACAGTCTTGTTTTAATTTAAAAGTAATCCTTTTTGTATCATATTGACATTATTTTCCCACTCGTTGTCTATGCCAGTGCTGTAAATAGAGCAAATTAGGCTTAGGGGATGATGGCTTGCCTGGTTTTTTATTTGAAGTCTATGAGAAAGGAAAATGTGGTGGAGTCTCCATTTTTTGAGGTCTGTGTTTCAATGCATCGAGACAATAACACCCTGAGAGATAGGCTATACTTCAAGCGTGTTTTATGAGCTGAAGACAGAATAATTGACTTGGTTTCTTTAGACTGTGATGTGCGGGACATCAAAGAAGGTGTTCATAATTGTCTTCTAGGAACGTGACCAATGGCAATGTCACAAATCCAACATTAATAACCATTGTTTACCACCCAAGAAGGCACAAAGATGGTAAAAAAGTGACATACAGACAAAAGGGAAATAATAGGGGAAAAAAATGATTGCTTTCCAAGTGCAAAATTTATTTGAGAGTAATTATGAAGAATACTACACATAGTTTAATCCATGCCAGATCGCCTGGTGAGCGCATAAACATCTTCATGCTATTATCGTTTCCACTCAGATGCAAACTGCCATTGTCCTACATAGAAAATTTTCAATATAGAGGTGAGGACGATGAGAACTGAGGTCCTACCGCAGTAAAGACACAGTCCCACTATAGGCAGTGTGAGCCTGGGTCATGTACAAGCCTGCAAGAAGATGTTTGAAGAAGCTAATAGCTTTGTTTCCTAAAATTATTTATTTGATTGTGCATAGCTCCCAGGAAGAAGAAATTGAAGCTACCTGTCTTCTCCTCACCTGCAAACAAAGAAGTGGGTAAGCTTCTTCGGGCTATCAAACAATGGCTTTTTATTTAAAATTTGAACATTCCTTCTATTCAAATCTAAATACAATGGACTTTATCTTTGATGGGCTCATGGGACCCTCGAATGTCAGATCTGTAACCCTGTGGAACAGATCCTCATCACTCACTATTGTTTTCCCCCAGATGAAGATCTTCCATAGAAGCTACATAAATAGCCCATTCATAAAAGTATAAAAACATATTATACCAAGACAATAGCCCTGCAAGCCCAGCAACATCCCTGGTGAAGTTAGCAGAGTTAAACATCCAAAGAATTTGCCTCACTCCTCAGGCTCCAGTGCAGAATCCCAATAACCATCATCTCTGTCTCCATTGCCGTTGCCATTCCATAAAGACTGGGAAATAAAGATGAAAAGCAAAGGCTTTAGCTACCTGGAGAGCTCCTGCGTTCGTGGTGCAAAATGTACTATGATAACGTACAGTAAAATAGAGTCTATTATCTCGTTCTCTTTAAGAGAACTTCTTAAGAGATTTCTTTAATGTTTCAGCTTTGGACAAGTTATCGATTTCACTGTTCGTGTTCCCATTTCATATTTTTTTCCTTAATCAGGGCTGGCTGCTTTCCCTCTATGCTGTACATGTGCAGAAGGGAAGCAAGTGAAGCAGTGATATGAACAGGCACTGAGACCTTGATGCCAGATTTGCTGAGGGCAGTTCCTTGGTCTTTGTTTATGGCAGCACTATAGAACCAGAACACTACTAAGGGATTAATGAATTTAAGCCAAGAGTGGGTTTCCTCATAGTATTGCATGCATGGGAACTAACATTCACATATGGTTAGCCTTCCCCCTTCCGTATGTACTAATTGCATTCTGCTCTGCTTAAAAATTGAGGAGACATTGAATTGTTCATCACAAGATGTATTTTCAGCCAACGTTGTGGTCACAACAGGAGCTTCCTTTGGTCCGTACTTGAAAAGAATTAGATGTTAAAAATGTAATGAGGACGTGGATCTAGTTCACTCTTAGATTTGCATATCTCCAGGTCCTTTGCCTCTTTCTTGGATATATACTGTAGCATCTATCATGGCCCAATGTGTTTGTGCCACATGCCTGAGTGTATCGTGGCAGCCCACAGTGTTGACTTATTGGTCGGCCGCTTCTTAAGGTCAGTGTCAGCCTTGCCTTTACAGAAAGCAGAAACGCTCCTTCTACCTGATTAGGTGCCTCTTCAAGTGAGCAGCGGGAGGCCAAGGATTCTCTAGTTAAAAGACTGATTAGCCTGTCTTAAAATAAACTTAAATTGAACCAAGGGTGAATGATCCAGAAAATAACAAAGTGCATCTAATTAGAGTGGAAATGGAACAAACTGTGCTCTGCCTTTTTGGCTTCATTTCATATGTTAATGAAAAGTGATAAGCACTATGTCTGATACTGTTAAAGACCTTGAGTGGATGAGCCTCTCGTCTTCGGCCAGATGCTGCTATCATTTACACCAACATAAACAAGAAGAGGCTTCCTTGGTATGGATCCAAGGAGCTGAAGCCTGTCTTACATCACATCAGCCCCAGTATGAGCCTTGAAAAGCCCGAGCTTTCTTGCAGTCCTTCACATTACAACCAGAACATTTTGACCTTTCCACTTAACCTTAAATTAAATTTGCCTTTGGTTCTTCTGGGCTGCAGGGTTGATTTACAAAAATGTGGAGCCACTCAGTTCCCACCACTACAAAGTTCAGAGAATGTCGACTCACAGCGGTACTATAGCTCCCAGCTTCATCCATCTGCCCGTCATCGTACGTGTACGCTGTACATCGGCTGTGTTAAGTACATTACTCGCATGGTTTAACTTGTGGCAGCTTCTTATGCTCAAAGTACGCCGAGGCTGGAAGAGAATGCACAGGAGGTTTTACAGAAGTCTCTAGGGGAGGCTCTCTGGAGTTGAAAAGCATCACCAGATGGAAAAAGGAGGCATTGAAATGTGCTGCTGTAATAGGAGTGTAATGAAAACTGTAATATCAGCACAGGGTGCTGGTGAAATTATCCAATTATTTCAATATCATGCTGTAGATTTCTCTAGTGTCCTGGAACCCTGTATTCTGAGTGGAATAGCTTAAAAGAAATAAAGGTGCTGCACCAGCAATGCTTGTGGTTCAATAAACATCAGTCTCTCCTGCATCAATATCCCTTAAATATGCAGCTTGGGATAACATATTAATTTCCAAGTCTAAACTGAAACAGGGTAGAAAGTTCTTTCCTGTTTTTAATCCTAAAATTATTTCCTGTAGATGCTGTATATAGCATTTACTGCCCTGCAGGGCTTGGTGTTTCGGTAAGAACATACCGACCATAGCTCTGAGGCTCACCGAGCGCTGGGCCGTCCCCTCACCCAAGTGCACAGCTGTATAACATCCTAGACAGGGCAAGAACTGGGATCTGACTCCTGATTTGAATGACGTCTTGTCCCGGAGAGGAACTACCCTCAGACAGCTCACTTGCCTTGATGTATCTCATGAAGCCTGACCAGGACTTTGGGGAACTGAGCCAAGACTTTGTCCTTCCTAATTTGCCCACGCGGGGTGACAAGTAGCAGTGTCGAGTGTGGGGTCTAGCAAAGGGCTGGGCAACCCTTACAAAGGTGCCAGTTGTGCTCTTAAATGCATTAAGATTTTAAACTGGAGGTGTTGGGGATTGGCCAGTTATTAGTTGTTAATTTTATTTTTTTTTTCCTGAGGTGATTTGACCTTCTGACTACAGAGGTTTGTGGGCTGCGCAGCTGCACATGGCTGGGATGTCAACATTGGCATACACGGCTGCCAACATTGCTCAGAGGTCAAGCTCCCGAAATGACGGCAGAGTCCAAGAGGAGAAGGAAAAAACCTAAAGCATGGAAAAAAGAAAGGGGAAAAAAAAATAAGTCTGAACCTTAAATACTTGTGGCAGATCCTAAATTGTGGTGAGAGGTGCTAGTCTCTCCGTAGTTAAGATCAAAGCCAGAGTGTGACCAGGAACCAGGCTTCATTCCCAACTCCACCCTCAGCTGCAGCAAGGCCAAACCGATTCTCCTAACACTTGACAAAGCCAACCTATCCCAGGGTAGAGTTTTTCCAGCACGCTGGGAAAAGAATCTGGCAACGCCTCTGGATGGCTTCAGTGATCAAAACACTCAGAGGCCTCTCATATGTTTGTAAGATTTTCCTATGATTCCTTGTTTGGTTTTCTTTTTTTAGATTTTGTCTTGCCTTTAAAATGACAAACCCGAAATGTGTTTGCTTTACTTCTCTCTTTTTAAAACCATTCTCAGCTGGGGTAGCGAAGAGATGCAGAAGGATGGAGGATGTTTGGAGGTCAGCTGAATGGCCATGCCGGGTATCCGATAGCCATGTACCAGCTCCGTCATTCCCAGCACAGGTGAAAAGATTTGGAGGCTGAGGGATATTGGTCCATCCCCTTCCTGCTCCCTTCATCCCAGATGACGTTATCCCAGCTCCAGTTAATAGCTTCCAGCAGGAATGCCCTTCTCCTGCTGGGTTAGAAGAACCTCCCAGGATGCCACCTTCAATCCTGCTCCAAAAGGCATGTAAAGGCTTTGAACAATTTGTGAGCAAATGGCATTTTTATCTATATGGAAATGTTCAGACCTTGGCATGCAGACTGTATTTCTGCATTAACTCACAGTGAATGATATCATACCCTTGAATTAAATCACTGGGGACGATGCTGGTAAATGTGGCTTTATATTGATAGTGTCATCTTATTGTCCCCGCTCTATATCTCCTTCAGCATGACGGTGTGGCAGTGAAACTCCAGCACACTGATGTTCCAGCATCCGTGCCATTTAATGCAAACATCTCCGGTCTTATAGAATAGATGGCTCAATCCTAAACAGATTAACTCCCTCTGAGATGCTGTACAAAGGCGATTTATTTTCCCCTAGATACGCACACAAGCGCACAGTCGCACGAAGAGGTAACTTACATGCACATCGAAGAGAATATACATCCTGAAAAATCCCTCACCGCATCTGAGGACTTGCAGAGAGGAATAGCAAGAGTAAAAGCAGGAAACTGATCCCAGCCCGTGGGGATTCCGTTAGGCTAAATAATGTTTGCCTACGGTCATTTATCTAGAGCCCAATTCCAGGTTCACGTGGAATAAGACACAGGTGACTCGCTCGGTGGGATTTGTTTGTCTCTCAAACAGTGTTAAACTTCTGGAAAGTTCACAGAATTAAACTCTTACTGATGTCTCTTCTTTATACGTACAAATTTACAAAAACAAAGAGCAAATTCTCGAAGACAGACTAGAGGCGTGTCCCTAGAATATAGAATGATACCGCGTGAATTTCTGTGTTTCAGCTCCATTTAAAAGCAACTTATTTTTCTAAGTGATGGTAACATAGTTTTTCTAAACCACTAGCAAATTTATTCTCTCCTAATAAAAATTGAGATGTCCTGATTAAGGGTTTGATGAAAAACTTAAGGAAAGCAATGATAATCTTTCCACTGAACTGAATAAGTTTGGATAGAGACCCTGAAATAAAAGTTAATGTGCATCAGGAGAAACAGTGGGATGGAAATGAAGCATCATAGATAAGTCTATTGCCTAAAATTACTGCAGGAATAGCATTTGTCTGATGTTTTGGTGTGGTTACATTTTAAAATACGTTCTCTGCATGGTTAGAGCAACCATTTTCCTTAAATGAAAAAAAATGGAGCTGGCCAGACTTCTCTGTTTGTATGCTAGTGGCATTTTTTATTTTTATGCCCTTCTCAAGAGCTTGTCCAGAACAACATGAGATTTTGCTGAAGCAATAAGGGAGTTTATACATTCAGAACAGATCTGTACCATTATGACGTCAACATGCAATGCTGGGGCAATAAAATTTATGGCTCTCTTCTTCAGTGCTTTAATGAGGCATTGCCAGGCTCACTGTATATTTGCAAATGTCTCAACAGATAATGATTTTTAAAAGTACTGGAGTACAGCTGCCAGCACAAATGGCCATAACACCAATTATCTTTGCAGTATTTAGTCATGTTGAATCAAAGGCAAGCCTGACTCATCGGCCAGTTTTCTCCTCCGGTTTGTGAGGGAAGTCAAGGGAACACGTTTCTTCTGGACACATCTCCTGTTAGCTTTCCTCCCCTTGCGTCTCCGTTGCTGGCGTAATCCCAGCAATTAAACTGAGCCTCCTGATGAGACTTATTATTTTTAATCCAGCTTGTTAAAGGGCATAAGTGTTTTCACTAATCCATTTTTGGCACGTCTGCTTTTCGAAGCATAGCCCTTCTTCTGAAGGGAGCAAGGATGCTTTGACAGTGCCTGGGACAGGCACCGCTTGATTAAGTGACCCATAAATTCACAATCAGTTTAGAGTCGTGTGGGACCGGGTAGAGATGGTGAAGGTGAGTGGATTGGCAAGATCAGTCATGGAAATGTTTACTTGCATTCTGCTTTCCTGCATATCCCCGCATCTCCATACCAAAATATCTGTGGGGCTGGAAAAAATAATGGGTGGGATCTCCTGTGTTGCCTATCTCTGAGCTCTCCGAACCCTTCCACGTTGTTCAGCCTTCATGGAATGAGTCTGTCTGTTTGGGGGGGAAATGGCAAACCACTGAAACCTTCTATCCCTTCTATTTCACTTCCAAAAGATGTGCCAAACCCAGCAGCTAGCTTGTTTGAGGTTAGACCAGCTGAGTATCCAGGTTTTTGAAGTGTGCCAGAAAGATGCAATAACTGATGCTAATTTTATTTCCCATAAATTCTGAATGAAACAATAGGAACTAGCAACTTCTCCGTTTCCCTTGAGAAGAAGGGCAATTGTGGCCCGTTGACCTCTTAAGCTTCTCCTGTCTGCTGTCTGGAGCCAAGGGAGAACCATTTGGGTGTAATTTCTCCCACAGAAATTCAACCGGCCCAGGGAGTGTTGGCTCCTGTGAAGAGGCAGGAGGAAGGTACCAGCTCATGTGAGCATGCACGCAAAGGCTTCCCCATGCACTACCTTCTCACCATGCACCTCCAGCCCTAACAGCCTTTGAGGAGCCTTTGGCAGAGGATCGGAGCAGTAGCTGAAAGCTGCTTCTGGTTTTTGAAGCACAGGATCCTAAGCACAGCCTGCTGGCTTCTGGGAGGTCTCTATTTCAGCAGTTACATGTTTGTAAGATATCAAGGGCTGGTCTGCTAACCATTGACTCAGTTGACCCACCAGGAAGGTCAGATGCTTATTCATAGGTCATGGTGAAGTCATTAGTTATGAATTTCCGTCACCCTGGACTGAACTTACCCCAGCTCCCGTGACCTCACTATTTGTCTGAGCAATTCCCCTTGGCTGATGCCGAGCTGAGGCCGCGGAGGAACACCAGGGCACTGGTCTGCCACGGCTCTGCCCTCTCCCAAGGCATCCCTCCAGAGCTCACCATTTGCTGACCGGGTCTCAAGGACCAACCTTCAGCATGCTTTCTCGGCTGCTCCTGCACCTCACCAGCCGGCTAAGGCAAAAAACTGTTTATTAATTTAGCTTCTGGGTCAGGTATGAAAGGAGAGGGTGTGATTAGAGCTCACTGGCTTAATATCCTTAGCTGCATGGGCTGGTTTCAGGTACGTGTTTTGGTAAAGGTCCAGCGACCAGTTTTTCCTGTCTAATAAAGCAGATAAATGAAAAGGAAACATATTCCTCAAAATCCTTTATGCTAATGTCCACCGTTTTTCCCTCTGAAACAAATGAGATTCTTATTTTAGCCGCATTCACTTGGTTGCAGTTGATAGACAGACTTTGTCAGCTGCACCTACCTCTTGAGTGTACAGGTTCAACATCCTTGATTCCTTTTCTGTCAAGGGATAGAGCTACATGTGAGGCTCTAAACAGTTTTGCTGATTTGTTTTAGCTGGAAGATCCTGAAGGCAAAAATCAATACTGTGGGTTACACTCAGTAGTTTCTCTCCAGTCTCATACTTCACAATCTCTTCTTAATCTTAATACTTCATAAACACATTCACTTTAGTGTATAGTGCCAGCGCAGGAGGAAGGTGGTCTTGAAATAGGTGCTGTGAAAAACACGGAAGGCAGAGAAATTCCCAATCCAACCATAAAACACAAGATGAAACGGGGACAAAATCGCCTGGCAACTGCCTGCCCAAACCTGACACCTCACAACACTTCTGGAGGAGAAGGTCCCTCTGAAACGCGCATTGTGGAGCAGCAGCCCACAGCAGGTAGAATGTGAGCATTAATTTGTGGATTGCAACACCCGCTGAGGTCAGAGTGAAGACTCAGCTCTTTTATGCACTCATGTTGCTAAGAGCAAGTGTTGCTTTCATTTGCAAACCCACAAATCCCCTGTGAAGTATTATTTCCCTGTTTTTCAGTGCTAAGAAATGTGTCTATATAAAAGCTCTCAGAAATATCGCTCTAAGGAGTCTGTAATTCATTTTAACTCCCAGCCCTAATAACTACAAGGTGAGTTTTCATAGATTTCTAAAATTGGCAAGCTAATATTTCTTGAATCAGTCACAAAAGAAATACTGCTCTACCCTTTTGCTTATCCTTTCCTCATCAACAAGTGCAATTACAAAAACATACTTTCCCAGCCCAGGATTTTAGGACTCCCTGTCAGAGTCATTTTCCCATCCTCCAGAAGTAAATCGGAACACCAGGGAAACATCAACGGATGCATCTTCCACTCCTGATGGCCATAACTTCCATTTCTATGTATCAAATATGTGTCACAGCTGGAATAGATAAAAAGCAAAGATATTCTTAGAAGCCCAAAACTGAACGACATTCATACTGAGGGGGAAAAATAGTGACGCAGCGGTTTCCACTCTCCCCAGGGAACAGAGCATCAGCTCCAGAAATGAACCGCCTTATGCTTATCAGGGGGACTGTCTGGGTACCATTTCCTGCTGTTATTTCATCACCTCAGAGACTTACCTGCGCTGGGACACAGCCACATGCGCGTGGAGACCATACATATAGAAGCCATGAACGTGTCGTGGAAGAAAAATGGTATTCTTAAGGCAAAAAAGAGTAAGCCCTTTCCACACAAAGGTTATGGATGCCTTTAATTCCAATTCCCCATGTGCCAGGGCTGCAATAATTGATGCTACAGCTTGACAAGCGAGCTCAATAATTAATGGTGAGTTTGCTAGTTTTGAACCAAACAACCACAGCAGAAGTTAAATCCATTTGTACCCTGTCACAGGACCGGTGCGCTTTTAAAAAGATGAGCAAAACTCGGCAGGGTGCTTTACAAGAAGTCTGGTAGAGAGCTGGATATTTTGAAACCTTTAATAACAGCTTAATTTCATTCAAGGCATGCCACATAATCAGGTTACTACAAGCATAGGGTGGCTCATCTGACGAGCAATGTGTGATGGATCTCCTGTATGTTAAACACCTTCCTTCTGGAAGTGTCAAAAACATGATTGATTGTTTTTTTCACCCCTGTGCTGTTGGGGGAGTTCACCACGCGCTTTGTCGGAATTAAAAGAAAAATCCAGGCAGGCAGTACTGAGTGAAACAGTAACGCAGGCAGTGTATAGTATGCCTTTCCTCTTTGGTGGAAATTAAGAGAAATACAACATTAACCTTTTAAAAGATCTGTCACTATGAGTTCACTCTGAGGGCAGTGAGCCCCTGGCCCAGGTTGCCCAGAGAAGCTGTGGCTGCCCCATCCCTGGAGGGGTTCAAGGTCAGGCTGGACGGGGCTTGGAGCAACCTGGTGTGGTGGGAGGTGTCCCTGCCCCAACCCTGCAAGGGGTTGGAACTAGATGGTCTTTAAGGTCCCTTCCAACCCAAACCATTCTATGATTCTATGATCTGCTTCTGTGGAGCATGCCTTTGCCTGAATGGACCTCCCTGCCTCAGGTGTCTGTTCTTGTCTATTATTTCCAACTCCATAAGGAAAGACTGGTTGATCTCAAACCAGTATCAAGCCTGTAATGTTGTTAATCCCAGGCATAAAGTAGTCAAGAGTTAATCCTCAAATTCTCACTCAGAGAAATTATCTTGTATCAGCAGCGGGCTCCTGCCTTGTGTAAGCAGGTTGGGATTTGACGCATTTATTATAACAGGTATTAGAGACGCAGCACTGATGCGTTCACGTGGCAAATGCATTATTAAGAGTAGCGCATGATTAATGCATCGTATTGCGATACTGCCGATGGCATGTTCTGCTCAGGGCTGACTTTATCAGGAGCAGCGACCACCCTCCTTGGGGTGCAGGACGCAGTCGGTTGTGCCACCGCTTGGGGACAGCTGTGTTTTAAAGTGGTGACACAGGCTGTCCAATGAAAGAGGAGGCAACTGTCAGGCATTCGGGGTTTTACCACGTGAATCCAAGGCCAGAGTAATAAGAGCACGGTGCAGACTTTTTATAGTTTGTGCAGGAATGTATGCCTGTTGCTGAAATATTTTTCAACGTAGCCAAAGGTTAATGTATGCATCGCCATGCATGTAATTAACACATCTTCTCTTGCAGCACTTCACCGTTTGATATTAACATCACTCTTGTCCATTTGTCACAGGAGCTGGCGTTTCCCTTCTTTTTTTTTACATCTTCCCGAATCTACAGTATGGCTTTTCTGTCCTCTGCATGTGTATCTGCCCAAGTCCCATTTTTTGGGACTGATGTCCAAGCCTCTTCTCCAGCGGCACCTTGCAGTGCCCAGCACCGCAGGCAGGGAAGGATGGGCATGTAGCAATGGGATATGGGGCAATGGTTTTAAACTAGAGCAGGGGAGGTTTAGATGAGACATTAGGAAGGAGTTCTTTACACTGAGGGTGGGGAGACACTGGCCCAGGTTGCCCAGAGAGGTGGTGGAGGCCCCATCCCTGGAGACATTCAAGGCCAGGCTGGATGAGGCTCTGAGCAACCTGATCTAGTTGAAGATGTCCCTGCTTACTGCAGGGGGGTTGGACTAGACGGCCTTTAAAGGTCCTTTCCAACCCAACACATTCTATGATTCTATGATTCTATGATGCTCTGCACGTGTCCCCTCTGCATCCACACCTCCCAGCACCTCCCGTGAACCTTCCCCCCATCCCTGTGCCTTCAATCTGAGATGCAGCAGCTCCTCTCTGCCAGTTCAGCAGCTTGTCAATGCCCTGCTTCATTCTTGGCTGCTTTAGCCCACCCTGCCCCTCCATCCCGACCACCTTTTCAGCTCCTCACTAGATCTGCTTTTGACATTTTGACATTTTTCGGTCCGTTTGCTGAGGCTTCTTCTGACCGCGGCGTATCTCAGTGCTCCCAAGGGATGTCAGTCAATTGCTTTGCTGCACTTTCAGCTGCTTCTGTAATGATCAAGGCTTTACTAGTCCCTGACCAGGAACCGAATCAATTCAGAGTTTGATTGAAACATTCCGTCCATTTAATATTTTAACGCTCGGTATTGGAAGTGATGCAATCACTAGACAGATGCTGACTGCAAGTGCCTAACTGTCCTGGGTCACATTGCTTCTCAGCTTTCTTGACTCCACACACTCCGTAAGACTTAAGGACAAGATCATGTTTTCTGTATTATGTCTTTATCTATTGACAGATTTTGGAGCAGGATTTCAGGTGTCGCCAGGCCGAATGGCAGCACGTTGTCCCTCCAGTATGGGCTCCAGGGGGGAGGGCTGCCATTTGCTCACCCGCTTCCACCCTCCCTTGGCTGTTCTTTAGAAAAACTCTGAGAGAACACTGTCACTGGCAAACAAAAAAGCTGGGGTGTTGCTAAATATTACCCCAAACTACCCCAGAGTACATACCCACAGTGTGTTATTAATAAGAGGGATTTCTTTAATCAGTGTTCATTTCCTCAACAGTTGTCAAAGTCCTCCTTTTCCCTTTCCGCGCTTCGCTGTAATGCTGAGTTCAGTGTTTTTCATTAATTTACCAGGCCAAAAAGGCGCCGTGCTGGGATGCTGCTCGGTTGCCTTGCAGGGATCACGCATTTGCCAGCAGGACCGGTCACCGGTGCTGCGCAGCGCTGCAGAGGAGGGAGATCGGCAGCATTAGTCAAAACCAACTGGAGGGGCAAATAACCTAAATTTTGGACACCCAAGTGAGGCATGGGCTTGGCTGGGGCAATGATCCTTGCGATGGATGAAGGGTTTCGGGACAGGGCAAGGACAGCTTGTTGCGGGCGGTAGTGTGTTTGCAGCCAGGAATGGAGAGGGAAAGCAAGCAAGTGAAATACTTGGAAGCTGTTTTATCCCATCCTGCTGTTTCCCCTCTTCCTCTGGCCCTGCTCCTACCATGAAAGCTCTCCAGGCTGAGGGGGTTTAACTGCCTTCCCATGGCTTGGTGGTAGAGGTACAAATGCAACTTGAAACGCCCTTAGGACAAGGAGGACACAGTAAAACCATACCTTCTCCTGCTATTCCCATTACTGCTTCGTCTTCCATTCACAGGAACAATGACCGCTTTGCTATGGGAGCGCTTTCACTGCAGGCTGCCGCACGCTGCACCGCTCCCCTCGAAGGCGGTGAGGAGTTTCAAAGTCCAAATCCTAGGATAGAGAGAGAAAAAGGGTCCTTTTCTCCTGCAGTTTTCTAAATTATTCTTTTGCCATCATTAAAAGAATACAAGGGAGGCAAAGAAGGCTTTTAAAAGACTCAAAGGAAATAAACATCGACTGAACTCGCTTGACTCCGGTTGGAATTTTTAATAATTTTAACATATCAGAAATGCCTGTAATTCTCTGGAAACCCAAAGGCCGTCTTGTTTTTGTATTTCATTTTAGCCTGATGAAAGATGAGCGAAAGCCCGTATTTTTCCTTTTTCTAGCCTGAGACAAAATTTCTCTAAACAAGCAGGAATATCCAGGTCAACAAAGCAGGGACGGCCTGCACCACGGAAAAAAAACCAAACATCAGCTCAGTTTCCAGAGAGGTGAAGAATCAAAGGGCTTTCTCCCTGCCAGGAATTCCCGTCTCCCCAAGAAACTCGACCAATTTGAAAAGGGTTTTTTTTTCCTCCCCCATGGGAAAAGGGGCTGCTACATTCTCTCCCTCTTAGAAAAACTCTACGTTTTCTTAACTGGAAGTTAAATATCTCTTCAGCGTGTTTTCAGTGCCTTACAAATCAGTTTGAGTTTTAGTCTCTCTCGTTGTTCCCCAGCCACTGGAAGGGCTGATTTTTTGATTTATATTTCATAGGGGTAGGTGATGATACTTTACTCATCTTGAAAAGTCGTTAGCACAAGGAGTCCCGCTGGAACATAACTCGTCTGCAAAACCGCCTGTTCGCGAAAGGTATTTGCAGGCTGGCTCCCATAGACAGGGCTGGGCCAACGCGTAGTCAGTCACAAAATATGATCCTTCAGTCTGTTGTTTCCCTAAACTGCCTATCTTAAGACAAAAATCCTTCAGCAGGTATTTTAGCCAGGCACTAATGATATTTTATCCCATTTCAGTTATCCCACTCCCAGTCATAAAAGTCCGCATTATCTCAAAAGCAGCCCTCTGGATTTAACCGCGCTTAGTCAGCCAAGTCCAGCCCATTTATTTTTCTTCTTTTCCTTAAAGTATTCAATACATTCAAACACATTACGGCAATCGCACCGAACCGAAAAAGTAAAAAAAAAACCAAAAATCATAATAATAAAGGGTATGTGGGAGGGTTCCAAGAATTCCTTAGGAAAATTGTTTCAAATTCATGTGCATAAAAAGAGCACTTTTTATTCTAGGCATGACTGACAAAAAATGTTAGGAACTAGAGCTGGGAAAAATATTTTGTATCTGGTAAATGGTGGTAGCTTTTTCATTATTTTTTTCTTGGACCAGCTCAGTAAAGACCAACTTGTAAAAATAGTTTTCATCAAATCCAGAAGAACCCTGACTGAATTACAGCAACAAAAAACAGGTAAAACAGCACCTTCCTTGGGAACTTGCAGTGAAAATGTCAGGCTAGTTCAGCAAACACGTTTATTTAAGCTTCACATATTTTTCTAAATTTTAGTGGTGGGCAAGATGAGCATATTTATTTGAGGAGCTGATTCTGCCACCCTTCCTTGGCCAGCATCTAAGAAATTGCACATCATTACTGGAAAAATACAAGGTGGGAAGGGAGTTTTCTGCCTCTGATTGAAAACTACTTTTTTTTTATTTCTTTTTACCCAGACCATGCTGCATGTGCTGGTTCCTATCCTTATGCTGTTTGCCACAGAAGGAGTTTATCACTTAGCTCATGACACATCCTTCTCCCAGTGAAGTCAACCAGATTCATAGAATCATAGAATGGTTCGGGTGGGAAGGGACCTTGAAGACCATCTNGTCCTTCTTATGTTGGGGGACCCACAGCTGGATGCAGTACTCCAGGTGGGGTCTCACCAGAGCGGAGCAGAGGGGCAGATTCACTTCCCTTGACCTGCTGGCCACGTTTCTTTTGATGTAGTCCAGGATGCGGAGGGCTTCCCGTGCTGTGAGCACACATTGCCAGCTCATGTTGAGCTTCTCATCCACCAACACCCCCAAGTCCTTCTCCTCAGGGCTGCTCTCAATCCATTCTCCCCCCAGCCTGTGTTTGTGCTCGGGATTGCCCCGACCCTCATGCAGGACCTTGCACTTGGTCTTGTTGAACTTCATGAGGTTCGCATGGGCCCACCTCTCAAGCTTGTCAATGTCCCTCTGGATGGCATCCCTTCCCTCCAGTGTGTCGACCACTCCACACAGCTTATGTTTCTTCTTGTGTTTCAAGATGAACTTGTGGTTCATCTTGTGTTTTGGCTCCTGAAGGATCGGGTCTCTAGAAACTCTGTCAGGGCGAGCGCTGAAGATTTCTGATGGGGTAAAATGCCCCATAGTGAGGTTCAGCAAGAAAGGGTGCAGCACCTTCCCACGCCCCCTTTCACAGGGAGGCAGACACCAACAACATTGGGTTGCAAGAAACAAACTGAAACAACAAATAATTGAACAGTGTTCAAATATTGATCACTAGGAAGGAGTTCATGTAAACAAGTGACTCCAAAAAATGTGTTTTCTGCCTTTTTTGCACCGATTTGGCTGCCGGTGTCCTTCAGCAGCTTTATGTCCTGCTGCATCTCTCCATAGCAGCCATGGTCTTTGCCAGGCATTGGGCACGGAGAGCAGCCAGAGCTGCGAGAGGTGGCCCGGCAGAAGAGCCTCCCAAACATGCTTTCCATTGATTCACCTCTTTTTTGCTGCCTTTTATTTTAGCTTTTTTATGACACCGGCAGCTGTAGTAAAATAAACAAAGTTATTAAGGTCTGGGGTTCACCCGGGTTGGCATAAGGAGCAGCAAAGGGCAGAACCTCCTCCATGATGGGCCAACAGAAAACCCTCCTTTCCAAAGCGGGACAACCACAAAATGCCTCAGCAAATCCCAGCAGGCATTACTGAGGACCAGCGGGTGTAGGCGGGCATCCCCTTTTATGGTTTAAGGACAGTTCAGAGGATTGTAAAGGACAGAAACATGCAGGAGATGGGGAAGCTCCGGCCTCTTTTACGTGACTTGTAAAAATAAATTCATAAATAAAAAAATTAACTAAGGATTACCTCTGTGGCCACACCTTTTCCCCCCAGACACTGCAAATTAGGAACAAGGAGACAGTTCGGCAAATTGGAGCGTTCACTGAAAGAAGAGGGAAACTGTTTTTAAGTGGAATCTTGGGATTTTCGTCAAGTGTTTACCAAAATACAAGTTGGAAGATTATTTTGAAAGTTCAGCCAACTCTAACATTCCTGAAGGCTCAGTGAGGGCAAGTGGGATATGGAATAATTTTTATGTAGATGTGGCTTACGCTATATTAGAAATGGAAGTAGACTGTCTGACTTTATTGGGCTAATTAATTACACGCTATCCCAAGTCAGATTAGGTAACTGCATTTTCAATCGTTCAGTGTTCTCACCAGAAGGTGGTTGTCAGCCTGATATTTTAAAATATCCCCACTATTCCATTTGCTTCCAAATAGATGTTTTAGCTTTGAATTTGGAGTAGCTCAAAACAAAGCAGCAAACCAGTTTCTCGGCGTGGTGATGTCTTCTAGACCATTTGAAGTACAGATGTAATATCAGCGGTGGAAGTTATTTTGTGTTAGCAGCCAAAGAGGGTCATCACTCTGGGGTAATTATAGATATAAGCCCTGACTGTCAGGTACTTGCCATAACTGGTTGACGTTTGCGAGTGGGTTTTTTAATAGCATGCCACTTGGTGCAATGTCTCCCATTGCAGTACGGAAAGGAGCTGTCGTGCAAACGTCTCTTGACGGTGCCATGGGAGCAGCCTGGCTAACATTGGCGTGTCCTACTTACGTATATGTGTTAACCAACGCTATATTTGCTCTGCTCCTCTCTCTCACCTGCTCTCTGTTTTCGCTGTACCTAAACGAGAACAAGTCTAGGTCATGAGCTTCGACCTTATAGTCGTAACATATGGGCTCAAAAACTGCCTGGCATCTTATGTGGGGAATCCAAGAAACACGCTGCAGTGACACTGCTTGCTAAATGCTGCAAGAAGATCATGGGAATTCATTGCTATTTCCATACGGCTATGACAGGAGAAACTAATTCACGGCACTTCGATGTGTTGTGAAGGCTGAAACAATATGGGCTGAGAGCAAAGGCCAAGAGCAAATTCTCTCCGAGGAAGCTGAGCACACTGACCATGGGTTAGATATGCAGGGTCTTTCTAAATCAGTGGGTAACATAACTGCTGTAGCAAATGCCCCTTTTACTTTCTAGGAATCAGAAGTTATTGAAGCTGTCTTTTGCCAACCTTGCAGTCCTCCTCCACTCTGCTTCTCAAGCCGGCAAGAAAAATGAGAGAATTAAATCTTTTGCAGAAAACCTCTTGACAGCAACCAAGGAGATTATCGACTCGGATAGAGAGCAATCCCTTTCAAAAGTATCTGTCTTTGATATGTATGCTCCAAGGTACATTTAGGGCAGCTCCTATTGAAGTTGGTGACAATTGGGCACTTAGATACCTCTGTGGTCTCTAAGCCTTCCCACTCCCCCCAGCAGCCCTAACAAAAGCTTTTGAGTGTGATCCCCTGCAGGAAGAATTAGTTTGGACATGGGAAATGGATTTACAAGTTGTGAACTCAGACAAGGACATTCAAACAACAAAAACCTGGCCGACTCCTTTGTTCGGCCACAAAAGCCAACCACCATTTGGCTGAAACCTTGGCTTTTCCACTGAGCTTTTGGAAGGTCCGTTTGTAAGAAGCAGATAAAACCAGCTGCCAGCAAGGAAATGTCATCTCATACTGGATAAAGTACGTCCTGGGGAGCGGGTACAGACACTGTGGCTTCGCGGCGCTAAAAAAAATGTCCCCACCGTCACGGAGAGGCTGAGGGCATGAAGCTCCTGCAGCAACTGTTCTGCAGGGAAACCTGCCCCTGCTGGGGTGTCACAGGAGCTCTGCAGAACCCAGAAACTCCTTCCCAGCACCAGCAGCTTTTATTAGAAATATAGCACAGACTAGTTCTTACTTCCTGTACTTCTCCTCCTTTCCCTAAATAGATATACTGTCTGCACTCCCTTTTTGCTGCACAGCGTCTCCCCCAGACTTTCCTCCTCCCCTGAAACCCTGCTAAAAACCAAAAGAAAAGGAGCTTGCAGAAGCAGAGGCTTTTGAAGGAAGTTTAAAGAAACCTTCTGAATAGCCTGGCTGGGTGAATGCTGAGAGGAAATGTGACTATCTGTCTGCGTGCGTGTCTGAAAATAGAAAGGATGGAAAAGAATTATTCAAGGTGTTTCAAGAGGTTATAAATAAAAATAATGAGATGAGATTTCGGAGAGAAATGGTAAGGCTGAATATGAAGGGGAATTTCCTGACAGTGAGTGCTTCAGGTGTTTCCTAGTGGTTTCTTAAGAGAAGTGATGGGAAAGCTATCACTAAAGGCATGGAGAAGGCTGGAGAAGGCACTGGGAGATGCCCATCAGGCAACCCTACACCGCTGGGTAGAGGCGGGCAGAATCAGTCCCCCTCCATCGTCCCCAAGCCCATTGCTTAATGACAGCAATATTACTCTAATGCGTGTCCCCAGCCAGCCAGGAGCCACCTGGCACCCCGATTTTTGTCACAGAAGTGCAGAGGCTTGTGGGAGTTCCACTAGAGTCTGCTACCCACGCTCTGTGAGGTTTCTGCTAAATTCAGGTTATGAGAAATTCCTGAATTAGGTTATAGGGTTACTCCTTTACACATTTCATTCATATCAGCATTTTTATCCTCCAGTTAGCAATTCCCATGTTACTTGGAAGCCATCTTTTTTGCATAGGCCCGGCAATAAAATCACAGGCCAGTTTAGATATTATTTTTCTCCAGGGATGCCTAGGCACTGAAAGAAGAAGGAAATGGTTTTAACTAGATGAGTGACTTTTACTATTCTTAATCAGAATTCCTTTTAAGAGTAGCCCAAGGTAGGAGAAAAAAAACAGAAAATTAAAGTTTCTGCATTTGTCACATGCTCTGCACATCAGATTTGTAAGCCATGGTGTCTGTGTGGCCACCAGTGTAGCCCAACGCCTGCCCACACCCCAGCCCCAAACACGGGAGAGCTGGATCCTCCCCAAAAGCCTCTTCCTCACCTAGCAGGTGATCTTAAAAATTGTCACTCTGTGCATTAAAATGGAAATAATAATTTTTTTTTTCCTTTTTAAGGCACTTCACAGCACTCAAGGCTCTGGTGCAGAAGCTGGATGTTAAAAATAAATAAATAGGATTGATACTAGGTTTGATTCAGCATAAAACAAGTCCTATGTTAAATCTAAGCCCAGGTTCCTGGATTAGGCAACTGCCTATCATGAATGTTCAGAACTGGGACCTTTTTCCTATGAAGATGAAATCAGATTTTGACACAGCGAGACTCTTTGCATAACCTCCTGCCTTTCTCCCTGCTATCGAGAGGGAGGCCAGAGAGACGCGGCTCTGCCTTTAGCCTCCGGGACTATACCTGGGAGCTTATATCTATCACGTATGGTGCTATAGCATTAGATGGGAAAGAAGGTCATTAAGCTTTTCTGTCCCAGAAAGGCGATAGCCCCGCAGAGACGCCTGCAAGCATCCCTGTTACGTATTCGAATGTCGAAATAGGTGCGCAGGAAAAACATCCGTTTCCAAATCAACAACATTCAACTTGTGCAGTGAAAAACGGGAGCAGAGACAGGGCTGTGTGATAAAGATGTGTCATATTGGCTCTGAAAAAGCCAAAGGCTTTTTTTCAAAGCCTATTATAATTGTTCCAGGTGTTGGATCTAATCCTGAAAGATTCCAGTGATTAAATATATTAATATCAAAGCAGGGATTACATTTACTGTCACTTCAGAGTCTTTTTTCTGCTCCCTTCAGGTGGATTTAGAAATGCTTGTTTAGTTTTCATTCACTGTAGGGTTTAATCTCACCATACAATAAGAGCATGTTACTTAGAAATCACTGAAATGGTGAAAGTATTTCTCCTCCTCCACGGGTCATCAGTGAAATTCCTGATATAAAAAAAAAAACAAAGAGGGAACAGGGCATTTAAGTAACTTTACAGCAACAAAATGCAACTCTAATGAACCATATACTGTCCTTTCCTCCAACTACTTCTAAAAGACTGTATAAAAATTGTATCGTTGCACCAAAGATAGTGGCGTATTGCAATATTCTGGAATAGCTCGGCTGTACACAGAGAGCTTAACGACCTGTCTAATGTCAAGGATCACATAAATTGCTCTCGGGAATTTTTTGTGGGTATTCAAACGTGTGATGGCATGCCCTACATGAGGTAGGTGATGATGAAAAAGCAAATTCCTATGCAGCGGTCCCATTTTTTCTAAAAGTATCCTGCAAAGGTAATCATCAAATGCATCACTAGTTAACACTTGGTTTATTAGTAAATATGAATGTCAATGAAATGTTAATGTGACATTTTACCACAATCAGGACATTAATTTAATTATGTAAAGATAATCATTAATTAGATTCTCTAATTGCGATGCCATTTGCTTCCTAAGCCCAGAATTAGTAGCAGGATCTTTCTGCAATAGTTTCCACTCCGATATCTGTATAAAGCCCTTGGACCCAGAACGTTCTCCATGACCTATTTCATAAACTGCGTTACTTTCCCTGACATTAGCGACAGAAGTGTTTAGTGTTTGTCATTATCATACCTCCTGCTTTTGCTAAAAAAAACCACTCTTCAACAGGCAGCTTGAACTACGTCTCTTACTTGCTTTTGCAGAACATCTCCACAAAGAGGAAATAATCCGACAAGGGCATACGTAATTCAGCGGTTTGGTTATATTTTATGGTTCGGTTTCGGTTACAGCTCATGCCCTCTGTCAAGCACAATGTGAAAGTTCCTCCAAACACATCTGGAATCCAAAACAAAGACAAAGCAGTCGGTATCATTTCTGCAAGCATATATCAAAAATCTGCAGCGTCTCCGCTTCTAATTAGTCCTACTCCGTGACCCGTTGCACTAAGTCTAGTTCCAGCGTTTCTTTGCAGATGGTCATGATAGCCTCTCTTCCACCATCACCCTGGCAAGCTGGAGACGTGCTCCTGAACTCGAAGCGCTATTTTTCTTCTAATCGCTTTCATTGATTCTTTTGAAGGCAACCAAATTGCTTGTAAATCAGATGGCAAAATCAAATAAGCTTTCTCTTGTGGCCATACCGTATTTTTATCGGACAACCCTCCCAACAGAGAAAGCTTGCATGAATGACCCAAAACTGAAATTCTGCTCAGTTTTTAAGCCCGCCCCATGGCCACTGTGCTTGGGGCTGATCACTCCTTCCACGTGCTGCCGGTCGTTCAATGCTCCAGGCTGCTTTATTTACATATATTTGGCAACCAGTGTTTTTATCTCCATCTTGCCCCAAAACTATCATCTGCCCTGCTGCTTTGAAGGTAGAGCAGAAGACTTTGCCAGCTTGTTTATAGTACATGTTAAAAACAAGTAGATGCTGACAACATTTTCAAGCTTGACAGATGACCATGTATTTTTGCACTGGCCACAGCTGGGGGGGGGATGTGTAGTAGTCTGGTGTACATTCCACACCTGAAGTTCAGCATCAGAAGTTCCCGTTGCCGTCAGTGACACACAATACTACGAGGCCCTTGTTTGCCTTTCCTCATAAATTCCAAGTGCTCTTTACAATGACCAAGCACTGAGGTCAAGAGCACCATCCCGAGAATAAAATATTATGCTTCTTTCCCTTTAGCACATAGATATTCAGGAGGGTGGACGGCTGGCTTCCTAGGTTGTCAGAACAATTTATTTCCAGCTGATGATGACAGAAAAGAGAACTATGCAGCAACGAACCATCAATTTTCCTTACTGTGGAGGAGCTCAGCACCATGATGAGCTGAGGACAATTCAGCAGCCTTTGAGGTTTTGAGCTGTGCGGAGGGTTGCGTGCCCACGGGCTAACTAGCCATGCAAGCCCTCTCATCCACAGCTCCTTTTCCATTGTGTGCTCCAGTGTGTAGATTGGCGTGCATAGAGGGAACCTCAGTCAGCAATTGCCATTTCTGACCATCTGTCCTGCAGGAGCTGAGGACACCTGGAAGCATGAAGGAGCTCCTTGCAGGCAGCACGAGGATTTAACGGGGACAGCAGGAGGACTGTCCTCTCCACCTCCTGGAGCTGCAGGAGTTGGGACATGCGTGTCCTTTCTGCATGGCTCAGAAGAGACCACACAGTCCCACAGGCCACTGGCTCCGGCCCCACAACCTTGCTTTCATTTGTTTTCCCATTTTGTTCTTGTTCTTTCAAGTGGAAATGACTAATTTGTTCCAAAGGACACTGGTGGAGAACAACTTATTTATGTCCCTTCCACAGCTGGCCAGCCTGTGCAGGAAATGCAGGTGATTTATCTGAGGCCGTTTGCAAGCCCAGAAGATGGGCTTCCTGCACAGCACAGGGGCACACACTGCTTTTTCCTTCTTTTATTTCCTCTTCTTTTCCTTCTTATGAGGGTTTCCAAATTCCTCTCAAAGGGCAGTCATGTTTCTGTAAAATTACTGATTCTTCCGATACCTAACAAAGTGTTTTGCTCCTCTCAATGTAAAATTTTTTTCTGGATGTCTGTGTTTTCTCACAACATCTTTCCTGGTTAACAGCCTGCATTATTCCATCAGTCGCAACCGCAGCTTCTGAGCTAAATGTAGTAGAAAACCACATTAACGTAATCTCTGTAGTGATGAAACGAATTCAGTACACACCATAAATCTTAAAAGTGGTCCTAAAAGCATGAACTCATTACATATTGCGTGTATCCATTGTTACCAGGATCTCGTAGCCATGAACTTAAAGGTTTTCTTCTTGGATGAGAAACTGGGCAAATATTTTCTACAGGGTCGTGCTGATGTATTTGCAGAGGGATAAGTAGAGGATGTCCTGGTGTGACCTGGGGCTGGTTCCTCGCAGCCCTCGTGCAGTGGCACAAATCGGGGCACAAACGCATGAGCTCGTGTCCAGCAGCTATTGCCCTTCTTGGCAAACCTCACCTTTTCCTTGCGACCAGCCTTTCTCCTCTCACTCCTTTCTCCTCCCGTGCTTTTCCTCCTCAGCAGCACCTTATACTTTCTGAAACGAGCTTCTGCCCACCTTCATTTTTGGCACACCCTTGAAATGCTGAGAGAGGTGCTTCAAAAACTCTTACTTTTCATGTCTCCAGAGATTGTCCGATTCCCAGAGCAGTTTAACATTCCTAAGTGCTATGTGTTATCACGGAATCATAGAACCATAGAATCATTTAGGTTGGAAACGGCCATTAAGATCATCGAGTCCAACTGTTAACCCAAGCCTGCCAAGTCCACCACTAAACCACCACACGTCCCTCAGCACCACACCTCCACGTCTTTTAAATACCCCCAGGGATGGGGACTGCACCACTTCCCTGGGCAGCCTGTTCCAATGCTCGACAACCCTTTCGGTGAAGAAATGTTAACGTACGTTTGGAAATAGCTAACTTCTCTGCTGCGGCACATATTTATACAACACAGGCGGTGCTATCTGCTATTAACATGCTTCCTGGCATCCTAATGAGAAGGATGCTCTGGTCTCAGTGAGACCACTCCTGTCAGAACAATTCTCACATGGTCTGTAGAGGCTGCGGCTGTTCTGGAAGCGTCAGGACACCGACAGTCGAGAGGAAAGTGTCACGTAATTTCAGGAGCACTTGGAGTGCAAGCACAATTCAAAATCTTTATCTTATTAATATTTGATGAGTTGTTTTCTTTCATCCGCGCTGGAGAAATCGGAGGAGTTAAAAGAGGCAAAATGATTTAAACCCTCACTTCCCTGTCCTGAGGGACTATAAACACCGTTTTTCTTCCTTGATGCACCGAGTCAAGTCATTGACAGGTACTGCATTAGGCAGCAGAAACGCGCCGTGCCTTTCAGTCTGTTATAAAGAGAGGAAACGCAAGCCGGGTCGGATGGAGTTTGCAGCTGGGTCGTCGCTGCCGTGTCCGCCGGGCGACAGCTCGCGTGCAAGCCAGGAAGCAGCTGCACAGGAACGGAGCGGGGACATTTGTCAGGGTGCTGGTGACACTAACCTTCAGGTCTACCCGCCTTATTATTCACCTCCAGTGCGATTTGTCGTTTATACTTTTCCTTCTATAGGCATTAGTTGCTTTTTCCCAGCCTGCGGCTCAGTAAATCTGCGTGTAACTCTACCGAGGACACAGCCACCTTCTCTTTCACTCCTCTGGGCCCCTGCGGTTCTCCTGCTGCAATTCCACATTGTAAAGGATCCGCTGACAAACCTGATGTCCTCCTGGCCCTTTACACCCAGCTTCATGCCCTTCTACACCCAGCAAGAGAGCTACTTACTCACACCAGGCATTTTGCTGCTGCTGGACTAATGGATTTTCCAGGAGGGCATCACTGGGAACACACGTCCTATTTGCATTGACATTTATAGAGGTCATCTCTCCTTTGAAAACCTGCTGGGAAAACAGGCTACATACATGTCAAGCTGCTGCTTGTTTGAAATTGTGAGGAGGGAACAGAATTTTTAATGGGCCTGTCACTGTAAATTTTGAGTTTTAATTGCACTGGATAAGTCTTTCAGCTTGTCTTGGCACTAGCTTAGTCACAAGGAAGACATCTAAGTAACTGTGTCAGGTAGTGCTGGCTTAAGTGCTTTGAAATGATCATAAAAGTCTCCATTGACTAGCAGTTTGCAGAATATTATGTTATTCTTGGGGAAAAAAAAAAAAGGAAGCTCTGTGCAAAATCATTAATTAGTGCTTTGAATCTCAGATTGATATGCGTTTACTGCTAGGAGGTGGGAGAGAAACACTTCAGAGGTGTGTTGGTACTGCTGCTCTTCTTGCTTGATACCGCCTTTGTGGCTCTCTTTCTGGCAGGGACTTGCAGAGCGGATGAACCCAGGTCTGGAGTTTGTAAGCTGCTCCTCGCTGGAGGCACCTCCCAGGGGGAGACCCAGGATGGACGCAGGGAGGAGCTGCAGAGACCTGCCGACCACCTCCATGGTCCTTGTAGGAACCTCCCTTTCCAGCACCGACCCAATACCAGATGAAGTGAAAGATTGATCAGTGCAGCTAATGAAACCGCTGCGCTGGAAACCACCATGAAAGGCCATGAGGCTTCCTGATGAATGGTTTCAGTGGGATTGCGGGGACTGACACCAGGAGCCACTGAGAAGCACAGAATACAGGTTTCATTTCTAGCAGCATCTCTGTTAATCCAGGTATATATCTCATAAACTGAACGAGAGAGAATGTTATTTTCCTAAATGCATTTATACGGATCCCCTTATATGGGGAAAAAAAAAGAAAAAAGGAGGGAGATTAAAAGGCCATGTACCTAATGCTAATATTTTAGCACACGTTTTAATTTGCCTGTGCCAAAAACAGTCTTTCGGGGTGGGAAAGCACAGCAAAAAGCAGGAAATATCCAGCACAAACAAGTCGCCAAACATCTCCAATTTACATCCCCAGCTGGTTTCCGGTAATTTTTGTGGACATAGATCAGCTGTGGAAGAAATTGTATCAATAAAGGAACTGTCTCACTCATTTCTTCCTTTTCCCTACCTGTGAGTGCCTTCATAATTCTGGATTTCCAGCAAACACTGTCAAGTTTTACAGCTGAATAAACCCAGGATTCCCCATTAATGAATCAACCTCCCCTGGGCTCAGAGGACCCCTGCTGCAGTGGGCACCGTGGTCCTGGAGAGTTTCCCATCCCAGTGTTCCCCTCCTTCTTCTCCCACTCTCCAGCTGGAGGAGGAAACTCCAAGGACCCATCTCTCTCCTAGCCACAAAAAAAAACCCCAGTGTGCTTTGATCACAAAAACCTGGCTGAAAGTCATCCAGGGAGGAGGCCCCAGGCTGGGAAGATGCATAGGCTGTTTGATTACGTTGGACACATCTTCTCTTCTCTGCCTTTGGTTCGTGTTTGTCCGTGGGAGAGAAGCGTATGATCTTTTTGTAGTCTTTAGATAGCTGGCCCCATGGCGCTGGTGCCTTGCAAAGCTGGACGCAGTAGGCAATCCACACGGGATTCCATCCCAGGCCGCGGCAGGTGCTTTGCACATGTTGTCCTGCTACAGCCTTCCCAGCAGGAGCAGGGGACTTGTCAGCATAAAGTCTCCTTGCCAGGTTCTTTGTCCCTTTGGGAAGTGAAAGGACAGATTTAGCCATTTTTGCGTTAATGCAAGCTAGTAATTAAAAATGTGTGACCCAACTGGGATTATAAAAACCATGAGAACACTGCTAAGGTTTTATAATTTATGACAGCAAAATCCTCCACCGAATCACGGGAGCGTGTGTCCTACTGCAAAGCTCTGATTTAATGCGGGATTAGTTTTTTTTTTTAATTCAATTTTTATTTTATTTTATTTTAAATTTAAATTCAGGTGCGATGAGCTAGCAGGACTTTTTTTAGATGAGTTGCCGCTCGGTCCTTCTCCTGGACCTGGCTGTCTGGAGCGATGCTGGTCGGAGTGGCTGCATCCGCACACAGAGCTCGGGTGCTGCTGCCGGACAGACGGACACAGCGCATGTCCCCAACTGGGCTCGTCAGTCCACCAGGACCCTCCCTGGCTCTTACCCACAGAGGCAACGGAATCACCGCAAATCCCCATCTTTTGCTTCAAACCAGTTTTTCCTTTTGCATGGGAAAGACCATTAAAGTTTTGGTTTGGCTTTCTCTTCTATTTAGAAAATGCGAGCAGATGGGAGCATACGTGAGTCGATAAAAAAGGCTCTCCTGCATCTTCAGAAAATAAACTCTTCCAAACCTCAGGCCATCTTTTCCTTGTGAATATATACTCTTTTAAAAGAGCCAATTACAGTCTTATCTCAGAAAACAAGGGATTCATGCTTGACCTTCTCACGGCAGCTGGAGTACGCATGTGAATCTCTCTGCAGATTAAGATAAAGCGTTGGTTTACACAGGGGTAGCCCAGTTTGCTGTTTAAACTCTGCTGAGCTTTTAATGGCAGAGCTTTCCTGTCCGAAAGCCCCGGCCTCCCTCTGTAAAAGCAAGCCTTGGAGTCTGCATGCACACAGAACAGAAAATGGGACTCTTCTAGGAAACGTCGTGTTTTCATTCCTCGAAGAAAATAACAATTGCCTACTACTGGTCTTTGTTCTCCGCATCGCGCCCCCTGGGTGCCACCAGACACAGGTGCCCGCTGGTCATGGCACCTTGTTATACATCACGGCAACCCCGTGAATGTCAAACCTTGCACCGGGGTGGCTACCCAAGCACCCAAACACATCCCCCTGGCTGGGAATTACACGAACAAACATTTGAATGTAATTTCCTCTGCACAAAACCTCCTCCGCCTTTTCCCTTTGGCACCTTCCTTCCCCCAAAAGAGCGGTCGTGCCTTTTTTTAAACCCAACGCTCTTCGTATGCAATTGCTTTCTGGATCCTGTGGTGCTGCTTCCCACATGGGAATTTTTTCCATTGTCCTTGGCAATTATAGGAGTCAAATGCCAAGTGGTGGAAGATATTTTCTATTGCCACAGCATCTGGCTTCCCAGTCGGTTTCCCCATCGGTTGTGCTGTTGACTGTGGAGCTACCTCTGTTCCTGTTATACGTTTGAATTCATGGAGTTACTTCATCCCCATATGCTGTTTTCCTTTCTCACCTTTCAAGTGCTTTGAACATTTTTCCAAGAATTAATACTTCCTTGCATAATTTCCACACGAGTTCAAGATGCAAAATTTCCCTGCCGTGGCTTTTCTCCTTATGTTAGAAAGGTTCTGGATAAATTCTCCAAGTTCAGCCATGGACACATTTATGACGTGGCTGAGTGTTTCCCCATGGCTTTACGACAAAAGACATTTGCTCTAAAAGCAACCATATTTTCTGTTAGCTCAGTGCTGCTCCATACTGGTGTTTGTCTCCTTTGGAAAAAGACGTGCCTTCCACCCCAAATCACTTTTGCTCGAAAACATTTGGAGCGTTGTCTTACTTTTTGGTTTGCTCTAATTACCAGGGGATACAATAGACTTGTCCTCGGTGAAAGATAATTTAAAGGCAGAGTTGTTCATAAAATTGTGCAACGCGTCTTAGACAGGAGAGACGGCATAAAGCTATTGGCAAAAAAACACTGTCTCGGTTCACTGAAACAATTAAGGATTATTAGGATCAGACTCAGTGATTTTTTTTTTATTATTTGTTTTTATGTTTTTAATAAATTTTGTATAAAACCAGATTCTCAGCTGCTATAAATCAACATATCTTTACTGAGTCATCTGTGACGGCTCAACCAGTTGAGAATCCAGCCCCTTGCTTTCACATTTATTTGAGAAATAGTTGCAGACAATGCTGGAAAGAAATAAAAAAGGGGGGAAAAAAAAGTCTTTCAATAACATTAAAGTTCTGCTACCTGCCAAGCAGTTCAAAGGTTGACATTTTTTAGACATAAAGGAAAGCCGTCCTGCTGCTGCTGAGCTCAGCACCGCAGAGCGCACCCAGGGAAAGTCATTCCCCACTCATTCCTGACTGAAACGGACATTTCTGTTCCTCTGCCACCAGCAGCTAAAAAGTGGCTGTACGCCTGACACCAGCAGCACGGGAGGCCGGTGTAGGGCTGCCAAGCCGAAACACACAGTCAACAGGGGGAAAAAATCCCTTTGCTGGGTAATTCCATAAACACCGACTGACCCGTTTCACAGGTGACGCATCGCCGGCCCGGCCAGCTTTGCAGCAAGATGGAGAACTAGAAAATGACTGAGGAACTCCTGCTCCTTATTGGGAGGGTGCACAGATGGAGGAGAAGAGGTAATACACCCAGTAAGCGCTGCCCGATTCATCTCAAACGTTGCTCATCGTGACTCGACCCAAATCTTGGTAGGAGGAGAGCACGGAACCACGTCTTGCCCAAGAAGGAAAGGGGCAGTGAGGGGACACCAGTGTTCAGACAACCTCAGAAGGGGATTCATTCAAAAAATATGGACCAGTCTTGAGTTGTGTTGCTAAATGCTCTCGCTCCCACCGCCAGTTTAAAGCCCTACAGCTGTATAATTGGCGTTTCTAATGAGAGCAGCTAAAACACTGATTCATGCAGGAGCTCATGCAGAATACCTCTAATAAAGCAAACAAAGCTGGGTGAGGAAGGTCAGATTAGCCCCAGAGCAGGCAGAGAACAGGCCTTGGATGCTTATATTCCTCCCCAGTCATATCACCCCAAAGTGCCACACCAGCCTGGAAAGCCCTTGCTCGTGTAGGGGTGACTGCTGAGTTCCTTTCTGATGGCCGTTGGGTGATGGGATGGGCCTGCTTGTCCCCTACGAGTCTGCGTGACCTGAAAGATGTGAACGACCAACCGTTTGACATCACACTTCTTTGGCAGCCAGGATTTAGTCAGAGCACGTGTGAACTGGGGACCTAAATTAATAAAAAGCTCAGTATCTTGTTAATTACATCCTAAGCCATGTATACTCCACGAATTAGTGGGTTTACAAACCTGCACAACTGTTCAGCCTTGCAATCTTTTCTGTTCTGCTACTACAACAAGAAGGAAATGGATGATTTTTTTTTATTTATTTTTTTCACATTGTGTGGCTACAGCTTACAATACCTTGGAAATTAAGGTTTATGCTACAATGTCAATGTTACCTCAACTACAGAGGAGAAGATTATACAATCTCAGAAGACCATCTCGCAAGAAATTGTTTTTGAAAGACATAAAAGCCAACAGATAGCACTGTTCATCAGGTTCACACCATCAGAAACCATCGGTTTCATCTTTGTACAGAGACCCTCTGTGTCATCAGTCACATAATTTAGAGTGAGAAATACATAAAGATTCTGTTCAGTGGCAATTACAGTTATAAAGACCAATAGAGAAATCATTTGCCGTGCTGCCAGCTCGGGGATTACAGGTTTGATGTGTGGTTGCAGTGACCTCAGGGCATTAAAAGTGATATCCCTCTCAGCACAGTAGATTGAAAAGTATTGATGAGAGAGTCAAGATCAGAGAACAGCAGCTTCCTAAGACATTCTTCTGCCTCTGCCCATTTACTGCTACATTAATCTTTCCTTGATCTATTAAATTCCATTTCTTGGACATTTATTCTGGGGACATGTAAGAAATGAACTGAACCTATATCAGCACATCAGCCGGCACCCTAAAAGGATTCCGAAGCCATGAATCTGAAAGGGTAGGGTAGGAAACATGTCACTTGGCGATGCAAGCTATGAGCTTTTCACCAAAATGTGAGTGAGACCATGACTTCCTTTTCCCCTTCTGATATTGCCATCAAGGATTTTTTACTAAAACTGAAAGCATTTCCATTTTGCCAAGTTACAGGACCACACCACAGCCTGTATTATCTTCCTAGGAAAAATGATCCTGCATGAACTGACCTCTTCAAAGCCACCCACATCCTGGGCTGCATCAAAAGCAACATGGCCAGCAGGGCCAGGGAGGTCATCCAGCCCCTCTGCTCCAATCTGGGGAGAACCCGCTTTGTTGCTCACAATTCCAGCAAATTTCAGTATTTAGGGGAGATTTTCAATGTAAATCTCAGCTCAAAACTCTCCTGGAGACAATTAGTGTTGCGCATGTTGTGGTGACAGTCCGTCCGCAACGGTGTCGTGGCCAGGGCTGATCATGAAGGTCAGGTGTGATCGACCGTGTGGGTCAGGGGTTAGCTTTGGAAATGGCATGGAACCCACATCCCACTGACAGGAGATGGCTATTTCTGCCTTATTCTGATACCCCCTCTGCTATTTCACTCTCAGTACATGTCAGTATATATGTGCATCCTTCAGCTAAGCAACTGCATGTCTAATCAGTTCGGATAGGAATGAATGAAAGGAAAGAGGTGCGAGTATATCCTCTAAAGGAGGGTGTTTCAGAACAACCTTTTCAAGGCAGTTGTTGTATATCATTCCGCAGGCACAAAATGCCATTATAGATTTATGCACCCATGCTCGGCAAGCTGAATAATTAATAGAAAGAGAAAAAATAGAAAGAAATAGAAATAGAAATAGAAATAGAAATAGAAATAGAAATAGAAATAGAAATAGAAATAGAAATAGAAATAGAAATAGAAATAGAAATAGAAATAGAAATAGAAATAGAAATAGAAATAGAAATAGAAATAGAAATAGAAATAGAAATAGAAATAGAAATAGAAATAGAAATAGAAATAGAAATAGAAATAGAAATAGAAATAGAAATAGAAATAGAAATAGAAATAGAAATAGAAATAGAAATAGAAATAGAAATAGAAATAGAAATAGAAATAGAAATAGAAATAGAAATAGAAATAGAAATAGAAATAGAAATAGAAATAGAAATAGAAATAGAAATAGAAATAGAAATAGAAATAGAAATAGAAATAGAAATAGAAATAGAAATAGAAATAGAAATAGAAATAGAAATAGAAATAGAAATAGAAATAGAAATAGAAATAGAAATAGAAATAGAAATAGAAATAGAAATAGAAATAGAAATAGAAATAGAAATAGAAATAGAAATAGAAATAGAAATAGAAATAGAAATAGAAATAGAAATAGAAATAGAAATAGAAATAGAAATAGAAATAGAAATAGAAATAGAAATAGAAATAGAAATAGAAATATAGAAATAACAATAGAAATAGAAATATGGAAATAGAAATATGGAAATAGAAATACAGAAATAGAAATAGAAATAATAGAAATAGAAATATAGAAATAGAAATAATAGAAATAATAATAATAATGGGTCTACGTTGAGCATATATGAGAATTTTTCCCACTCAAAGTACACCCACTGAAGGCTGAGGGGATGGAGGGACGCATCCCTGCTGAGATTCACTTGGCATCACTGGCCCCATCCCGCTCCCCAGCTGCACAGCTGCAGTCCCTTCGCTCTGTGGCTCAGCGAAAACGGCTCTAATTTACGGCGGTGTTACTGATGAAAGAATGAAGAGAAGTGCTGCAAGCATCCACAACCAAACAGCTGTACTGTGATGCCTTTGAAGTTGCTACTGGCGCAAATGGCAGTGGCCCCCAGGCGCTGAGCTACAGCCCCCCAGCTCTGACGGGAGCTGTACATGGAAAGGGGGGAGGTAGGCAGCATTGAGGGACCAAGGCATCAGTACAAGTGCCACTGGTACTGGATGTACGTGGTTCTACAGCAACCAAACTTATCCGGCTACTCATCTAACTTGTTTTTCTTCCTTTGTGCCGATTTGCATTCCCCAGCAGTAGCCACAATCTAAGATTTGGGAAAAAATCCACTCGTTCTGGAGAAAATCAGACTTTCTTTTTCATCTCATTGTCTCCCTTGCTGTCAAAATCTTATTTTACGCCTTTCTCTTGCAATCCATCTTCGTGGTGGCGATGGCACAGGTAATACATCTCTGTGCTTGATGAACTGAGGGACACTTGCTCATATAACTGGGGGACGATGCTTATATCTAAGGCTTTACGAAGGAATTGAGAGCATAAGGGGAAAATAATGTATCCGAGCAGCATCTCACTTATTCTCACATAAAGAAACTAGCTCTGCAAACAGAAGTGTCTCACCCAATTCAAAGTTAAAATCGGATGAATGAACATCCCAACATATTGAGTCCAGCCAGCCCAGTCTGCCTCATCCAGCCTTAGCATCCCTCCAATCAGCGTTGCACTAGATTTTCTTTATTCTGATTAGGAAAAAAAACACAAAAAAACCCAACTTCTTGCCAACGTGATATTTGGTTAATGGATGTCTCGAAGCCCCTGGCTGTGGTTCCTCCTGATCTTTCGTGGCATTTTTTGTGTAACACTCGTATCTGTGCCAGAAGCAATGGGGCTAGCTGATAAAATACAATTCGAAAAGGAAATGCAGCTTTTCACAATATGTGACATATATTTTAAAAACCATCACACTAAGCAACAGAAATAGCACATGGCCTAAATACATTTTCCATTATTTCCACACACCGTTATGTTTATCCTCGGAAACCAGCTTGTGCAATGTACCTAGCTGAAAGAAAAGCAGCGAAACGTCAATGCCACATCACAAATGCAGGGTTTTTTTACATTGTTGTAATTTTGACTTACAATTCTCTGGCTGTAGATATTTCAACTCACAAAGGAGTGAAGTCTTCAGCAGATTTCAGCACTGCAACTAGCCGCGATGCTGAGGAAGTTGCAGGGAAAGGACACGCATAATCAGCCCGATTTTGTCACGATTCACTGCCTTTTTGCAAGACCTCGAGAAGGGGGAGAGGAATATTCTTGCACACTGAAATTACAGGCTAGTCCTTGTTAAGGGCAGTGATGGCAATGGTGAATAAGCATTGATTGTTGTTACCTCTAACGGTTATATTTTAAAAGACAGGTATTGAAGATGAATAATGTATAAGCTTGAAATCACTTCTCAAGGTACTTGAAGGCTGTGGCTGAGATGCACAGCACAGGCATAGTGCTTAGATTGCCTTCAGAGTGTTATGCTTTATTGTTCTGAAACACTGCATAACAATTTTCCCTTAAAACATCAGTTTGTATAAATCACAGCTACCAAAAGTGAGGATGATTTGTATGAATGAAGCTCTTGCAGCTCCTGTGCCTCACGAATGCCTCGTGCCCAGGTTGACCATCTGCAACTGTTATAACCAGGAAACAGAATTTGATTTTTCTTAGACAGAAACCATGTTCTTCCATCACCGCAAAGGCTGCTACGTGCCCTCTGCTCGTTTTCAAAAGGCAATGGTTTATTGATCATTGCCGATTGATCAAACATGCCGTCTGATCCATGTGAAGACACAGAATCTGTGTCCAGCTCTGGAGTCCTCAGCACAAGAAGGACATGGACCTGTTGGAGTGGGTCCAGAGGAGGCCACGAAGATGATCAAAGGGCTGGAGCCCCTCTGCTGTGAGGACAGGCTGAGAGAGTTGGGGGGGTTCAGCCCGGAGAAGAGAAGGCTCCGGGGAGACCTTAGAGCCCCTTCCAGTCCCTGAAGGGGGCCTACAGGAAAGCTGGGGAGGGGCTGTTGGCAAGGGCATGTAGCGATAGGACGAGGGGCAATGGTTTAAACTAGAGCAGGGGAGGTTTAGATGAGACATTAGGAAGAAGTTCTTTACACTGAGGGTGGGGAGACACTGGCCCAGGTTGCCCAGAGAGGTGGTGGAGGCCCCATCCCTGGAGACATTCAAGGCCAGGCTGGATGAGGCTCTGAGCAACCTGATCTAGTTGAAGATGTCCCTGCTTACTGCAGGGGGGTTGGACTAGATGGCCTTTAGAGGTCCCTTCCAACCCAACACATTCTATGATTCTAATCCTGAGCAGTCTGAGCATCACTATACTTCCTACACGGCTGGAGGTTTTTCACCCCAGTTTTCTTTAAGTAGCTCCCTGTGCAACCTAAATTTAAATGGATTCATTTATCCCCGGTGCAACATCCAAGAGATCACTTTGGAGGCTCTCCCTTAAAGAAAGCCATGCCAGCCCCAAGGCTTTGCTTTCCCTGTGCTCTTCTTGCCAGATCCCTTCTCACAAGGAAACATGACGGTGAGCCTGGATTGTGCCTTATTGCAAGGAACTGGGAAATCCAGCATCCCTGAGTCCTCCTGAATGCGAACCTTTGCAGAACAGACAGTATGTAGTGAGTAGTTTTCAGGAATGGAATTTTTTGGCTCTGCTTCACTTTTATTAGGAAACCCTGTGCAGAAAACTATCAAAAATGAATTAAGGCTGATGAATGAAACGCATAATCTTGAGTCCAAAAGAATTCAAGTTTACATCACTCCATAGCACTGAGTGTCTCTGTGTACTCATTAAATACAGCCTTTAATTACCCGGCTGCGTGGTTTCTGTTCTTCCCCCGTTCCACATGTGTGATGAAGTGAGGGGGCTCTCTGGAGCACTGCCCTATGAAACAGGGATTTTTTTGGTGTAGGGTGATTCAGGCAGCGGGGCAGAGCTGAACACTAATTCTGAACAACTCGTCTTATGGGCAACACCATCCATCCCGCGAAGAGAGGAAAGGGTACGGAGTGGAAAACCTGGTCTGTCATCGTGCAATTAGAGACTGTAGAAATCAGTGGCGATGCGCCAGGTTATCCCAGGAGAGGACCTAGCCCTGAATTATACAGTGCATTCATACAAGAAGGAAAAATCAAAGTGTTACCTTAGTCAATTTTTAAACTTCTGATCATATGGGTTCTTGCCTTGACGACTTCTACCGTCTTTTCCCGGTGTTTCTTATTAAGGGAAAGCATTTTCATGGCTCACAGCAGCAGTATTATTAGTGATGCGGTGGATTAGTCCTGTGCGCTCCTAGTACTGCACCAGCCCCAAAACTCTCCATCCAACTCACCTTTGCTTCGTGTCCCCAAAAACTCAGTGTCCAGACCCCAGCAAGGACCAGTCAGGAAAGCATTTGAGAGTACCGCTGGAGCGGGCAGGGGCCTGGAAAAGGATCAGCAAAGCAGGGCTGTGTCTCCAGCACCACTGACCAGGCAGCAAAAGTGCTCAGGTTTACCGAAGGTTGATGCAGGGATCTCACTTTGAACTATATTCTGCAGCTACAGAGACTTCTACAGCTCCAATCACATTAACAGCTAAAGCTCGAGTGTGCGCGGCTTCTCTCCCCTGGGTTTGTGGAAGGTGATGCTCTAGGATGATGTGGGAGACTGGGGGCTGTTGGCTACTGACAGCAGAGAACAGAGCAGGAATATTTCATCTAGGTGACCCTGCTCTGGC
Organism: Stercorarius parasiticus; assembly: GCA_013396915.1. Classification (NCBI taxonomy): domain Eukaryota; kingdom Metazoa; phylum Chordata; class Aves; order Charadriiformes; family Stercorariidae; genus Stercorarius; species Stercorarius parasiticus. The sequence goes on from VWZL01002701.1 coordinate 704,012, forward strand.
AGGGGGTTGGAATAGATGATCCCCAGAGGTCCCTTCCAACCCCTATCATTCTGTGATTCTGTGATCTTCCCCAGGCTCTAATGCCCAGTGCAAGATGAGCAGCGCTAGCCCAGCTCTCAAGAAGCTGCTCTTTCGGCCTTGTGCTCAGTACTTTATATCAGTTCAACCAGCCTACAGTTTTTAATTGATTGCGTTCCTGCTGGCTAGGCACATGAAGCGAGTGCTGATAACCTAAATACTAGAAAAAACCTTGAGCATACGGATGTGTGTATGTGTACAACATGTCCCACACTGCACGGGATTCACCTCCCCCAGCTCTAGGTGATTAACTGCTGAATACCTGCTCCAAGAGTCGATGGAGAAGCACAGGAGCATCCAGAGAGCATCCACCCCACCTATCTAAAGACGGGATAACCCTTTCCTTGAGGTGTGTGGAGCAAGTTCAAGAGACCACCAGGAAAAAAAACCCAAATGCCTCGTAAATGGATTGAAAGGGGTAATCACTTTTGGAAAAGCTGAAAAATTCCAGTTAAAAATACCAAAATGTCAGCAAGACGCAGCAAGCAGAAATTTGTGGGACGGTTCCTGCCCAGCAGCATCCACCAGCCCGGTTCTGTTGCCAGTTTTGTTCTGGTGGAAGGCAACTGCTTTCAGTGTAATTTCTCTAGTCTAATGCAGAGGAAACTAAATCCGACATGAATCATGGACCAGTTTGCACTTCAAGTGTTAGGTAAGTGGCTTCTGTTTATGGAATGGGGAATTCTCTCTAACTTAAAAGACCGTTACAAACTTTTCTTTTTCCTACAGAAAAGTATCAGGGAGCACTGCAGCATTTCAAGTAGCAAGTGCTTTCACTGCAGAGAGTCCTGTGAATGCACTCCTGAAATGTCATCCTCTGTAGTTTATTCAACACTCAGGAAAATCTGGATAAATAGGATTCCTATTAGTATCCCCGTTATGAACAGATCCAAAGTCAGGCAACATTAAAAGCAGTTCCACAGCTGTTTCAGCAGAACAATTTCTTTGTAAATAAAGTGAACGTTATGTCAAAACAGCTGTTAAAGTGATTTTATTGAGTCACTGGGCACAAATATCATGTAACTTATCCTTTAATTATTCTGCAATTTTGTAGATTTCACTAATAAATAACATGTGGCAGCAGGATATTTACGGGCTCCTACCGATTGCTGTGTAATCACGCTTACAGAGATTCCTGCGGCATGTACTATGGGACTGCTATGTCTTTGTTTTGGTATGTTAAATCTCTTAAATCTCAAAGGCATCCCCTCATTCACCGCCGCGCCTGGCAGCCGCTTTGCATTCGTTTCAATGGAGGCTGTCACAAATCCTAACGCTCGTCTTCTCTAAAAGATTTGTCTTTTGCTGTTTTCCTTATTAGCCTTTTCCCTGAAGGGTAATAGAAGTCTTTTAGATGGAAAATAATATCGTTGCGCCATGTTTGGAGAAAGCAGAGCTGGCATCAGAAGTGACTTTAATGTAACCTGTGCTTCTGTTTAGGTGACAATAGCCTCCTCATAAACTCTGTATACAAAGGACTAGGAATAAGAGGCTGATTTCCACAGCTGCTAAATTTGCTCTGTGTCAATCAGTCATAGTTTAAAGCAAGTAGAAACTGAGGTTGCCGATAGCAGAGAGCTTCATGGTTCCAAATAAAGCTTTTGGTGGGAGGATCTAATGGCTTCAGGTTTCTCTAACTGGAAGAGTTGAGGCTTCTCATCAACGTTGGTAAATGTGGTCTTGCTGTCCGCAGAGCAGGGACAACCCCCCTTGGGTTTGGCAGCGATATCTGGTAGGGCACCAGTTGGGAAAGTCATAGAATCATAGAACGGTTTAGGTTGGAAGGGACATTAAAGACCACCTCGTTCCAACCCCCTGCCCTGGGCAGGGACACCTCCCACTAGACCAGGTTGCTCCAAGCCCCGTCCAGCCTGGCATGAAGTCCAGGAGGTTTTGTTGGGAAGCTCCCAGGGAGAGTGTGGGCGGCAGGTGAAGACCTCGCTGTCTTTTGTGGGTACGCCAGGACCAAACCTGAGTGCTGCCTTGGGGACGGGGCATGTACACACACGGGGTACATGTGCCACCCCCTGCCACTTTCAGCCACTTTCAGAAGACCTCAGCTTCTCCATCCCATGCACACAAACCCTCCCCTCTCGCCGCGATGGGTTAGGAGAGATCCATCTCACCATGAGTAGGTGGTACAAGGGGTCCCAAGGACCGTGCAGGTCAGTAGTAGCTCTCCTGTTTTTAAAGAACAGCTATGAAGCATTTTTGTCCCCTGATGTGAAGGGTCGTGAGATTTATGTGTCTTATTTGCAGCTGTGTCATTTTGATGTTAAAGGTTTGGAAGTGGCTGCTGTCAGCTATCCTGACAAAATAGAAAATACGAGGCCCTGGAGAACATGTGGACGGGAAATTATAAATAAACTTGTGAGAAGTTTGCAGTGTGAAATATGTCACGTTGTTCTTGAATGATCTGGGAACCGACTGAATTTGTTCATCAAGAAATTTCCGTGACTAATTCTTCAGTAGTTTTTCAAAAACAAACTGTCCTTTGTCGTTATTTCTTACTCCATATAACTTTATCGTTCTTTTTTACCTAGCAAGCAGTTTACTGCGTCCTTTCCAAGTAGCCTGGGTTCTGATGGGAATATTTTCCATTAGAAATTTGGTAGTGGTTTAGTGTGGATATTCTTCAGCAGTTCCTAATAAAATACCCATTCACCAAAGCTTTCACGGAAACGAGCATCACACATCCAGCTAAAGGAGGAGTTCTGTGAAGCCACACCAATATTACTGGGGACAGTGGAGTGCCACTAATTACCCAATTTCATGGAGTAAACCCCACTGTATAAAACACAATGTCACATAACAATAAAAACATAATCCCTGATAAAATGTTATTTGTCGGTCTCGGGATTGTTATTCTTGAAATTTCTTTTTCAGTCAAGCTAGAGAAATACAGCTCCAAGCACGGGACAGCTTCACCAGCCTCATCTGCTTTTTAGCAGGCTGCGTGTTTCCTAGAAGTCTTAAGGAAATTAGTTTTATGCTGTGCTAATTTTCCTGTTTATTCCCAACGGCTTGGTAAAACCAGCGAGGCCAAAAGTCGTTTCCAAAAGCAGAGGTGTGGGTAGGAAAAGTGCTTCGTTGATTCAGCAGTGCTCGGCATCATCCCCGCAACCCACCCATAAAGCGTGAAGTGTCATCTTGACTCTTTGGAATTGAAGTCCGACACATCAGTGTTTTAAAGGGTTTTTTTCATTAAAATAACCAGCTGAATGACTCTGAATGCCTCCGTAGGTGAGTCTGGGAAGGATCAGGCACAAGGAAAGGGTATTATGAATCGTTATGCATCAGCAGTTGAAGGTTGTGTTACCATCTTATTCATGAGCCTGTTGTCTCATGCCTGGAGTTGACAGGAAAAAAATGTATTTTGGCCAAGCTTTTGAAGTAGATAGATTGATAAGTCAGGATGATAAAACCTGTAGAAATAAGTATGGGATTTTTTTTTCAGAAGAATCATTTTTTTCTGGTAACGTCTCTTCCCTTCAGCTGTGCAACAGGCTTAGCACTCACCCCTGTGCCAAGGTCTGCAAGGCCACCAAGAAACCTGATCCTGCAGCACGGATGTGCCTGCTCTTATGAGTTTGGGGGGTCTCACCTGTATGTGCCACTGTAAAACAAGAACATTTGAGGAGAATTAACAACTGAAATTGCAAATTGCGGTTGTCCTCACTATTTCACTCTTGAAAATGTATCATACAGTAATGAAGCTCTACTTCTGATTGGGACAAATCTCAGAGAATTTATTTATCATTGATTTTCCTGTCAAGACTTTGAGAGGGAGAGGGGCCACACAGGTAAGCGTTGCTATCGCCACGAGTTTGGGGCCAAAAATTAAATAATGAGAAGAATGAAAAGGGGTTGAGAAGCCAGGTGACACCGAGCTGCTGAGCCCGTAGAGCTGTGGTGCCTCACGTCATACATCTTGGACTGGGAACCCCAGTCTCTTTTCTTCCAACAGCTGACTGGTCAATGGCTTTTCTAACGGCTTTTCTAACGGCTTTTCTAATCCAACTATTTTCATAGCTATTTTCATATGGGATTTCAAAAAATATGTGTCTAAAACTGTTCCCATCATCTGCAAGGTCACTGGGAGCAAAGACCAGTCCGAGCATCTTTTAACCCCTGTCATTTCTTGACTGCTCATTTTCAACCGGCCTCGGCGCCCATGAGCAGCGCTTCTGTTCCCAACCTGATTAGGCGCCAGCCCTGAGCAGAATGAGAGTGGGTTTTGAAGAGATCAAGCCACGATTGATAGATCGAGGCTGGGAATAAACCCTCTTTTATCTAGAAAAACTAAAATGAAAATTATTGGGAAAATGGTTTTTATTACTTCTCCAGAGGAGACGATTAGGGAACCTGAAAGCAAAAGGCTGCTATATGGAATGAATCGTTTGAGTTTTGACTGCAAATGCTGAGGCTCGAATGAAAAACCGTCTTAGACAGCAGGAGGGGTTTGCCCATTTTTTTAACCGTTTTTATTATTTGTAGCAAATATATTTGCATAATTTGTACATCCAAAGTGTCCCAACCGGGACTAATTATCCACTGTGTCAGACAACATACAAACACACAACAGAGCCAACCTCTGCTCCGGAAGATTCACAATCCAGCGCTCAGTTTCAGCAAATAACACTTGATAGGCCAAAGTGTTCATTCTTTTTTTCTCTTTTTTCCTCTTTTTTTTTTTTTTTTTCCCCCCATTTATTAAAAAGGGCTCTTATCCAAACCCTCAGTGGCCCTTTCAGAAGCTGGAAGAACAAGGAAATACTGTGCCCTGGGTACTGCAGAGGGCCGGGGTTTGCAAATCGGAGCCAAGTCTCCTTACTCTGGAGCAGACTTCATGTCTGACGTGAAGCAACTCGCTTCGGCTCCTCTGAGTAACCTATTTGTAAGACGGTGGTAGCGTTCCCCACCCTCCTAGAGATGGGCTGAGGGCATTAAGATTTGTAATGTACTACGTAAAGAAAGTCCTATAAGTATTTAAGAGAAAAAATAATATTTATGGTCTTTTATCACCAGCCAGCGATAAAAGCCAAGCCCCTAGGACTGGATGGACCGGCCATTCAGTGCAGTGATATTTCCTAATGGAAGCAGTAACTTTTATGGCTTCCAGTACTAAAACTCAGCACTTGCAAGGTCAAACGTGTTTCTCCGGCCAACTTTGCTCTCCCTGATAACACCACTGCTTAGAAACACGTATTCCTGCCTCACTCAGTGTAAAACTTCACTGCATTTAACCCAACGCACGCTCGTAAAAGCAGGGCTGATGTTCAAATCCAAGTCTACATCATCAGCCGAACCATCAAGAGTAAAACGCCAGCTACAAAACTTGTTGAGGTCCAGCTACAGGGAGGCTGTAACGTGCAATAATCTAACTCCTTCTCGGGGTCGGTAACAAAAAAAAAATAAAAATGAGCAGATGAGGCTTTTTATCAGCTGCAACCACAAGTCCTTTAGGCTGGATTTGTCCTCTTTATTTGCAGAGGGCAAAGTCCTGCTGCAGGAGCGGAGCGATCGGCGATGGGAGCTGTGTCTGAGAGGGGAACCCAGGGCAGAAAACCAGGAGGGAGGACGGCGAAGGATCCCGGGTTCTGCCAGCACCTATGGACTACACCATCACCAGGGCATCAATCCACCGGCACCATGTGATGCTCTGGGAAACCGATGTGAAATATTCGGGGACCAGGGAGGAAGATTTGGTCTGTTTTCCATCTCTTCCTTATACATGGCAAGGGGAGGAAAGTAGCTTCACTTGAAATATTTCATTCCAATACCTTGATTTATTTTTTTTCAGGCTGGTTTGTTGGTTGTTCATAATTTTCCACCCTTCACTCAGACTTGGTTACGTTCATTTAATCGCCATTAATATCCAGCCTCTAGCTTGAGTCTGAAGCCGAAATTTTGGCCATTTGCGGAAAAATCCCTGCACCAGCCTGCCTCTTAAGGACCAAGCACTTATACCCTTGATACAGCCTCCTGTTTTCCCCTTCTTCCCTGGGGACACCAATTTCGTATGCTGGTCCAAACCTCCAGCGTATTAAAATGTGCCCTGTACTTTGGCATCTTCGTGTCCAGCCCTGCTTGGATGCGAGAGACCGTGCCCATGTGGGCTGACAGCAGGAGCAGTCCTTTGAGGTGCACAAAGGAACGGAAAAGGTGTTATTTCCCCATTGAAATGTGCAATCTGAGGCTCTGCGAACCCCCTGGCGAATTTTATTCCCCGCCTTGTGCCCAGGCAGAATTTTTCCTTTTCGCTGTTGTCAGGAAAATACTCCAGATTATCACATGGCAAAATCAGCCTTAACTTCAGAGCCCTAACGAGTCTTGCTGCTGAATTAGAATGGAAAAGGGTCGTTAATGTCGGGATGTGACCCTCACGGCGAGTCGGCAAAACCTGGCCCATGCCATGGGAGGATTTTACAAGAACTGCTGTGTTTTGTGCTCATGTGGGCTCAGAGAGGGAGCGCGGGGGAAACAAGGCTGCATCGGGGAAGGGATTTTGCCTTGCAGTGGCCAAGGTAAATACAGAGCAGGGAAAATACATGAAAGGCAAGAGTAGCTACTGTGGCCAGGACACAAGTGGCATTTCAAAGATGATTCTTAAGCGTGGAAAATATGACTGGTGGATAACTGCCAAGATCACAGAAAGTGGTATTGGTCCTCTGGGTACATCACGTGCATCAGCGGTGCCTGCATGCATCAGTAATTCTGGTTCCCTTGGGCCAGCCCTCTTGCCCTTTCCCAACTCTCCAGCCCATGTCCCAGCCATCGGACAGGCTCTGGGATCTAGGTATCAACTAATTTTGTTCCAAAATGGATCTTCAGGCAGTTTCCTGAGGATCACAAGCCACAGGGGTGGTGGAAAAAAGCAGCAGCACCTTTTTGCGGGGAGATTCTGAGCACGGCACTGCCCAAACACCAAATATTCACACGGAGATGTCCCGTTAGGAAACTTCGAGCCAATTACACTCAAACTTTTATGGCTTCTCCAGAACCTGATTCTGAAGGCAGGTTACTAACAAAGGTAATGCAGAGGGGAAACACTGAGCAGAAGCTAGGCTGGTGTGGGTGAAATCTAGGCATGCAGTAAGAATAAATAATTGCTGTAAACAACAAAAATACTCAGTGCCCATTTAGACAGTACAGCAGATGAGTATTGAGAGAATAAACCTATTTTTCCCAGACCTAGCCAGACTCCCACTCATAGTTTGGTTAGGACCTGTCTAATTATAGGACTATGGAAAAGTACTGCCAGCAATACCAGATTGCCGAGTATTTGACTTTGTAAATGTATTCACTTGTTGGTTGAACAGTAACGATCTCTGGAATAGCATATTTATATCTAACAAGATGGTAACTGTGTAATAAGATGCAGAGATGATGTACATGACCAAGGGCTGTTTGGGTAGTAACGGCGTGTGATTGCGGGATAAACAAGGAGCTGCATTTGCAGAGCACTTTGCACAGGAGTTTAATGCCAGCACAGGAGAGCTGGGTGGTGAATCAGCCCCATCCAAGAGTTAAAAAGTGTTCACCCCTATTAAAGAGTAGCCTAAAGGTCTACCTTCATGCTGCAGGAATCTGCTACCTGTAGGAGCTCAGATGGGGATTAACTCTTGGGTGGCCAAGGCAGAAACCAAGCTGTGCGGTGAGTAGGGAGGCTGTCACAGGGAACCCAGCCCTGGAGTGAATATGGATATGGCACCTTGGACTATATCAGGAACAGTGGGGCCAGCAAGACTCGGGCAGTGATCGTCCCCCTGTACTCGGCACTGGTGAGGCCCCACCTCGAGTGCAGTGTCCAGTTTTGGGCCCCTCACAACAAGACAGACATTGAGGTGCTGGAGCGACTCCAGAGAAGGGCAGCGGAGCTGGCGAGGGGTCTGGAGCACAAGTCTTGTGAGGAGCGGCTGAGGGAGCTGGGGGTGTTCAGCCTGGAGAAAAGGAGGCTGAGGGGAGACCTTCTCGCTCCCTACAACTCCCTGAAAGGAGGGGGTAGAGAGGTGGGGTCTGTCTCTTCTCCCAAGTAACAGGCAATAGGACAAGAGGAAACAGCCTCAAGTTGTGCCAGGGGAGGTTTAGGATTGATATTAGGAAAAATTTCTTCACCAAATAGGTTGACAAACATTGGAACAGGCTACCCAGGGAAGTGTTGGAATCACCATTCCTGGAAGTATTTAAAAGACGGGTAGACGAGGTGCTGAGGGACATGGTTTAGTGGTGGTTTTGGCAGTGTTGGGTGATGTTGGACCTGATGATCTGAAAGGTCCCTTCCAACCTAGATGATTCTATGATTCTATGGTATCATGCACCCCCAGCCCATTCCCTGTCACCTAGTCACCATGGGGACTTGGATCCAGCGAGCTTCATTTGGAGGGACTGCTGAGTGGGTACCCGTCTGGCAGGAGCCCCTGCAGCCAGCTTTGTCAGGTCTGTGGCATTCAGCGGGGATGGGAGTAGGGCAGTTTACCCTTCAAAAAACGTGGGGTACTCGCCCCACGTGGTTGTACCCCATAGCTGGTCAGTACCAATGACTCTGGAAGCAAAGCATCCCCAAGGGGTCCACCTCCACACCCTGAGAGCAGAAGGAGCTCCAGGGACTCAGACCAGGAGACGCTAAAGGGCAACTGAGACCGTGAAATGCTAAACTGGGGAAAGCCAGTCTGCTGGGCAAGCTCACTTCCTTGCTTTAAACCTGGTTATGTTTCTGAATCTGAGGGAGAACTTAATTAAAATGAATAAAGGTAATAAAGGCTTGGGAGGGGGGAAATAGAGCAGCAAGCCCCAAACAGAGAGCTGGAGACAATAGGGAGGAAAAAAGAGCAGGAAGGAGTAAAACACAGGATTCATACACTTGGTTTTCTGACTCCTTAGTTAAAAACAGGCACGTCTTGGATTGTATGATGGATCAAGAGGAGTTTTCCCTGAAAACAATGTCTTTGCACCCCACTGAGAGAGTCTGAGCTTCTCCACAGGCACAGAAGAGTGAGCAGCACCAACCGACCCCTGCGCTGGGTCTGGGCTTCCCAGGTGGTGGCCTCAGGATGAAAACGTGGCACAGTCATCTCCACCCTCCTGCCAGCTGTCGAGGTCATTGTCATCAAGTGAGGGTTTTAATGGGGAGGGGAAAGGAAGAATCGATCCTTGCTGTGACCACACGCTGTTCAGTCTGGAGATTCTGTGTCCCCACATCTTAAAAAATGGCATTTTTTTTCTGTGGCAGGACACCCTGCTGGGCTGCTGCATGGCAGTGGTGACTCAAGGGACAGACATCTTCAGGGTGAAGATACAGCCCCGAAACCTTCCCGGCTTTGGCAATCTCGCGCTCTGTGCCCCTCACGCCCTGCAGCTGCAGAAGGGAAAATAACTGCAAAACTTCTGTTACAGAGGATGTTCAAATCTTCACTGCACAACTTTCTTCAGAGAAGTTTTTCCTTCTTTGTTTGACCCTTTTCAGAGCAGAAAGAAAGCAGCTCCGCAGTGCAGGGCTGGTAATGATAACCCCATCGACTTCTGCTGTTATTTCGTAGTGGACTTTCCTAGACCGAGAGACCCTTTCGCAGTCTGAAAACTGCAGCTAGCTTGAGTTATACACGACTCCTAAAACGTTTGGGTATTGTCTGAAAGTACCTTAAAATCAATTTTTACAAGGACTTTTTATTGGATAAGGTGGAAAAAACCAGGGACCTTGAAAAAAAGACAAAAAAAACATTTTTCTCCCTCTTTCTAAGTTTCTGCAGAAAGCAAACTAGGACCATCCAAAAGTGCCTGAATGTAATAAAGTAAAATTCTCGTTCAACAGGTTGAAAACACCAAATGGGAAATGAAAGGTTACTCTTAGAGAGACGCCCCGCAAGCCGGCTATTTTAGGTGGGGGAGAGGCAATAGGGTATGCTTCATCGCTGCGGCATTAAGCACCTTCGTAACATTATGCGGGGGCGGGGGGTCTGTTGAATTGAGACCTCCACGTGCCGAGAGGGAGAATCCACCCCCTGATATTAAGAGTGACTTAATTGTGTGTATTCTGTCGGATCACGGGGCTCGCCGTGACCCATGCCTTTGAGCTCTGGAGGGAAGGTGACCCCTTGCAGCGCGATTTGGGAGCCAGGCGCCGAAGCTGCCGTGAGGAGCCCTGGCTCCTTCCCGGCCAGGAGATGACCATCACCACCACCCCATGGCCAGGGGGCGGCTCGGGCACCGCGGCACACAAGCACCCACGCCGGGGGGTGGGGGGCTTGTTTGGGTGCTTTAGATGTATTTTAGAAAAAGCAAAATGGACTGACGCTAAGACACTACAGTGTCCGAGCACTCAGGTAACATGCAGACGGGGTGATAAATGGGGAGCGAGTGTAAAAGTGCGTTCATCCACTGAAAAATCCAGCCTAGCACCCAAGAAATAAAACCGCGTGGTTTCCACAAAACCACTGGGGAGAAGCACAGGACCCTGGAGGCAAAGATACAGACGTAACAGGCAATGAAAAGGTGGCCAGTTTTTAATGATTGTCTCAGTATCCATCATTCCCCTCCGCTCATAGGTTTTCTTTGGCACAGGTTTGAACCCTGCAAGCTTTGTTCATTCCGTTCCCCTGACTGACACGATACCATCCGCTTTATGTACTGCCTCTTGCTTTCTTTGGGATTTGTAGAGGAAAACCGGCTTTAAATTGCAATTAATTTATCACCAGACACATTATCTTCAGATTCCTTCCCTGTTGCTTCAATATAATTTGCTGCCTGTCTTTGGAGGGGGGGCAGGGTTGACGTGAACACATCAATCTCTTCTTATTTGCCCTGTAGGTCTGTAAATACCAACCGCTCCCAGGCACCTCCTGAGAAAGCCGTGAAGCTGTGTTGAGTCAAAACCTGCAAGCCCGGGCATCCATGGGGAATGTTATTAATGCGTGCCGTTTATTGAGTCCCGTGTGCTAATTTAATGGTGGGGAGGGGAAGGGTTGGTTAGATGGGACTGGGGCTGCTGGGTTAGTCCAGCTGGTCTCCCTGGGAAGGAGGACGGAGCAAGACTTTGGCCAAGGTAACGGCAGCGGGGGGATTTCTTCGGAGAAACTCCTGGATGACAGCAGCCTGGGGGAGAGTGCCAAGCAGAATGGGGCACAGTAGGCCAATGCCCATAACCGGTCCTTTTACAAAAGCATCGTTCCAGAATACACAGGTGTAGCAGGGAAAATAGGACGTACCAAACCCTGACCACACCAGGGTGCCAGCCCTTTGTAAGAGGATGGCTTGTGCCAGCTCCCTGAACTGGCTGCCGGTGGCTTTCCAGGCTTCCTCTAGGATCTGTTGAAACAGGCGTGATGCTCATCGTCACCAACACCTCCTCCAGGTGCTCGGTGCAGAGGGGTGAGGGGCAATGCTACAACTGGCGACGTGTTTTAAAGGCTGAAGTTCAAATAGCCAGTTTTAATTGAGTCCCGCTCTTGCTGTGCCGACAGCAACACGTGCTGGAGCTGGGGGGGAGACGAGCGCACCAGGCACACACAGCGATGGGGGGGTCCAGCTCAGCCATGTCACACCGATTTGTCCCTTTATACACCATGAACAAGCCAGCAGCGAGGTCGCTCACGGCTGCTGTCACCACAAAGGCTTGGGCTAGTGGGAGGCCGGGAGTGGCGGTGCTCCCACGGCTGCAGGGACCCCACGGATGCCACCCACGCCTCGGTGGTCCCCTGCGACCCAGGGATGGGGGAACCGGCTGGGCAGCAAAATGGGAAATTCACCGCTCAAGATAATTTATTTGAAGCAGAAGGACCTCCCCAGCGAAGGAACCCAACGCACACTGGAGAGCCGGGACACCAGGGAAACCGTAACAGAGGCTGCAGTCCCAGCTCATCCCTGGCTGAGAGGATGCCGGGCTGAGTAATCTGTGTATATCCAGGAAAAGGTCGTTTCGAGGGAGGATTTTCATGGGGAAAAATGGTTTACAAGTAGTAAAAATAAATAGTCCTTGCAAATCACTGGAGGTGACACAAACCAGCTGGTGCCAGACCAATCTGGGCAGAAAGCAGACCTTTCTATACAGCCCCAAGAAACCACAAACCCCTCCTTGCTGTCCTCCCCCACTGCTGCGGTTTACACCCTCCCCAAGTCCAGAAATAACAATCCGTTGGTTATCAGTCTACATTAAAGGCCACATTTTTTCCTACACTTAAGAAAAAGCTTTGTTTCAAAATCTTCATCCTTGTACTGGGTTAAACTTTGGATAAGGCCACTAATTTTAATGATATTTGGAATAAATTTGATTTAAAAGAACAGGACTGAGTCAGGGAGACTATGCGGCAACAGGGTAGGAGTCAGTCTAACGTACTGCTTCGTATTTCCTTTATTTGGCTCAGCAAAAGGAGGGCCAGCAGTTTATTGCTTAATGAAATGTCATCAGACAGCATCAAACAGATTGAAGTTCCCAAGCTAATGAACAAGCCTGGAATATTCCTTCACCCTGTGCCTTCCACGAATTTGGAAGGGAAGTGTGCCGGGTGGAAGGGAAAACATACAGAAAGGTGTTCCCTTCCATTCACCTGCTGAGAAAACCCAGCATTTCTTGAAGGGTCTTGAAGGCAGGAAATCCAACACCAGGCATGTTCACTCGGTGTTTCGGGATTTCCCAGGGAGAACCGGGCTGTCCCTGCTGCGTCCCAACCAAAACCTGCCAGCAATTCATCTTTAAAATTAATCCCCTGGAAGCCACGCAGGCACAGGAAACACACCCAAAGCTTCCCAGATGTCCTCAAGGATGTCTGAGATGCCCTGCAGATAAAATAGTAAATGAGGAGAATTGTAAAACTGGATGACGGAGTGGGACATCAGCGAGGATGGCTTTTATTCCGATGCAGAGCTGGAAACGGTGAGTGAGACAAAGGAAGGGAGCTGGAAGCCCCGCGGACCTAAATCCACTTGTTCCTAAATCCAGGTGGCGTGTGCGCTGATTTATGTGATCCGAACACAGTTGTTAAACATGAATGTTATCTGATGAAGCTTTATAAGTAAAAAAAAAAATACTTCAGGTATTAAAAATGCGAGGCATGTGTTTTGGCATGTAGAGTGAGATGAGTCACGGTTGCAGAGAGCGGCTTTCAAGATATGTGGACGCTAAATGGATGATGTTTGATTGCAGTTCCTCTCCTGAGGTATCTATGGGTATAATTAGACAGACCTTTTAGAAATTAAAGGTGACAAAGCTATAATGAATGAAATTTTCATTTAAGTGAGGCTTAAAGAATATAATGAATGAGGCACGGGAAGAGTCGCGGGAAGGAAAAACAATCAGGGAAAGTCCAATTGTTTTGGAGAAAGAATAAATACAAGTGAACAGCAGAAGATCCGCTCCGAATTTTCAAATCTCCTTACAACATTTGCTGCTGCTGTTTGCCGCACAGCAAAACGTACATGGCTTTCATTTATGTTCTGCATTTCCTGAAGGAAAACACTGGGAAGCGCACCGAATCTCATTGGGAGGAATGATGTAATTGGACACAACATGGAAGATCACTGTTCCCAGTGGTATTACATATGACTTAACTATTTAATCATGCCCATTACACCGTCTGGGCTGATGATGGGCTCTCTAAGGAACGCAGGTTTTAAAACAACTCCTGCCAACTGCTTGTTAGCCCTCAGTATTTCTTTTGGGGGTTTTGCCCACCTCCCCCCCCCCCAGCCCTGGAACTGTGCCAGACGTACGCAAAACACATTTTTATAAGTTGGTGCTAGAAAAATCCTTGTCGCATCCGCGGCCGGGGCTGCGCTGCCAGAGCTGCGAAGGCACGGTCGCAAGGTGGCACATAAATCGGCTTTTCTGCATGGGCAGCCCCTTCTTTCCGCAGAGCAGTAAATAGGTCAGCACCAGTAAACAAGTCAGGAATTCAGGCTTTGAGTCAAAAATGAGATTATAGAGCAAAGAAAGGAAGCTTATCCCCACGCTATGGGCATTGCAAGAAACACAAAGTTTGGATCTTCCTACTTCTACGTGAAAAGGCACTTTCACAGTGGGGTGGGGAATGGGAAAAAGCTGCTTTGTGGGTCTCCATCCGTATTTCTCTTGTGTCAGAGGCGTGTATGATGACCTTATTCCTTCACATGACTAAATCTTATTTTGAAATCAGAACAGAAACCTTGGCCAGGGCGTGGGTGTCATCCAGGGATGCGGGTGCAGGTTCCCCAGTACATCCCAGCTCCCCAGAGAGGGAACGTGGCCACCGCCTTCGGGTCTTTTGGGACTATGGGGAAGATGGCAGCATGCTCCACACGTATGCCCCCCCAACATAAAAACACATTAAAGCTGTGATAAAAGCCAAAGTACTCAAGAATTAAGGCTAGACCTGACCTCCGGGAACACAGGGGCTCTTCAGAAGTTTTCCTTATCTGAAAAATGTCCACATTCAGCTTGCCTTAAGAAAGTTGTTGTCTGATATAAATAATTAGCAAGATCACTTACCAGCATGGTAAATATGCCCCCTTTGGTAGCCACCACCTCTGTGCACTGCTTCTACTTCTTATCAGCTTCTTTTTTTTCAAAAGCATGTGCCACATTTTAGCATGGTGGGAATTGCTTGCCACGTTTTCTGCTTGCTTCATGAACACAAGAACAAGCCTGCGCCTCACCTGACCATAAAAACTGGAAATGGCAGGTCTCTAAAGGAAAGAGAAAAGCGTGATAAGCCCCAGGGCAGCCCCTTTTTCACTTCTAACACCTGGCTTCCGCTCCTCAGGGTGTCGCACCGGTATCTGTGGGACAGCCTTCGCTTAATTCAATGGGTGCCGGAGAGCTGAACCTGCTGAGATACCCTGGGACTGGGGCCAGGTGTCCACTGTGTGGAAGATGTGGATGATCAAAGACAGATCAGGAAAAGTCTGATTAATGTATGTGAATACACTGTACTCCCATAAACCAGAAATCCTCCTGGGAAGAGCGGTCGGTGGCAGCAGCACATGTTTATTAGAGCAGTAGCTACTGACCTCCATCCCGCTGGAGGTGGCGGTTGGCTCAGGGCTTGGAGCAGCAGGAACATGCCGTGTTCAGGGGACGGGGTTGACCTCAAACTATGGAGAACAACACTGATTTCATGCGTTAGGCATCTTTCTAATAATACATCCAAGAAGACCTCGAGTGATGTCCGTCCAGAGGAGGCCATGGGAGGCTGGAGCTGTCAGACAGGCAGAAATGACTTTCCGTAAACAGGGCTACAAACCCTAACCCGGGATTAAACGCTCGTAGTGTGAGCAGAGACAAAGCGGCTGATCCTAAAATAGGTGCGAAATGGGGAGAAGCGGCCGGGCAGGGGGAATGACGGCAAATAGCAGCTACAGCCAGATACTGAGTGTGCTCCAGCGATGCTATGGGCATCTCGGACGAGGGACAGGCCCACGTCTCTGGTCTGTGGGGACAAGAGTTTCATTCAGATGGCTAGGATGGCTAGCAGAGGGTTAAGTTACCATACAAAAAAAGAAAATTGATTATCACACACAGCTTCAAAGAACATATAGGAAAGTGTCTTCTAGGTAAATTTAGCCTAGCCTGTGTTTTATCTTGCTTTTTAATATTATAGTTTCTTTTGAGCCTTGCTAAATACACCTTTACTTGTGCTACCCCAGGGGCAGAGTGGTGCTCCCCATTCTCCACCCAGCCTCTGCCAGGGCATGCGAAGAGGAGTGGAGGAGGAAGGCAGCGCCACGGCCCCTGTGAAGGCTCCCGACACCTTTCCACAGACCAGGGCTGAGCCCGCACGGGCAGGAGCCAACGAGGATCAGGTTGAGCCTGCTGCCCCCACAGCAGCCTCCCAAAAAGGGGCTTCAAGCAGCCCAAAGGCAGGTGATGAGCCAGAGCTTCACGTAACAGCACCACGCGATGTGTGAGAGCACAGAAATTAGGTTTGGGAATGAGCAGTGGGTCCTTTGCAATCAGCTTTAACCCAGTCTTGTGCTGCTATAAACTTTTATCGGTGAGCAGGAAGAAAGCAGAAAGCTTGTCCTGAATCGAGTTCCCAGCCAAGGCAGAGATTAGGGGGCAGAGGAGGAGAAGGACTCAGCGCAGAGGCAGTGGTGTGGTGATTTTGGTAAGTTCAGCCAGAAAAAACAACCCATATTGTAATGCAACCTAAGCAGGATAAAGAGCCCCAGCAGCTGTGGGGATCCAGCAGGGATCCATCAGCCCACTCCACCTGCAACCTCCTTTGCCACTATTAATTATTAACATTAAAGAATGCTTTAATTTTCCAAGCTACTCCTTTGGCAGCAGCTTTTTGCATTACCCTCTTGCAGCGATAGCTGGAAGATGGAGGCTGGGGGATAGAAGCCCATGGGCCAGTGGTTGCCCACATTGGTGCGATGTGTTCTTAATGTTAACTGTCTACTTGGAGCTTGGTAATGAGCAGGGATCATGTTCTATTAATAGTCTTCATTCTTTCTCAGTGACGAATCTCCCTCCTTAATTTCAAAGCTTCCCATCCACAAGATGGACTGAACTTAATTGCCAAGTTTCTGGTTGCTTCGCTATTTTTTTTAAAATTGCCTATTCGAATCCACCGTGACTCTTCACACGGGATACTCTGACAAATCTCACCCACTCACACGAGGTTATGATTAGCAGGCACGACGGATTTATCAGGAAAATATCGTGTGAATAAATTTTAGCCCCTTCCGTAGCAGATTGACAGTATTTGTGAACAAGGGAAAAGCAGCAGTCGTTGTGAAACCTCACATTGGGAAGGCTCGTGCTGCTGCTCTCAAGACTAAGCTCCGAAAACCAGGTCTGCATGAAGCTGCGGTAGAATGGGATGCAAATAAATCTCTTGGCAGCTACCGATGGCTCCCCGGCAAAATGGGATGAAGCATTTATGACAGAATCATAGAATGGTTTAGGTTGGAAGAGACCTTAAAGATCACCTCATTCCAACCCCCCTGCCATGGGCAGGGACACCTCCCACTACACCAGGTTCCTCAGGGCAGGAACAATCGATTCCATTGACAGAGAACAAAAATCCAGCCACGGGCTGTTATCATAAGTTACCCGTGAGACGCGAGTCATGCTGTTGTAAAAAAAAAAATAAAATAAAAAAAAGAAAGCAAATATTTTGCTTAGATGTCTAAATAAGGAGAACAGCCTTCCTGAAGGTGTGCTGCTGCTCCGTGGAAGCCCTGGGAAATCCTCATTTGAAGGCTGCAGCCAGTTTCGGGAGCACAGCAAGGGGAGAGAGCACGACAGAATTGGCAACCTGGCTTGAAGACACAACATTGGCAGAAAGAGTTGAACATCTGGATTGTTTACCCTCAAGTGGAGAGCGAGGGGGCACGCGCCAAACCTTTAGGAGGAAAATAAAGTGTTCTCCAAGGCCTGGGTGATACGAGCAAGGAATCGAGGCAGGAGGTGACGGCCCCCTTGGGCAGAGGAGGAACATTTTTTGAGGCTTCCCATATTTGGGGAGAGAGCACTAGCCCAGGACATGTGGCTGGAAGGAGCCCTGTGACCTGCTGCCACTGCCAGCCCTTCACTTCTGTTCCCGCAAACCTTCTCCATCGCTCTTGTGCAACCCCAGCTGGCTGCGCTTCCTCCCACCGAGCTAGTCCATGTTTTCACGTCCTCACTACTTTTTTCTGCTTTAGATAAATATTGATCACGTTCCAGGTTTCTCTTACGATACAAAAGTGCATGCTCCACAGATCCAAAATTTTAGCTCTGCCAAGAGAAGGGAGACCCTCAGGACTCTCTCAGGAGGCGACGCAGGCACCAGGACTGCTCTGAAAGCACTGGTTTTCACCCCAGACCTTGTTCCCCCTCTGTTCAGTAATTTTTCCTTCATTTCTGGATTGAAATCTCAGTTTCTCTGGTCACAAAGAGCACGGGCATGGACACAGTTGGCCCAGCCATAATGAGACAAGGGAAGTTGTGCCGCATGGGGAAGAAGGTCCCAGGCACCACCGTGGTTGTCAGCCCTTCTTTTTGGTTTTAATTTACTTGTTATTGGTTTAGCATGTGACCACCCACTAGCCTGCAAAAGAATAGTGTGGGCAGAGCACTAGATTAAACCAAAATGTTCCTGCTCAAATTCATGTCATGTGAATTACAAACTGTTGACTTTCAGCTTGGAAAAAGCCACATCCCCATCTGTCCCTGAGCACCCTGCACTCCCCGGCCCCCCACCGCGGTGCCTCCTCCTTGCCGTGAGGGATCCGGGCGGCAGCGAGCATCCGTTTGGAGAACCATTAGGAACACCTTGAGACTCTCCGGGACAAAATCTGATGACTGGACTCCTTGTCCACAAAATAAAAACAGCCACAAAGCTGAAAGCACCCGCGGGTGTACAAGGGGCCCTGCCTCCCAGGGACGAAGCTTGTCCAGGTTGCCCAATGATGAGCTGTGCATCCCTGCGTCTCACGCCTGTGGACATAAGTAGAATCATAGAATTGTCTAGGTTGGAAGGGACCTTTAAGATCATTGAGTCCAACCATCAACCTAAGACTGCCAAAACCACCACTAAACCATGTCCCTCAGCACCACGTCTGCCCATCTCTTAAATACCCCCAGGGATGGTGGGGTAGGGGTATCAGAGTAGGGGCATCAGAGCTTAGAAAGCCCCATTACCTGGTCCCAGTTCATCTCCACATTGCCACAAAGAGCAGAGCTTTTCAAAACAATATTCTTGCATTAGCTCCTCCTCTAGCAAGAAGCAGAGAGAGGCCAACCTGCACCCACCTAATGTCTTTAACGATGCAGGTATCGTCCGCTACAAACGCGGCGGCTGCACAAGAAAACCTGCCCAATTTGGCTTTAATCTTGTTTTCATTTTTGCGCTCTTGAAGGTTAACTTCCGAGCTGGGAGCTCAAACCCGAGCTCTTTTGCTCAGAGCCCGTACCGCATGCAAATACCAGTCCCTTTCTCCCACTGCCTTTAACCTTGATGTGAAGGAACCGTTCCCGCTGATGAGCGAGGGAGAGATCAAGGCGTATATCAGCAAGGCCGTGGCACTGCGTTTGTACTCCAACTGCCTGACGTTTATTGCCATCTAGACAATACAAAATGTCCTGATTACGTGGCTCAGGTCCCTGAGCACGCACAGCCTCCCCCAGGGACAAAGCCAGCCTGGTGCAGGGACACAAAGCGGTGCAATGCTCTTCATACAACAGTATCATTTTCTTTTGTCTGTCCTTTTTTTCTTTTCCCTTTATAAGATTCTGCTTTGTACAACGTAAGTTTGCAACCCTGCGTGTCTATCGGCATCATTGACATGGGGATTACTCGCATGATGGTATCGCTAAGATGCCGGAAGAGAAATCACGGTCCTGTCATGCCAGGCACAGGGCACCTTCAGAGATGCTCGCTGGTGTCTCAGGAGCTTGTAGTCAGTCAATGTGGTGGCAGAAGGAAAGCACCCACATTGTCCTTGTGTTATAGAGGGGGAAGGCGCTGTGGGACGTATCCTGCATGGAGTTGGGTCACCATGCGCAGGTCACTGCAGTTTCTCGGCCACCAGCTCCCCAGCAGCGACCTGGGACTGTCCATCACCCCCTTCCTCACCAGAGCAGCTAATGAAACATTAACTGCCATGGACTCCCCGAGAGGAACTGACCATCAAATGGTTAACACCGTCCCACTCCTTGGGCCAAAGTCAGCAGCCAAGATTCAGAGTCTTTGGGGGCTTTTCTGAAGAGGAAATGGGAACAGAGCTGGGTACTCCTGCAGTGGTTTCCTGTCCACGTGAACAACGTAACCTTGAATAAAGGCTGTTTTTCACACTCATCTGCTCCAACAAGGCTTCACCAACCCACCATGAGGACAGTCTGTATACAGTTATGGATCTGTAATAAAATACAACTAATAATTTTCTGCTAGATGTTTAGTCCAACTAAGATTTGTGTGTTAAACTACTGAAATACAGTACGTAAAGGTGGAGGTTTTGTCCTGCATCTATCTAGCACTTCATTGGAACACGTTCCTCCTGCTCCCACCTGGGATGACAGAGCTGGCCGGTGCCTGCAGGACTGACCCTGTCTTTGCTCTTCAAAAAGATGAGCAGTGACCATCAGAGAAGGTAGGAGCTGCCAGGTAAGCGGCGGCAGAAGGTGTGGTTGCTGGAGCACAGGATAACAGCCGAAGCTTTCATGTGCTTTCTGATTTCCTCAGCTGTCCTACCTCCATCGGGGTGGAAGCGGATGAAGGTCCTTTTTGGAGAGGCTGTGCTTTCCACACATTCTTCGAAAATGCTTCGAAATTCCAAGCAATTCATATTTAATGATGTCTGTGTGTTGCTAAGGGTAAAAGATGAAAAACTACAGAGGAATACTGGAAAACAGATGTTCTTGCCACAACAAGGAGACCTATAGGTGCAGCCGGTAGCAGTGGAAAGGCAAGCTCTCCTGGGCCTCTTCTCACTTGATGGGCTAAAGACTTTCTGACTGTCAAGGAAACTCCCACAGATGATAATTCCTCCAGCACAGCCCTAACTGCCAAATACCTTAACACATATTGACCAGGCATTGGCTATGTTTCCGTATTTCCAGCAAACGAGGAGAGCCAGAGGGAATGATACACCGCTGCCAGTCCCACCTGGACATTCCATTTGAGCCATGGTTTTATTTCTTACCAAAAACTAGGCTCTGGCACAACTCATCTAAGGCAGGGCAGCCTCAGAACCTGCTGGAAATAACTATGGCAGGTGGGGAACTGGGTGTTTAGACGGTAAATTACCCCCCTCTTACGCACAGTTCCTCTTGTTATTTGTATTTGAGGTGTATAATTGGGCCAGCTTTTCGCCGTTCTCATTTCACAGCCATTCCAAATGACCGTATTAGCTGGAGGATTAGGTCTCCCATGTGTCAGACCCCATGGAAGGGCTGGGAGTTCATCCAAGGTCCAGGCCTTTGTTTGGTTTACGCGTTGTGCAAAGGGTCAATACTCTTGAGGGGCTTTCTACGCAGCCTAAATCATCGCAGATTAATAGGATTTTATACAGGAATGAGTAGGAGTTGCTTTCTACCCTTATTTATTTGGACTCGCGCCGATAACATCCCGGGGATTTTCCAGACGGCACAGTCTCTGCTCAGATTTCTCCAAACAAGCCCGAGCAGACGGACAGAGAGCGTCGAGGAGGGAAACAACGACCCGACAGGATTCGTTACGGTCGCCTCTTATCCGTGCCACGCTAGCATGCAGCACGCTGGGCTGCGGGGTGAAAACAGCCTGCCTCAAGGATGAACATAAAAGCACAATAACTTGCGTTGGAAAGAAAAAACAAAGGAGCATTTTAACCAGCAGCTCTTCCTCGACCCCCTGGGCAATCTGACTGCTCGGGGCTCAGAGAACCCCCTCCAGCTCCCCCAGCGTTTCTAGACAAACCAGTACGAAATGTTACCACTTTCAAGCCTTTGGTGCAGATGCCAAGACCCCTTCCAAGAGAGGGTCAACACCGTAGTTTTGTCAGCTTTCGACCAAGGTACTACTAAGGATTTTTAATTGCTTAATAGTGCCGGTACCATTTTTTTTCTTGTCTGCTTTTCCTGCCGAGGGCTGCGTGGACGTTCAGCAAAACACCTCTTTTTACTGCACAAAGACAGCAGCTCCAGCCGGTTAAGCCTCTCGCTCTGGACTGAAGCGCCACAGGGAGACCCAGGGAAAGCAGCTCCCCAGTTTAAAGAAATACGTCAAATTTTGTCGCAAACCTCCGCCTTCCGATTTGCTTTACTTCAGTGCCATGAGGAGGAAAGCCTCTTTCCCCCCCCCCGCTTTCTCAGCTGTCCCTACCTCCCTATCAGTCATACGCTGACAGCTATGAATTACTGGGCGTTTGCCACGCTAGAGATACAGGAATTCTTTTTCCAATTCCCTTCACACAAGATTAGAGTGCACAGCACAAGTTACGCGTTGAGATATCGCTCAGAGATGAGCCTGAAGTTTGTGGCACACTTTTGTATCAGTAAAGCCCAAAACTCAAGCCCCCAGGAGTCACAAACTCCAAAAACTCTACACTTAGCAGAAGCTCTTAGCTTAAAGCCGAGCTTCTGGCTCCATCTGCTGCCGGAAAGATGGAAAAAATGGGAAGGGAACAAGAAGAAGCTCGAGCCAAAAGAAAAAAAAAAAAAAAAGAAAAAGAGAGAAAAGGGAAAAAGACACAACTAAAGCCTGTTTTTCTACTTAACTAATCCACTAACATTGCTGTTAAAGGACAAACGAAACCGAGATTGCTTCATCATGGAAGCTTCTACCAGGTTCAAGACATGCAGCTCTTTAGCAGGTCATGACCTATAGGCATTTGGGTCCTAGTAAGTGATCTATTTCAGTCATTTTTAACTTTAGAAAATACTGTTTAATGACATAAATTCATGTTTTTGCAGCTGAAAAGAAGCCTAGGTAAAGGACAATGTCATAAGCATGGTTCCCAAGACTGCCAGCAGGAAAGGAAAAACAAAACAAAACAAAAAAAAACAAAAAAAAAAAAGAGGGAAACCTAAATCGAATGTTTTCCTCTCTCCGCACTGTTCACTACGTTGCTCTTGCCTTTCAGTGTTTCGCATGGTGCCTTTAAATCTTGGTTTACATTTATCCATAAATAGTAATTTTTTATTTTTTTTTTATGCCAGCATATGTATTCCATGATTTCATGCCAAAACCCATGCACGCTTCTCTTGCCAAGGGCACGGGTGCCCAGCACAATTGGGCATTATTTGTACTGGAGGACTGTGTCCAGCTCTGGAGCCCTCAGCACAAGAAGGACATTGACCTGTTGGAGCGGGTCCAGAGGAGGCCACGAAGATGATCAAAGGGCTGGAGCCCCTCTGCTGTGAGGACAGGCTGAGAGAGTTGGGNCCAGTTGAAGATGTCCCTGCCTACTGCAGGGGGGTTGAACTAGACGGCCTTTAGAGGTCCCTTCCAACCCAACACATTCTATGATTCGATGATTATTTCTGCAAACAAAGTTTGCAGTGAAGCCGAGGGCTGCCCCGGCTCCCCGAGAAATGCTGCCAGGGCTCCGAGGGGCTGAGATTAACCTCCCCAGGTCTGCACTGAACGCAGAGTCACTATTCATTTAGAAAAGCATTTCATATACCTGACGCGAAGAAACATCAGAAGCTACTTCACAAAAATACGTGCGGGCAATATAATGGAGACAGATTAAGGCTTTGCAGCCAAGCTTAAAGCAACAATTCTGTGATTCTATGATTTTGTGGATACATATGTCTACCTTCAGAAAATTTTATGGCTGTATAGCTCTTGTTAAAGACACCCTCTGGATAGGCAATACAGATCTCTTTCAAGCACCACTTTAAACATAAATTTCAATTACAGCAGCAAAAAGCATCACCAAAGAACTGCCATTTCCACACTCTCATCTCTAATACCAAGTAAGAAAAGCACTTAAGAAATATTGGGAAGGTGCAGAAAGGGCATTCTCTGAGCTTGCTTTTCTCAGTTCACCTACCATAAAGTTATAACGCAAAACCCAAACTCATTGTGTTGTATGAAATGTCTTATGTGTTTTCTTTGCGCATTTCAGTGTCTATATCACACTAATTTGTAAGTTATTTTCATTTTGGCCGCCTTCAAATACAACTTCGCTCAGGATTGGCATTTGGCAGAGCTATATACACTTGAGCAATAAGTGGAACAAGTACAAACCCTAAAGCACCGCATTTCTGGCGCTAAGCGGGTAAGGACACTTTAGTTGTCTAAATTTTTTTGCTAATAAAAGCCCTGAAGAAAATGTCTAAGGCTAATTAAAATCCCAGACAACAAAAGCAGAGACTGATTTACAAGCACATTAGTTACACAAGCAGCTATACTTAAGTGCGAGGGGTTTAAGCGGTGTCACTGAAAACTGGCCAAATCCCAGCTCATGCTTGTGAGAGGACAGACAAAAACCACTTTCCATGATAAAGCAAACCCTTCTTTTGCCCCCTCTTTCTCGAAACAGACACAGGATATCAAAGGCAGATGACGTTTCTGATAGCCTACGATTTTACCACTTTGCACACTAGAAGAGAAACTTTGACATTTCCTTTGTTCATTCCAGCTCTTCCTGCTCTCTCACTGACAACCACCACGATGTTTTTTATTGTTGTTGTAGCAGAGGTTAATGGGTGACAGGCTCAGTCTTTGGGAAGAGAAATCCTGGGTTCCTGCCTTCACTGGCCACTTGAAACTGGTATTTAGGCTCTGAACACGCCTACGATCTCTGGGGACTTGGTCATCCTCAATCCTGTCCCTGAATTTCCGAGCCGCTTCGGCAGGTGCTACGCATCTACCTTCCTCACGCAGGTATCTGGGGCTATGGGAACAATGCAGGGTCAAGAACAAGTCAGAGAACTTTCAGGTTAAAACTGAAAACTCCTCAATTACCCCGTCATTAAATAAGGGCAATTTAGGATGACAGTTTTTGACTTGTCTTCAGAAAGGCTCTACCTACCTTGATTTTCATAAGCGTGCAAAGAAATTGGATTAATGAGGCAATCATAAGATGAGTAAAAAGCCCAGAAATCAGTCAGCAATGGTCTGCTGTAGAAAAAAAAAAAAAATTTGTCAGTTCTGAACAGTCTTGGCCTAGTAAATCTGCAACCAGAAAGTGGGTTGGACAAGATTAGAACTTAAATTTAGAAGTTAAATTGATCACCGGAAGCCAGAGAAATATTCTCAGTAAGAGAGGATGAAAGTCAGTAGACCAGACCACAGAATTTTACATGAATGTAATTCTTGCTTATTACAGAAATAAAAAAAATGGGGGGAAACCAGCTTCAAAGCTGTTCATCGAAACAGTTTGCACAAAAGGGAGTCTGGGAGCACAGACTGAGAGATAAAAATTACCTACTGCAGGAAAACCCAAGCCCCAACACCAGGGCACAAACTCCTGTTCGGCAGACAAACCAGGGGAAGCAGTCCGGCTCCGCTCAGCGACAGGGAGGGCATGGCCCGAGCAGGGAATCACCAAACAGCAACAGAAAACGTTACCTCCCAGGAAAGAAACAGGATTTTAACTAGAGAAGGAGCAATGACTGAAACAGGAATGAGAACAAACTTCAGGTGTGTAAAAGGCTGTGGCATAAAAGGAAAATAAGCTGTTCTCCGTGGCCTGGCAGACAGTATAAATGGGCAGCAAGAGAGACAGATGGAGAATATGGTAGGAGACTTCCTAACAGTAAGGACAGGGAAGCACTGAAATACAGACAACAACTTCTGCCCTACGCCCTTTCGGGCAATTAGACAAACAATGACACTGCTATAACTTGGGCAGGGGAACAGATCTAATAACGCCCTTGGTCCTTGCCAGGTCTCTTACTCTGCAAAAATAAACTTTTGGGCTGGTAAGGATTTTTTAGGGTTTACCTTTTGGTCTCTGAAAGGACTCCAGGAAATGCTGTTTACATTATGGTTCCTTTCAGTTATTTCACTCCTTTCCAATCAGATTACACAAGCACAGCTTTCAGAAATGCCAAGCTTCCCAGGCGACACCTTTCTGCATTTTTCTTCTTATTCCCAAAACTAACAGTCACAATGACACATTACCCCTTGCAACAATGAGGCCTTTCCAAATTGAAATCAGTCTCACTTCACCCATAGCAGACGACTACTCATTTTGCCTCACCCAACACAAGGTAAAAGGTTCTGTGCCCCTAACCAGCAGGTTGGTTTGTTTCCATGAAGTAAGTTGTCTTTTAAATACCACGGGATTATTTACCACTTCCGAGTACAAACATGTGACTGCGTGTAACCCCTACGCTTGGCAAAGGGAACCTTTTGCATTAACAGCGATTCATCAGGGTTTAGTCTCAGCTAAAACCAGCTCAGTTAAGAAATATGAAAAACCCTAGTACAAGAATAGCAGCCAACTCTGCAACTTCAGACAGAATATTATATTGGCAGCGTCCAAAGGCACGGGCAGAAGCACTCACCCTGTAAAAAAGCACAGAAGCTTCCACCTAGAGACGGACAGAAACACATAGACTGCAAAGGCAGCACCTGCGGTGGCTCCAGAGGCAACTGCAAGTTTCTCTGTGGCTTGCTCTTTTTGAAAACACTGTGTATTTTAGTTGCACGTTAACCTATTTTTTTAATGCAAAGCATGTTTTAATATAAACATGCAGATTATACAAAGTTTTATAACAGTAAAACCAGATCTAGATGCTTAGATCCGTTTTACAAGATTGCAAAGCCAAATACTGAGACCAGGCTTGAAAAGAGCATCTCATGTCATACAATCAAAATACTGTACGTGCAGAACACAACTCGATGCTTCTCAAGTTCACCAGCATAGCACCCAGTTTGTCAAACCTCCAGCATTAGAAGCTTCTTCTAGCTATAAATGAGAAACAGAAATTAATCCACCCTACAGTGGTGTAGGGTGTTTCCACCCTACAGACATCTCACCAAGGAGCAAAAATGCCAAATGTGATATTTTGGAGAGTCATATGAGAGTGCAAGACCACCCTCACTAAAATATATATAAATTACGCTTTAAACTTTGGCCAAGACTTTCAACAATTAAACAGATTTCTACAGATATCTCCCCTCAAACATTTTGACTTAACTGTTCAATAGGTACACGACTAGATGAACAGAACCTCACCACTTTATTTCCAAGTATTCCAAGATTGGAAGCTCTTTCAAAATCATTCTTTATTGTCTTCAGAACCATTATAATTTAAAGACATAGCTACGTTTTAAGAGTTAAGTCCTCTTAGATAAAAAGAATGAGAGATGCTTGCTTCAAGAACAGGCCTTCATCGCACATATTTCAACACACCGGCTTGGGTCAGTCAGCAGACACACTTTAAAAGCCACGTGTTCAGAAAGACAGAATGGTCTTATGAATGATTTCGATGCACTCTCTGATTTCATCCTCCTTAATCACAAGCGGTGGTGCCAGCCGAATGATATCACCGTGCGTAGGTTTGGCAAGAAGTCCGTTATCACGAAGCCGCAAACACACCTTCCAGGCATCATAGTCTACAATTAAAGGAAAGAGAAAAAAGACACTTAAACACTACAGCAGGAAAAGTGGCACAACCGCAACACAGTTGTGGGGCCAGACCGCAAACTCCTTGCCATCTGGCAGTGAAAAGATGAAACGTGTTCACAAATGAAGTGGTCGCTTCTGAGCACCTGAGCAACCCCCCAGAATTTGCAGTGAACATGCAAGACAGCTGCAAAACTGCCATATGTCTGAAGGGACTCACAAGTTTGCCTCCAGCACACCAAGTTTTGCTCCTTCACAGCTGAGTGCTTGTCTAGATGTAGCAATAAATTTTTAAAAAAGTGAACCGTGCAAAGGGGAGGTAAGAGCAGACCTGGACAGGACTTCAGACAAGGTTACATTTATGCCTGGATTTCAGCGCATCATGTGCATGTCTTAGGAAGTTACACCTCCCTGCAGCACTTTGTCACTTAGCATATTCATGACAAATAATTGTCTGCTCTGGCTTATAAACTGTTTTCTGATATAATTCAGGTTTTTAATCCCTAGAAATTTGTTCTCAGTCTTCTTCCTTGCAGGTACCCTCCTGTATTCATTGTACTCTTCTAACTATCCTGGAACAAATAACCTCAGCCAATCCTTCCATAATCTGACAGAAACTAGCTTTGCAGGCGTGGCCAGTTTTCGTCAGGTGAGGAGACAAAAGGGTATTTGTTACGAGCTAGATTCACCATCAGGTTTGAACATTATCAAATCATAAAAGGATTCAAATAATTAAACAAAAAAAAAATTGTTCAGACTTACTTAGTAAAAAAAAAAAATCCCTATTTTTAATAGCACACAGTCACTTGAATAAGTTTTCAGTAGGTACTACAGTACTATATCCAATATCAGAACCCAAACATGATGCCTATAAGGCACCTCCCTACTCCATTAAGATACTTTAAATTCAAACTGAAATACACTTTTTCATGCTGTGCTTGATACCTTATTCCTTACCTTTGGTTTCCCGAATTACAATTGCATTTAAGAGTCCTTTTCCTCTTACAGAAGTAACAATATCAGATGGTGTCTTCATGAGCTCATTTCTTAGTATGTTACCCATTATTTCTGCATTTTTAGCCAAGTCTTCTTCTTCAATTACCTTAAGGGAAGCCAGATCTACAGTCAACCAAAGGGCACTGCATTTGTTCTATGTACCATGCTGGAATGGATGACTAATGACGTTACAACTGCTGAGATACAAATGCTTTGCATCCAAAGTGTCACTGCAAAGGCTGCATATCCAAGCAGATTAGTATTAAGCCTTTATTCATTCATGTTTACAAGAAACAATAATCTCTTTGAAAGTTTATTCTAAATTAACTGCTTTTCATTTGCCATTATTTACAAGCAAACAGTAAACCTCTGAAGACTCTCAATCTGTCCAGGTCCACATATTAGGTAATGATGAGGCTTTCTGAGTGACTTGCATTACGTGTAATCAATTATGCAGTCACAGAATAATTAAAATGGGGACTCTGGACAAGACATTTTACTAGCTTCTCTTTGAGCTCCAGTAGTATGTATGTGTTATCAAGCTCACAGAGCAGCAGCCTCTGCAATACGGTGTAGTAAAATAAGCCAATTTAAAGATGTCTTCGTGAAATCAGTGAAACTATTTTACCGAATTTACATAATTGCCTTGAAACTCCCCCTAGATAAATTTTATTTTGTCATTCAAGACAATAAGACCATAAAATACACAGAAATTAGGACACATTTCCAGTAAAGAAAAGAATTTCCTTGGTGATCTATGCAAACAGTTAACGACTACCAATTTTCCATTGTTACTTAAAGCTAAATTTCTACTTGTAGCATAACAAATTGTATGATTTATTTAAGCAAAGATCACGTCAGTGTGACATCCTTTTCCCTCTGGAATCCAAATCTCTATTACAGCACACAAACCTCCAGTGCTGCCATTGCAACGCGGCAAGCTAATGGATTTCCTCCATATGTAGATCCATGTTCACCAGGCTTAATGGTCAGCATAACTTCATCATCACATAGTACTGCTGAGACCTAAAATGGAAAAGGCCAATAAAAAAAAAATTTAAACACGGTTCAGTGCTTTTACATATATATTTAAAACAGCAAACTTAAATCTCTCTGAAGCAAACTTTCCCTCAGGGCTCAGGAAAGGATAAAATTCAGCTTATGGTGATAAATTACATTTACATTCCCAGCTCTGCATAGAGGAGAGCATATCTGAAAATCACATAACAGCTTAATCCCTTAAATACACTTAGCTATACCGGTAACATGTAACTACAGTTGAGGGGCACTTCTCCAAAATGAATATTATTTCAAGAGTTTAAGCTTCAATACTCTTGTTTAACCACTCAGAAATAGCTTTAATCAGCCAAAACAGTTCAAGGCAGGTTGTAACTTCCAGCCTAATCAGCAGGAATTTAAGTGACTCTAAAGAGGACAAAATCAGTCATGCAGGCATGCCAAACAAGTGAAATAATGCCACTTGTTCAGAAATAGTTTTATAATACATGTTAAACACAAATTAGTATTTTTTTTTCCCCTTTACAGGATTCATCTAGAAATTCATCACAGCAAGACTGTGATAAACTACTCTCCAGAGAGAGTACAAAAGACTAACCAGTAATTCCAGAATGAAAGGCTGACCACTGGACACTTATTTTCCTGACGTGATAATATCAAACTGAAGAAAACAGATATACCAAATCTATTCAATTAATTGACAAGGGCCAAACCACATGAAAATCAGCAGCCTGAGAGAATGGTATCTAATAACTTGCCACCTTAAGAAGTCAAGTATCAACACAGAAAGTTCAGAATACTATATAGCCATTTCAGCTAGAAATGTAACATTGTGTATTCTACTATTTTCTTAGGTGTCTCTTACAGGTTGGACTATGATGTGCATCATAAATCATAGTTAATCTTGTAAACACCAATTTCCAAGCACAACCAACATCAGAGTTGTTTGCCTTCCAACTAGTAGACTTTTAGTGTTAATTACTTAAAACTCATTATTCAACAAATGGATGTTTCTTTGTTACTCACAGGATATAAGCCACCAGAAAGGGCCTTTCCAAGAAGAATTATATCAGGTCTCACATTTTCATGGTCAACAGCTAGCATTTTCCCTGTTCTGGCTAAACCGGTCTGTACTTCATCAGCAATAAATAGAACCTTTATAGAGACAAAAAGAAGAAAAATTCATACATAACAGAATGACTTTCACTCTCATTCCTAACTCAATTCAAACAATATAGCAGAGGTGCACACAGTCAAATGAAAGACCTTCCAGCTGCACTACACTAAGTACACGAAGGTACTTCCTTTACCTCCTCTAAACCTCCTGGAGACTTACATATTCTATGAAAAGTGAAGCTACTAACAAGTGAACCTACTGTCCCTCTCTCTGACATCTTCAGCATATTCCTTTCTGCATAAGGCAAACTCCCCATAGAGTGCGACTTCTAAAAAGCTAGGATTAGTCTATCTTTATTCCCAGCACATCGTTCATACACTAACCTTTGGAAGTTTCCGAAAAAATGCCATTTTAGCAACTCTGCAGGTCTTGTAGTCTGATGCCCAAGTGTCTAAATAACTCTGAGAACCTAAATCCAAGTCTTCCATCTTGTTTTCCTAAGCTGCACTACTGTCATGTAGTACTATTTGTAAAATAGCTCTTATTTTTTCTGAGAGGTAAGTATCACAGCAATAATGAAGACAACTTAATCAATCCTTCCTTTGAAGGTATAGAAGGATTTATGGGTAGCACCTGCAAATTAAGAATCAGAATTCTATTGGAACAGAGACCACTGATTTTTGAGTTAGACAGGCAACACCAAGGGAACAAAAACCTGTAAATCAGCAGACCTGTTTTTGTTTTCCTTACACTTGCAAAGGACATGGCCTGAGCCTGTGGGAGAGGCTGAGCAAATTGGTCCTGGAATAAGAAGGCACCGCAGCACCGCAGCCTGCTTGTGAGAACTGGCAGTACCCAAAGACAACTGAAGGACATGGAAATATCTACAAAGACATCTTCCCACCCTTCCAGAGACACTGAATGCAAGTCGAATCAGTGTGTCTTCACTAGCAGAGAGCAGAAATTATGGCTCTAACACTCTATTTTCAAAACTAAATGTTTCTTAGTAGAATTCAGGCACGATATAATACTCAGAATAGGAGTCAAGAACGTGGTATGAAAGGGAATACGAAAAAGAAATTAAAATTTAAATTAATTTAAAATAAACACAGTTTCAAGAACATTCATTAGAAACTTAAATTGGTGACAGTAGTAAGAAATAACGAAAAACGTATGCCGCTAACAAGTACTTCCTGGTAAGGTATTGCCAGGAAATACAAGAAGTATCCCTACCCTATTCCACTGAAAGAAAAGGAAATTATGAAGTAGTATATAAAGTCCTGTATCTTGCATACAAGGATGACCTTATGGGATATGTAAACACAGTGTGTAATGTTTAAGCCACCTTATTATAGCGAATTCCTTACATTGTGTTTTGTGCAGAGGTCCCGCACTCCTGTGAGATAACCTTTGTCAGGAACAACCACACCTGCTTCACCTTGAATGGGTTCAACCATGAAAGCTGCTACATTAGGATCTTGAAGGGCCCGCTGTAAAAAGGGACATATGGACAGGAAAGACAAAATGAAAAAGCTTTTACTCGGGTGAAATTTAGAAAATATGGAGATGAACACATGTAGCTCTAACCCTGGTGTTCTACCTCAAATGACGATAATAGTAATTATCTCAGGAAGTTATCCCCAAGTGCCATTTCAGTGCC
This sequence comes from Stercorarius parasiticus, assembly GCA_013396915.1. Lineage (NCBI taxonomy): Eukaryota > Metazoa > Chordata > Aves > Charadriiformes > Stercorariidae > Stercorarius > Stercorarius parasiticus. The sequence continues at coordinate 735,841 of VWZL01002701.1, forward strand.
AACACAGAAGCCTATGTCACTATTTGCCTTGAAAAATCAGCTGGGTGTGCTTGCTTGGGAAATCACAAATCTTAAAAATTGCAAACCCAGATGAACAGATTATCAGACCAGTTCATAAACTGCCTCAGAAATACACTCAGTTTTACATTACCCCATCCAAGACAAACAGTTGCTCAACGCTTCCCCAGTTCGTCTCAAACAAAAAAGAATGGAGCCTCCCCAGAACAATTTTGTCACCTTAAAGCAAAGTCCACAGCTACGCTCTTGCACCATCAAGTTCTAAAAGGCTGAGAAATCCACAAGACTCAAGAGATACAATGATTCCCAGCATGAACTTACTGCAGCTTTTCTCAATATTGCCCCATAAACAAAACTAATTCAATTATCAGTCTGATGGACGTGGATCTAAGTTTCAGGTCCCCAGAGTGCATTCAAAGCCTCCATGAAGTTGGCTGAAAGCTACAAAATACTTACAGAGCTTTCACAATAGGCAGCCTTATGTAGGTTCAAATCTGAGCAAGCTTTTCCACACTGCAACTATAATACACTGAGAGACCTTTGTTTCCCCTCACCAAACTCCTCGGAGGCAAGCATCTCTGTCCTAGGAACCCCCCAGTCTCCACAGCTGACTCACTTGTACTAAACAGACCCGACAGGCAGAGAGGCCTAAACTAACTTGTCACTTATGGAGACGATGTACCCAGATGATGGAAAAGTGGCAATGCCAACGTTCTTAGCATTTCAGGACTATCTGTGTTTGGCTGGAACCCACTTTCCTCCCAGGTCCCAAGTCCAGCCACCCTATGGCTGCCATCAAGCACCATCTACACTTTAATCATAGAACCATAGAGTTGGAAGGGATCTTGAAGATCATCTAGTTCCCCCCCCCTGCCCTGGGCAGGGACACCTCCCACCACACCACGTTGCTCAAAGCCCCGTCCAACCTGGCCTTGAACACCTCCAGGGACAGGGCAGCCACAGCTTCTCTGGGCAATCTGGGCCAGGGGCTCACCACCCTCACAGGAAAGAATTTCTGCCTAATACCTAATCTAAATCTCCCTTCTTTCAGTTTAAAACCATTAACCCTAGTCCGCAGCTTTCTATAGTCCCTTTAGGGACTGGAAGGGGCTATAAGGTTTCCCTGGAGCCTTCTCTTCTCCAGGCCAAACCCCCACAACTCTCTCAGCCTGTCCTCACAGCAGAGGTGCTCCAGCCCTCAGAGCATCTTTGTGGCCCTCCTAATACCTGAGCCCACATTATGAGTGTGGTAAATTTTAGACTAATCAAGGTCAACCCTCCCCAACGTCTTGACAGGATGCATCTCCGAAAACTCAGGGAAAAGCAGAATCACTGGCGTTTCAGTAGCTTAAGCAAAACACCAGCCTAACATGGTTTTAAGGATGCTGTGAAACTGAAAAGACTTGTTTGTGACTACAGTGAACCCTGGTAATTGAAGAATGCACAGTATTTCTGAGAAAACTAGGTAAAGATATCAGTTTCAGAATCCCAAGTCTTGACTGTGAAATGTATGTTACCGATTTGAATTCCCTTACAGTTTATCTGCTGTTCTTCTTTTGTACCTTGAACATCTTAGTGACTTGGGAAATGAAAGAGATCGTGTGTTTTTTCTTTTTATATTCTAAAGCAAAACTGAAAATTAAAACCAAAGCAGAATTTACACACATTTCCTATATGTAATTATAACACACATATTTCTCATATATGTCTAGATACATATATCTTCATGTCAAAGTGCACGTTTCAAAGGATGAACTTCTGGTTTTCCTGCCTTGCTATTTATCAAAGAGACACTGCAAAATGATTTATTACAAAAGAACAAAAATCATCAAATACCTCAAGAGCTGGTAGGTCATTGTATGGGATCAGCTCAAAACCTGGCATAAAAGGTCCAAATCCATCGTAGCTGGATGGGTCGGTAGAACTAGAGATAGCAGACATGGTTCTGCCCCAGAAGTTGCCAGCTAAAAAAAAGAGGGGGATTGTTACAAAACTGACTAAGAGCCAGAACACTTTATAGGACATCACGCTTTCCATTTAGTAATGCATTTTAAGAGTTGTCTAACTTTAGAATGTTAACATCCTTCTGCTGATTGTTAGCATTTTACATTGATGCCATAAATACATTGTGTTGCTACATCAAAAGCACATAACAAAAAAGAAAGAAAATTATACTATAAGACCAGACAAGCATACAAAATAATTTCCATAAGCTCGTTAGTAGTCTGAAAAATTGAAAATAACTCAGGAAGATAATATCTTTTTAAGGAAGATGTATGGCTTTTACGTAAGTATTACTTGTTAAGTGCAGAGGAAAAAAGTAAACACCACCCAGAATTTAGGTCCTAAAAATAAAGCTGCCAGTAAGCCTAATTAAAAAATATATTTCTGTGCATTTCAAAGTTCCAGGTGAATCCATTAGTACTGTAAAAATATTGTGGCATTGCACTATTTCATATAGAAACATCAGTTGAAATGTCTAGGAACCAACTACCACCAAGACTATGACATATTCGTTTTGGTATTTCAGTTAAATCAACATACTCACAGCTAATCACTAATAAGGTGTTTAAAAAGACCAAGGAAGATTAAGGGTTCACCACCTTCGCAGCATTACAAGCCTTTTCTTTCTTTTCACCACCAATTTCTTTGTGTAACTGTGATCCTATGGGCAGAGGATGTTCTCAATCTGCAGGAAATCCTGAAGCCAATTATTACTGACGTAGCCAGTTCTAGGCATCCCTTCTTTCTAATTACACCGTTCACCATAGCAATGCCTCCTAGCAGAACAATCCCTGCCAGGCTTTGCTGACTCACACGCTTATCACCTCAAGGTTATGTTAGTGCAATCCTCTGTAGCCTGAAACAAAGCCCTGAAGACTGTGTTACAGGAAGCAGAACAGTCAGTCTGCTGATGGCAGGCTGCCTCCACCTTCCCACTCCAGTCTCCGTACTGGCTCACTACCAAGCACAGAATCTACCTCAAGTTCTCGGGACTGATGTTTAAAACCATTTTTCGTTCTGACCCTATCTACCCAAAGGAGCTTTTTTTCTGCCAAAACGCTGGCTTCTGATAAGAGGATTATGATTTTATTCCAACTACTTGGCACATAATTAAATATTGTGGTTAAGGGGATGGGGGGATCATAAAAACGGAGAGCATATCCAGTTTATCAAGATGAGAAAGCACTTACTAAAAGTTAATTGACTGAAGAACAAAACAAAATATTTACGGAAGAGAAAGAGGGAGAAATATATTTGTTCAAAGAATTCCCGGAAGAAAATAACCCAAAACTATCTAATCTAATGAGTCCTAGAAACAATAATGCAATATTCAACTATGAATTTCAATTTATAAACGCTGTCTAATGACAGTTTATGGTTCAGATATTATATGTACCAAAAGCCAAAACCAGTATTTGTAGCTGTGGCAATTTAAAAAAAAAGTCAATATTTAAGTAGTAACCTTTATTCTGGAAGGTTTTATAAAATACAGAACCATTGAACAGCATTAGAATTGACAAAAATACTTCACCTATAACCAAAGAATACCAAATGTAAATTACTTGAATTAAGCATAGTTTATTTTTTTTAGCAAAGCACAATAGCCTCTTCAGGGGCCCGTAACTTCTCCCTGTTACAGAGCCAAGCAGAGCAGGCAGATGAAGGGAGGAAGCACACCACATGTATTATCAGGACATTGCAGGGCTCCGTATTTACACTAACAACATTGCTTTTACCATCATTGTACCATCAAGGCTACAATATGGCTTTACTGGGTTAATGCCAACTTCTGGAAGACCTTCAGAATGCAGAAGAAAACCAGTGGTAGGGAAAGCCTAAGAGGGAAGCAGGTTTAACCCAAATGTGGAATCTATGAGGGGGTTGGCAGCAATTTGAGGGACGAATTCAAGAGAAAGGTATAGAAAAATCAACCAATTTGGAAAATAAAGATAGTGCACTTCAACACCCAAGCAGCGGTTAAAAGAGCATGGAGGACAGAGTGTACTTTCCATGTGACTTCAGGGAGCCACTCATCAATTTTTGACAACTAAAAAGGTTTAGTACAAATAACGTCCACTTTATATATTCAATTGCTGTTTTAAAGCTTTATAAGCCACCATATTAACAATGATTTCCTTCCTGGATTTAAGGTCATTGTTGCATTTCCCTTGCAAAACCAAACATTACCAGCTCAACTATCCTCACCACCTCTTGATGCATACACCTCCAGAAGGGAGAGGATCTGAAATTGATTTGTCATAGGAATTATATTTGTATCTCTTGCTTTTACAGTCACTTCTGTTAAGATCACATGCTTTTCTTAAAGGACATTACATTTTTTAAAAAGTTTATAATTCACTATAACTATTTAAGTTTAGAATCAAATAGCCAGAAGCATACACAGAATATATTGTCAACACAATATTTTAAAAGACTGAACTTCACAATTTAGAAGGAAGCACTTAAGAGAACCTTAAGGTCCTGCAAAGACTGTTATAGCCACAACAGTAGGTTTTTTATCAAAATTACCACCAGCAGATATGCGAGTACAACATAACTTGTTAATAGGTTGAGATCTTAGCTTACATTATTAAAATGTCAACGGCTACAGAAACGTTCTGGAACATTAAGGATACTGCAAAGTAATCACTACAGCTACAGGAGAGAACAGAGTGCTACAGACAATGTCTGGAGTTGTCTTCCTCCTCAACACCTCAGCTCGTAACACGTGTTTTACATACCTGCAAAAATAATTTTTGCTTTGTATTTTGGAATTCCTTTCACAACGTATGCCCATTTCCGAGCCAATTTACAGGCAGTTTCTCCAGCTTCCACTCCTAAAACGTAAAGCGATACCATTATCACACTTGTACATGAGACAGGCCATTGATGCAGTACCAAATGTTACCAAACCATTGAATCTCACAGACAAAAAATAAAATGGATTTTTTTTTTTTTTTACCTGTGTTCATTGGAAGAACTTTGTTATAATTGAACATTTTGGTGACAAGCTCCTCATATTCACCAAGTACATCATTGTAGAATGCTCTGGATGTAAGGGTGAGTTTTTCAGACTGAGCTTTCAGAGCGTTCACGATCTTTGGGTGACAGTGACCTTGATTAACAGCACTGTAAGCACTCAGAAAGTCAAAATACTTTCTACCTTCAACATCCCACACATAAACACCTGGGAAAACAAAGGTATGGTCAATACACAAAATAAAAGAAGACATGAGATAATACTACATGGTATAAGATCAAAGCTACAACACAGCCTGGTCAAATAGAAATGGTATTCTCGCTGTTCCTTAGGGCATACCTGAAATGCCCTCTAACTAGAAAATAATCACTTGAAAAGGAGAGTATGAGCAACAAACTACTACGGTACAAATAAATGCCCAATGAGGAATCAAGAAAAGAAGCATTTCCCATATAAAGCTGCCATTACACTAAATTAATGAGCAATATCAGAATATTACTTCCCCTCCAAGTCCTTGTTTTGGGTCCTAAAAAGTGGATAGAGAATACTTTTTGTAAGAGAATTAGTAAGAATTGGAGGTTATAAAAGAAAGAACAAAACCAACAGAACCCAAATAGTCTCAAAACTTAAGAGACTGACAGCTCCGAGCTGTCAAAACATGTACTGATAAAGAAAAACTACTGGATCGCTACACTGATAGCATTTCAATATAACCTCAGAGAATTTAACCTGCAGAGCACAAAAGCCCCTTAAACACAATTAAAGACCGGAGTAAATTTAAATTAAGCGATAATACAGGAACAGTACACAAGGACTTAAATAGGGTTCCAATGCACCTTTTCATGTTCACATTGACATTAAACCTCTCCACACAAGGTAACAGAAGAAACAAAGTTACTTGAAACTTTCTTGCTGAGTTATTCTGAATTATGAAGATTATCAGAATTTAGACCTCTATTTAGATAAATCATTTTAGAGAGACTACAGTTTTATGAGGCAGCCTTATGCATAATGATCCAGTTCTCTAACCAGCAATTAGCTGTCTTTATTTCATTAATTATCTGAGTCCCACTCACCCCCCAAAAAAAACCCCAAAGGTTTGGAAATTGATTTGGAAATAGGTCAAAACCATTATGCCCTGATCCCATCCCATCTACACACACACATCCCAGCTACACCACCCAGGGAAACCTAAATGAAATACCTTTTCCTCTTTCCAGAGCAACAGGTAGTGGGTGATAATTGTGGGCACCATATTTAGCCTCACGTTCAAATATGAAATCAGAGGATGGAGGTCCTTGAATGGTTTTTTTGGTAGCAACTGAGGTAGCAGAACTCAGTGAGGCGTGAACACCTCGACAGAGAACAGCAATGCTCTGAGAGCGGGTGAGCTTGGAAAACATTATTGACTTCAGGTATGCCGTTACAGATCTGGGGAAAGGAAAGAAAAAAAAAAAAGTAAGTTAATAATTAGCACTAAGAACACTTCAGAAGAAATGTACGACGCAACTGAAGTGTCTTTACTGCCAGGATTACAGGTTTCTCGGCTCTTTTGCAATTCAATCAAGAAAGTTTATGCGAAGTATAAATGAATGCGGTACTAACTTCAAATAAGTATTTTTTTCTATTTTAACATACACTCACAGAAAGAAAGAAAACTAAAATGTGTGACTTACCAAACCTATGAACTAGTCACATAATTTTTCCTATGTGTGTTCCTTTTTCATTGTGCCTTAAATTGTGACAAAATTTATTACTATAAACTACAATAAGAAAGTTAAGTTTATCAAACTTCTTGTGCTATTGAAATGCCTTTTGTCTAACAAAGATTTCCATGAGACAAATCCTCTCACAATATCAGAAAGTAAATAATATAATACTGGAAAGAAGCAAACCTGACCCAAATAATGTTTAGCTGATAATAATATTGAATTTGACCAAGGATTGATTAGTTTTAACTGAGGTCAGCTTGAAGAAGCAAAATTTGTGACTTTTTATATAAATTGCATTCTTGATTTTAAAATGTTGCCACCTACACATAAAGCACTCAGTGGCATTTTAAGACCATCAAAAAATAGATGAAAAGTAACAGCATGTCAGATATTAAGAATCATTGCAGCACCCTGTATTTTTGTAGTAAAACTCAATGATTTTTCCCTGAATATATAATCTTGTACTGCTATCTAAGGATAATCTGAGGGTAGAAGTTCATGAGACAAATGCACTTGCATTTCCTCCCTGTTTTCACCTCCGTCAATGTAAAGATATGTCCCAGATGAGGGAAACCTAGTTGGTGTTTTAAAAGCAGCTGAAGCAAGCTCTCCTCGCAGCACCGAGTACTGGCGACAGCCAAGAGCCACAAGCAAACAATGATCGCTTTAGCAAGATCAAGAGTCCTCAAAGCTTGAGTTTCTAGTCTTGCAGAACATCACACTTATAAACTGGTCCAAAAGGAAGATGACAGATTACAATGACAGGTACTCTGACTATCAAATGCAGCCTCCTTTGTAATGTACTCCATAGCAAACTGAAGAGCTAAGTAACCTTGACATTGCTGCACTACCTTAACAACAAAAGAATACTGTAAAACTTAAACAAAATATACTTATTAAATATCAACAAGAGACTGGAGGGATGGTTTACACCAGGGTGTTGTTATTTCAAGCTGCTTGCAGAGACAGAACTATTAAGTCACCTGTTTATTCTAAATTTATTTTGGAAACGGTCTGCACACTGGATGCGTCACCTTAAACAGAGAGGCATTTCTTTCAGCGGACTCCTCACATATTACATTGCTGCTCGTCACTTCGAAGAAGAGACAGAAGACTATTTTCTGCATCTACCAAAATCCAAGTCTTTCGGAAGAGTCAATAGTCTGTATTTCAGCAAGAGATGAACAGCAGCTTCACAGCTCTGGGCATTTCACCAGCTATCATCAACGCCGTTAAATATTAGCCATTTGTGTTAATACTTTTCAAGACTGTTATTCAAAGATTTTGCAAATAAAAAAGGCAAATACTTCTTTTGGCAAGAACAATTTTTGACAGAAACTCAGCTCCGCTGCATCACTCAAAATTACAACTTGCTTAACTCCTAAAATTTAATTGGTCTGTGACATCCTGGCCCCTTACACACCTCCATGGCAGAGCAGCTAGTTCTACCACAAGTTTCTATGTTTTTGGAGATTTTCCAGACATTCCTGAGATGAAAGCTGTAAAGAAATTAAACTCTCATCTGCCCTCTATCAGGGAGCTACCTTTCTGCTTGAAGAATTACAAACCACCAATTGAAGGTTCTTCTTTTAGTTCTTTCAGGTTGGAAAATATTAATCAGAAATTTTTAAAAGGGCTTTCCCCGCCATGAGGAGAAATGCCCTGTAAACTATGCTATGTGACGCCACATGATTTTAGCCAAAGTGTGGGAGAATACACAGAGTAGGGCTTAGTGAAGCTGAGAATTACGGATGCATCTGTAGTTAAAAGGTGAAGAAAAATTTGCTTTTCATGATCAGCAAGACAAGATGAACTGAAGTTTCAGGAAAGAGGAGGAGTACAGTAACGGGAGAAAAAAAAAAGAAAAAGAAAAACAAAATGGAAAAAAAACAGTGAGGAAGTGAAAACCAACTGTGAGGAAGTAAGAAATATGATCGTGCCCTGCAGCATGCAGTACTGGACTCAGAAGCCAGGGCATTTCACCAAGTGGAAAAGGTCTTGCATCAGAATAGAAAAACTACTCAAAGCACAGCTGTAAAACATACTTGAACAACTTTGCTCAACTGTTGAGCAAGAACATCCAGACAAAAGCACTGCGCCTGCAGACCTCACAGATAAACTGAATGGTTGTATGAACCCAATTCGTGACATACACTGAAATACGCCCCAAGGTAAATGGCATATATTATCAAATACATGAAAAACAGTCAGATTCATGTTGATACAGCACAGATTCTTAGTTGATACAGCTGCCATAGTGCAGCCTTTACCAACTGAATACAAAGGGGGTGAATGTTCAAGAGGACAAGCCACAGCAGGAGAGATATTAGTCTGCACATGCCAAACGACCTTTTCAGACTAGCTCCACATCAGAAACAGCTCAGAATCACAGAATGGTAGGGTTGGAAGGGACCTCTGGAGATCATCCAGTCCAACCCCCTGCCAGAGCAGGGTCACCCAGAGCAGGTGGCACAGGAACGCATCCAGGCAGGTTTGGAATATCTCCAGAGAAGGAGACTCCACCACCTCTCTGGGCAGCCTGTGCCAGGGCTCTGCCACCCTCAAAGGGTACCCTCAGGACCTAGACCAGCAGACAAGAAAGAACACGAAACCCTGCAGTGAAATACCAGCCCCCTCTCTCCATTCCCTGGCCAAGGCCAAGGCAAAGATAGCATCCTTAGGGCACCACCACGGACGGGAGTAGGGCTGACAAGAGGCACTGAGGAGAGAGGTGACTGTGGCGGCCTGGCCTGCACCCGCCTCGGGGCCAGGCTGTCGCACCCCCGGTTCCCCGCACAGCCATTACCGCCTGGGGACGGGGGGTGCGGGCAGGCGGCGGCCCCGCAGCGGCTCAAGCCCTCCCTGCGGCCCTGCGCTCCAGGGAGGCAGCCGCCGGGGGGCAGCCCGGCCCTTCCTGTTCCCTTGGCGACGAGGCCTGCTGCGGCCTTCCCCGCACCGCCGGCCTCGCCCGCACCGCCGCGGGCCGAAACCCAGGGCGAGGCCATCCCGCGGGAGGAGACAGGAATGGCCTCCGCCGGCCAGGCCGCCCCCGCCGCGCTGTTACCTGCCGGCCGCCGGCGCTGCTGCTGC